>VZTI01001513.1:652848-670588 GCA_013397865.1 Struthidea cinerea
CCGGGGGTGCCGCGGTGGGCACGTGTATGTGGGGTGGGAGGGGGCTCATCCCTGCTCTTTACACCTCTGTGAGTGGGCGGTGGGAGGTTTGGGCTCCCCTGAGAGGCCCCGATGTCTTCAGGGCTGGAAGTGGAGTGGTCCCACCGCGATCCCGCCCATCAGTCGTGGAGTCACCGTCCCTGGGGGTGTTCAAGACACGGCAGAACGTGGCACTCAACGCCCCGGTCTAGTTGACACGGTGGTATTGGGTCATAGGTTGGACTCGATGATTTCAGAGGACTTTTCCAATCGCAGTGGTTCTGTGATCCTCCCATCCTAGGGCCAGACCTCCACCTGTCCCAGCCAGGGGGCATGAGGAGATTGAGCTGCCTCAGCCCTCGGGGTGGAGGTACTCACCCCCCGCAGCCCCCTGGGAGGAGCCCCCACCTATCTCCAGGGGCTGGGCGATGGCTCATGCAGGTGGCTCCTTCCCTTCCCTCCCCAGGGAAAGGGTTGTCTTTTTCCTGTCCTGATGGAGAAACCTCTCTCTGCAACTCCCTGACAGGAGCCAGGTGGGAGTTGGGCTCTGCTCCCAGGCAACCAGTGACAGGATGAGAGGAAACAGCCTCAAAAGTTGCACTAGGGGAGGCTTAGGTTGGAAATCAGGAGGAATTTTTTCCCAGAAAGCGTTGTCCAGCTTTGGAAGGGGCTGGTGGAGTCACCATCCCTGGAGGTGTTTAAGGAATGACTGGATGTGTCACTCAGTGCTCTGGGCTGAGTGACAAGGTGGGGATCCATTGCAGCTTGGACTTGATGATCTTGAAGGTCTTTTTCAACCTAAATGATTCTGTGAATGCTAAAATGGGATGGGTAAGGTAGATGCTGCAGGTGTAGCCTGACTGGAGAGCCAGGCTGTTTGAACACCTCCAGTGACATCCCAAAGCTGTCAGCAGCATGGGGACTGTGTTTTTGAGGGGTTTTGCCCCATCTTTCCTTCCTTGAGGCCACTTACTGAGAAGTGAGGCACTGGCACTGCCCAGAGAAGCTGTGGCTGCCCCATCCCTGGAAATGTTCAAGGCCGGGTTGAATGGGGCTTGGAGCAACCTGGGATAGTGAAAGGTGTCCCTGCCCTTGGCAGGGGGGTGGGACTGGATGATCTTCAAGGTTCCTTGCAATCCAAACTACTCCAGGATTCATTCCATGAAGTGAACAGTGCTGGGGGAGGTCAGGAGCAGGATGTCTGCCCATGAAGGGGGTGGGCCCTGTGGTTTATTGTCAGCTGCCAGCTGAGAATTCCTGTTGGATTGAGCCCGGCTTGAGACTCCTGTATCATTTAATAGGCTTTGGTGCTGATACTGGGCAGATCATTGGTGTCCATCTCCAGAGGGAACAGGAGGCTGTGGGGCGCTTCTGGTTATTAATCGGTGTTATTAATTTGGGAAATACTCTCTGTCATCCAAAACCAGCTCTGAGATAAAGATTTTGGGGCTTGCAGCCCCCTTGCTTCCACTAGAGCAATTCAGAAACATCCCTTCAAATATTGTCCAACCAGGATCTTGTCACGCAGTTTAGTTTAATTTCTTTCCCCACGCCTGGATGAGGCAGATTGGTAAAAGAGCTGCAAAAGACTCTTTTCCTTTTATTACAACAGGAGAGAGAAGCAGCTAATAAACCTCCCCCTCTGCAGGCTCCCACCAGCTACGATTTGTGATAATGCCTGGCATGCAGGAGAGTCTGGAAAATACCCCCAAACGTTAATTTACACTCAGTGATATTTTCTTTTCGTTTGCTCAGGGTGGTTAATAAAACCTGTTACGACATCCTTAAAGTGCTTAAGAAGCTCTGGGAATAAATGAGAATTTTTCTATGCCTCCCCAAGGCATTTTCATCACTATCAGTAGTTGTTCGTTCCATTTGAAGGATTGCCAGAGGAGAGAACTTTAAATGGCTGTGCTGCTGCTGTAGCTCCAAATGGGATTTGTGTCCTTTGGATTGTGATTGGATTCTCGATTTGGCTGAACGGAGAAGGCGGTGGGGTGTGGGGGGGTCCTTCTCTCCCGGAGGTGTTTTTAAATACATCTTGTCCTTTCTTTAATGTGAAACTGAGAGGCTCTCCTTGCCATGCTGAGGGAAATGCAGCTCTATCCAAAGGGGAGTTATCTGCTCAGGAAATTCAGGAAGTGGCTGAGTGAAACCGTGACTGATCCCAGGTGCAGGGGCCTGAGCTGCACATGGGGCAAACACTGGGAATAGCTTGAGCTGGTTTGGTCAGAGTGGATGTGAGTGGAATAGAAATTCTTGCCCAATCACTTCTCCCCTCTGCACTGGGGACTGGGTGAAAAGCCACCCAAAAAAGTAGTCTTTGTCTTCTTCAATGCCAGCTTCACCTGATTTCAGCCTATCTTCATGCACATGCTGTGTCCAGCTCCAGGGCCCCAGCACAGGAAAGACATAGACCTGTTGGAGTGAGCCCAGAGGAGGCCATGGATGTGCTCCAAGTGCTGCTGCCCCTCTTCTATGGAGACTGGGGGTGTTCAGCCTGGGGAAGACTGAATACCAATCTCTGTCCAGGGAGACCTTAGAGCCCATTCTAGTGCCTAAAGGGGCTCCAAGAGAGCAGGAAAAGGACTTTGAACAAGGGCATGGAGTGACAGGACAAGGGGGAATGGCTTCCCATTGCCAGAAGGCAGGGCTAGATGGGATATTGGGAAGGAATTGTTCCCTGGGAGGGTGGGGAGGCTCTGGCACAGGTTACCCAGAGAAGCTGTGGCTGCCCTATCCCTGGAAGTGTTCAGGGACAGGTTGGATGGGACTTGGAGCAACCTGGGATGATGGAAGGTGTCCCTACCTGTGGTAGGGGGTTTGGAACAAAATGATCTTTAAGGTCCCTTCAACCCAAATCATTCCTGGATTCTGCTAAAGTATCCTGTCCCTGCCAGATAGTTCTGTGGAGCTCCCAAAGGGCCAGCATGCCTTGGAGGTGTTTCTGCCCTTCCCTGTGTGAAGCTGCAGGAGCAGGACAGCAAAACCTGTGGATTTTGTACAGGTGCTTCCCTGGTACCTCCAAGCCCTGCTTTGACAGACAGGGTTTCAGAGCTTGTTCTGGTTTGCTTGTGCATGTGCTCACTTGGAAATCCCACTCTGGTGCCTGTGATTTCATGGCAAACTCGGCACTTTGATGCCTGTAACACGCAGACACACTGCTGAGAGCAGACAGGCACAGCCTTCCCTGCTCCTGCAGTGTAATCAAACTCTATAGCTCAGGCTGTGTTTTACAGCTTCCTTGTCTGACATTGCAACTTGGGTTCTTTTGACTTCTGGAAGGAGGTGTAATCCTACTGCTGTGATTGTCAGGGGATACTTCCCAAGCCTTAGATCCAGCAGTTTCAATCCCATTTGAGTCTGGTTTTCAAGGCAAAAGCCTGGATGATCATCTCAGGAGCTATTAAGATCAACTAATTTCTTCTTTCAATACTCTGAAATTATTCTAGTAGTAGCTAGAGGCATGCTGAGAGTGATTATCTTAAACCACATCCATATTTCCTGGATGGAAAACAGAGAAGATGGGGATACAATATAATTCTCCTAATTTACTGCACTGGCCTCACAGGCCGAGTGATTCCACCTCTTTACCCCCTCAGAGGTGATCAGACTGCATAATAAATGTTAATGAACTTTGTTTCCCTCCCAGACCAAGAACCTGGACTTCCGCCGGAAGTGGGACAAGGATGAATATGAGAAACTCGCAGAGAAGCGGCTCACGGAGGAGAGGGAAAAGAAAGATGGTGCGTAGTGTGCTGTCTCCAGGCAAGCTGTGCTGGATTGGCAGTGAGGCTCCCAAACCCTTGGAGTTTGGGAGGGAGAGAGCAGTGAGAAGTCAAATCCCGAAGGGAAAGAGCTGGCTTGCTCCTATCCTTACTCCTGTGTTTGCCACTGAGTATATTTTTTTGACAAAAGAAATTAGAACTTTTCCAGGGGCTGACTCTTCTTTGGGGGAGGAGGGGAACAATCGGCTGCTGGAAACAAGGAGATCTCAGAATATGACTCAAGTCAGAGCTGGAGACACCTCAGAGATGTGCCTGGTTCTAGTAGGAACCAGGAAACAGTGAGGAGGGAAATTATATCCTTTATTGATTTAAAAACAAAGGTGCATTTTCTGCATGAATCAGGTAGTCCCAATTACCCAGCAGGCCCCTCTTCACCGAGGAGAACATGAAATCCAGCATGTCAAGCTTGACCTTTTGTTTGTGTTTTAGGCAAACCAGCTCAGCCCGTCAAAAGGGAACTTCTGCGGCATCGAGACTACAAAGTGGACCTGGATTCCAAGCTGGGGAAAACCATTATCATCAGCAAAACTACCCCTCAGTCAGAGATGGGAGGGTAGGCTGTGGTCTTGTTGAAGTCTCAGAGTCACACTCTTTAGGCTGGGAAGCTGTGACACATCAGGGACCCCTCACAGGGCACCAGGAGCTGGTGTCCTTCTGTGTTTGGAGCCTGGGACCGTGGGGCTGCGTTTTCCTACACCTAAACTGTGTCTCCTGGGGTAACATATGGAAGAGACCCAGCAGGCTGAGCCCCTTTGGGCATTGTTCTTGGTGTCAGTGTTGCCCACCTGTAGGACCAACAGAGGCAGATCTCTGCTGCCCACTTTGGTTTCTTTAGCCAGGCCTGCTTGCACTGAGACCAGGACTACTGCTGGTTCGGATATCTGTGCACTGGGAATGGCAGAAACATCCAGACAGCTGTTCATAAGAGTGGTGTTTAGCCATTGTTTGTGTGGATCCTGCTCCACCAAAGTCTGAAGGGGTTCTGAGCTCACCCTAGGCCATCAAGAGCGTGAAAAGAATGTGTTGAGTTTGTGTCACCTCAGGAATGAGTCTGTTAGTGTCTCCCTGGGCAGTAGTGCTGGGGAGATGTGCAGCCCTGGACAGCATCCAGGGATGGCAGTTCAGGCCCTGGCTGGACTTTTGCAGCAGCTCTTAAGATGGGCAGAAAGCACTGCTGTGCTCATCAGGGCCTTGCTCTGTGAGGTGATTGGGATGGTAGCACTTGCCTTGCAGCCAGGTGCGAGGCTGTGGCATGGAAACCTGGGCTAGTGGCCAGCCCTGCCTTGGGGAAGGGCAGGCTGTGTCGCTAAGTCCATCCCACCCAGTGGGGTGTGACTGGAAGGGGAAGATGCTGTGGCTGGCATCTTGCAGAGCAACTCAGAATTTGGTTTCTCTCCTGTCAGAGGGGTGTCATTTTTAGGGTCAGTACCTCCATGGCAGCCCTGTCCATCGGGTGTGTCCTTGCCCTTGCTCTTCACTGGGGCCCTCTCGTCATGGAGAAGTGTCCCAGGTGACATGCGGATTGTCTCAAATAGCTGTTCTGTGGGTTGAGCTTTGTCTCATGCTTTGGGGTTCATTTTTTCTGTCTCTCCTGACAGGTATTACTGTAATGTATGTGACTGTGTGGTGAAAGATTCCATTAACTTCTTGGATCACATCAATGGCAAAAAACGTAAGGACCATTTCTTTGCCTCATTGGAGGGTTGGTTAAGTTGGAGGGACTGTTCCTTCTGTGCATCACCCATGTCTGAGGGCTGAACACTTATCCATGGATCAGGGAGCTTAGGGAGATCAGGATGCAGAAGCTCATCATGAGAGCTGTGGAGGTGCTGCCCTGATCTCCTGACACCTTCCAGAGTGCTGGACCACTTTCATGGAAGAAGCCCAGCAGAAACAGTGATTGGTGTGCTCTGGTTGGTGGACGTATTTTCCCCACCCATCGCGTCAGTGCTGTGAGAAACCCAGGGTCAGCAAATCCTAGAATAGTTTGGGTTGGAAGGGACCCTCAGAGGTCATCTAGTCCACCCCCCAAATCATGATATCCCCTCTGTAAATCTGGAGAGGCTTTTTACCGCACTGAAACTGTAAAGAAGTACTTAGATAAGTAAAAGGTCTGGGACTGGCCCATTTTTGGATCAGAAACTTCTCTTGGTAGATGTTTGAGTATAAAGCTCAGGACTGGCTGGTGCCTGAGCTCCAGAGTATGGATCAGGCCTTGTGAGGATGGAGACAGAGGATGAGTGAAGACAGGAGTGGGGCAGCAGAGTGACCAGCAGTGTGGTGGTGGTGTTGTCCTGTACCTCACTCTACTTCTTGTCTCCACTTCTGTGATGATGCAGTTAAGTCAAGATAAGGACAAGGGGAAAGGACTCCCAGGTTATCAGTCCATTCCCTTAATGTGTTTAACCTGAAAAAGAGGACTATACCCTCACTGACCTGACTGTGGGTATTGCTTCTTGACACGTTCAGACAGTGGGGAATGTACAGAAAGTAAAGGAGCAGCAGGACAAACTGACACACTTTGCACGTTGCTCCTGCTCATGAAGGTGTTTTTGGCTCCTTGTGGAAGTCAGAAAATGACCCCTTTACAAGTGGGCAGGGATGTGCGTGCTCCAGACCTGCGCACGGGGCTGTTTGAGAATAGGACGTTCAGAAGAAACCTGAGGACTGGTTTTCTGTAGCTCAGAAAAGAAAACACAGTGTTTTAAAAAACTGTGCTTTTATGTGAATGGGAGGAAGGTGCTGACATGCCTTGTTTGACATGTTGGGAGATTAGCAAGAAGCTCATCTGAGAGAATCTGGAATCAAAAATCCTGGCATGGCTGTGTGGATGGGTATGAGATGCAGGGTTGAGCTGGGGTTGGAAAGTGGCAGATTGCACAGTACCTTAGTATGAGTATGTCTGGGAACTTTTAAACCAGTCCATAAGCCTGGCTCAAACCTGCTTGTTCTTGGCAACCCTTTTACTAATTCCTGGTGTGTAGTTTAATCTTCCAAGTGTTGCTGCATCCTTAGGACAAACCTGTGCACAGCTGCTGGAGTGAACAGGCTGTTCGGATCCAGTCAGGAATGTGGGTTGGAGACATTTCTGGGGGTGGCCCCATCAGCATAGGCTTACCCACAAGTGAAAAACTGTGAATCTGCTCTAAAGAGCCACTGAATCAGAGGCCTGACTTTATATTCTCTGCTTTAGCTAGGAATGTCCTGTGTAATCAGGATCTCTGAGTGCCACTCATGTCTTGTTTAGCATCGCCCACAGCTGAGAGATGCCAGCCTGTCAGTTTTATTCTGGCTTCTTTTTCAACACTCCAACCCTTTTTTATTCCACTGGTCCAAGATTAAATTTCCTGAAGCATCAGAGCACCAACATGACAGGGAGCATCCAAATAAGGAGCCTTTAAAGAATAGTTTGTGTTCTTGTTACAAGTAGTGTTTGGATTGTTGTGGCCACTGCTTGTATGGGTTATGGTACGCCCCTAAAGCCTGCCTCCCCGACCTAAGAAATCCTTAGTCTGGCCCTGGAGCTGCTTTGAGGGGATGGATGACAGGCAGGAAGATGGTGCTGTGCTGTTTAAATTGGGATCAGGGATGGAGACTCTGTGCAGAACACTGAAGTGTTGCTGAACACTGCTGATTCCACTCCTGTTCTCCAGATCAGAGGAATCTGGGCATGTCCATGCGGGTGGAGCGTTCCACGCTGGACCAGGTGAAGAAACGCTTTGAGGTGAACAAGAAGAAGATGGAGGAGAAGCAGAAGGACTATGACTTTGAGGAGAGGATGAAGGAACTCCGTGAGGAGGTGAGTCTGGGTGACAACTGAGGAAGCAAAGCTCCCCAGAAACATGTTTTGGGGCGAAATCAACCCTGGTTCCTAGTCTTGTTCCTCAGAAGCGTTGTTCTTGGTAGCGTGGGCTTCTCATCTGCTCCTTTGAGTGGGGTTTGTTTCTCTGCTTTTGACAAGTTTGTATTGATGTCCCTGGAAACGCTTTTTCCCTCTTTCTGGGTGAGAATAACTTTTGATGGTTCAGATTTCCACTGAGAACAGCACAAGTCCGTTTTTTGTCTCCCACTAGTTGTGTTGGAACTTGTGTGGTCTGGTAGCAGGTCTGCACCTTCATCCATTATCTTCCACAGTTCTTAGGATTGCTGGAATCCCCCTCCACATGGTACTTGCTTCTGTGTGGCCCCCCCAAGCGTACAAGGGCTTTGTGAGTGGTATGCTGTGGTGCGAGATGTGTGAGGAGGTAATAAAAGACAGCGGATTTCTCTCAAACTGGGGCTTAGGTGTTAGTAAACATGAAAATCAAGTTTATTTGAAGACCCAACAAAGCTCTGGCAGCTAAGAAGCTTCTGTGGCTGCTTCTCCTCTATCAGCAGCAACATAACCCAAGGTTACAAATCACTGCTTGTTCGAGTCTCCCTGCCCAAGCCCTGAGCTTTGCTTCACCACAGGGGAGCTCTTTGGGGTACTCACAGAGCAGCCCCATGCTCTGCTCTCAGGCAGGCTGTGGTGCTGCTGAGCCCCATCCATTTAGGGCATAGGAGGGAGGTGCCCCAGTAGCAAAGGGAGTGCTGTGGGTTGAAAAGCTGCTACCAGTCAATGGATGGCAAGAAGGAAATCAGCAGCAACTCCTGGTGTAGCTTTCTCCAGGGCACAGCTGTGTTCAGGAGCTGCCACACAGCAGACGGTGGTGAGAATGGTGGGAGCAGTTGCTAAGTCGGGAGCTGAAGCCATGCTTCGGTATCACCTGGTACAAACCTGGCTCTGTTCCAGGGCTCATGATCCTCACAGAGCAAAACACTTTGATTAGAGCAGCGCAAACTCTTTGATGCCAAAACCCCCCTCAAAGCCGCTCAGAGCTTCGGCTTCTGTTCCAGTGAGCAGCTGTCACTCTGCCAGGCTGAGAGCCAACAGGCATCACAGTCACTGGCATGAAGCATTGGACAAGGGAATGGCCTCCTGCTTTTAAACCAGCTCCTTCTTGCCTCAGCCTTGATTCCAGGCAAAACTTGTGATGTTTGCTCAGAAGAGTTTCATAATGCTTCGTTTTGTCTATTTGTGTGCGTGGCTCTGCTCTTGGCCTGGGACGTGGGGTGGTCTGCATTCACTGGTAAACTTCCTCCTTGAAGACTGCAGGCCAGGATTTCTGCTGTTTATTTCCTCAGGCACAACTTGGCAGCTGTGGGCAGGATTTGTGTTAACTGTACAGTACCTGGTGTCTCAAAACTCCTTCAGCTCAGGAGGCGCAAATTGTTTTGCTGTTGTGTCCCTTGCTGCAGGAGGAGAAGGCCAAAGCCTACAAGAAGGAGAAGCAGAGAGAGAAGAAGAGGCGGGCGGAGGAAGATCTGACCTTTGAAGAGGATGATGAAATGGCAGCTGTGATGGGTTTCTCTGGTTTTGGCTCAACCAAAAAGAACCACTGAGCAGCTCCGGACTCTCCTCTTTCCTAAACTGCTTGTTTTTACCCAGGGAACTCTGGATAAACTCTTCAAAGACTTGATTGAGGACTTGTATGTAAATCTCCCAGTAGAAGTTGGCTGGAAGAGTTGACAAGCAATTCCATTCTCTACCTGTGCTGCAGATCAAGCTCTGCCTCTCATTAGCTTCCCTTCTCCTTCTGTGTCCTAGATCTGGCTGCTCAGCTGCTCTGTGGCTGTGTGTGTGCAGGGAAGTGCTCTACTGGGTGCATTTTTTGTCAATAAAGTGTAGCCATTCTGCACAGGTGGCCTGGTTCAGGATTAATCTAGTTGTCAACCAGGCCCTACTTGTCACCCAGGCTGTGTTTGAGATGCTGGAGAGATTCAGTTGCTTTTAGGCTCAAAGTGGAAGGAAATGTGCCGCAGTAAGCAGTGTGAGAGGTGCATCTTTATGGCTTGTGCTGAGCAGAGCTGGTGGCTGCATGGAGTCTGGGTTGCTGAAACTTTCCTGTGTGTTTTATCTGCAAGGGAGATTTCCCTCATTTTCTTTGTGTCTGATCCCGTAATTTCAGTATGTTTAAGATAGGGGAGAAATTCCTCCCCGTGACTGGTCTAGGATACAGCCAATGAAAGACAGTTGTGTACAATTTGCCAGAAATAAATGGAACATTTTAATGGGCCCTTTGGTGGGGGTTGGATGCCTTCTTTATTTTGAGAGCTTCTGTTTCCCACTGAGAAGAGCTGCTGGTGTCTCCCAGCAACACAGAGCTGGGGTGGCCTTCTGGGGACCCCGATGGTGGCAGAGGCAAGGTGTGTGCCCTCCTCTCCTGGCTCAGCTCCCAGCTGCCCCAGGCAGGCCACTGCCATCATTCTTAGCTTTTTTAAGTAATTCTGGAGATGGGTGTAAGAATATGGAAGGGGAAGGGAGTTCAGGGCTGGGACCTTCATTCCCATCAGGCAATCCAAGACAGGCTGGGCTGCGTTCCAGATTTTACCAGCCTTAGTATATTAAGGGCCATTTTTTTCCTGTCTACTGGCTGTCAGTGTCTTTTCACCTCTGCCTTCCCCTAAATCCACTTCATTTCTGCTTTTATTTACCTCAGTCAAACCTTGTGTGACTCATTTCCATCTGCAGTTAGGATTTATATTTTGCATGGCTGGGTTTTCGTAGCTCTGTCTCGCTCTCCTCTCTCTTTTTATGTATATTGATGAAATCCTTGCGCTTGCCCTTCTCCGTGTTCATATGAAATTTCCAGCCTGGGGAAGGCTGCAGTGTTTAGCCTGCTCTTTCTAATACATCTAGAACAAATCCTGTAATGTTGTGCTGCTGTTTTAATTCCTTAATCTTAGCCTGCTGACAGCTTCATTGCCTCAGGTCTTTCCGCTTCAATTCAGATTATAATCCCCGTTGAAGATGCTATTGAAATGATATATAGCCAGTCAGATACAGCTGTCCTTGGAGGTTTGACCCTTTTAACTTGGCAATCCTTTGACTTCGGCTCTCTGAACACACGGGCTGGGAGGGCAACTTTCATTCCAGCCACGTTCCTAGCACTGTTCAGGCTGCAGCACGTGGCTCCGGCTGAATGGGAGAGCGGAGACGCTCGCGCCTTTGTGCCCTCCGGGGTGCGAAAGGGATGCTGCCGTGGTTTCATACACATTAAAAGTTTAGGATGTTTCAGAGAAGATTTAACAGCAGCCATTTTATTCCAGCCACCAGCTTTGCAGACACCCAGCCCCTCAATGCAGCCATTCAGTTGGCGCTGCTGAGAAGGGGGCAGAGGCTGCCCCACACCCCCTGTCTTTTCCAGCTTGTGACCTTGGAGCCAGTGACTGCTGTCTGGGTTTTCCCACGGTGTGTCCTGATGTTCTTGTCCATCCTGGCACACCCAAGCGGCGAGGAGTGAAATGGGCAGCCCCACAAAAACCTTCCTGGGGTGGTGGTGAGGTTTGCACAGCCTCCTGCCACTGGGCCCTGCCCGTCCCTGCCTGCTGCTCCTGGTCCCTGCCAAGACAGGGAGGAAATCCCTCCACAGTGCCGTGCTTTCATTAACGAGATTCCTCTTTGGTGTAAAGCCTGTCATCCCCAAGCCCATCCCGAGGCCACCTGCACCCCGGGGGCCAAAGCCCCAGCCCCAGCTCCCCGTGCTGGGGCTGCTGGCGCCAGGGGAGTGTAGCTCTTTGTCTCGGCAGCTTGCTGGGAGCAGTGGCGTGTGCGGCAGCAGATACAAGCTCCTGCTGGATTCCCAGCAGCGGGAGCTGCCTCTAGCCAAGGATGAAAAGCTGGTTTCATGGGAGGAAATAATATTTAGAGAAGAGACAGATAACATTCCCTGTACCAGCCATGTTAACCCTTTGCTCCCACCACTGCTTAGCGAGGTGTTAACCCTTGGCTCTCAGCCCCCAGTGCTGGAGCAGTGGTTGTCCATGACTCTTTGTTAGCACTCGCCATCTCCATGTTGAATTTAAGCTGCTGGATGTGCCCATGTGGGTCAGGACTTGGGGTTTTACTTGGAGAGGGAGAACACCCAGCTGTGCAGCTCTCCTCCTCACCAGTGAACAGGGCCAGGATACTCTGCCTCTACTGGTTCTCATTAGCTCTTCCACGAGTTAAAACTGGGATGTGGTGGAGTAAGGAGAGCTATTTTGCACGGTTTGCTCATGCAGGCTGGGATGTCCTGCCTGCTCTCAACCTGAAAGTGCTTTGAGGTGCCTGGAGCCACCTTGGTGCTTGTTCCCAGTGCCTGGGCAGAGGTGCAAGTTGCTCATGACCTGTGGCTTGGAGGACCTGGAGGAAGGCTGTGCTCTGTGCTCTGCTTGAGCTGGCCTCCCTCATCTCCATCCCACTAAATATTGATGGCAGTGTTTGGAGAAGTACTCGGGTGTCACAGCAGACCGCAGAAAAAACACAAATCTGTCTTGCCACCTCCGCTTCCTCTCTCCCAGATATCTTCCCTGGCCTCATCCTGGGATGAAGGGCTGAGGCCTCATGGAGGGACTGAGCATGAATACCCAGCTGCTCTTCTTTCTTTCCTTCCTGGACACCCTGGGAGGCTTCTGGGCACTTCCTCAACCCTGCCCTCTCCTGATCCACCTTGCCCTCAGTCTCTACGCATCCTGCTTGGGACTAGACAAGCAGCAGCAGCATTCCCACCATCCCAGTAAAATGGCTGGGACCAGGGACCTGAAGTGATTCTGGAGAAGGGGTCCCAACCTGGTTCTGTGTGTTACCCTGTCTGGGCTAGCTGAATCATTCCCTGTGACTTTTTTAGCAGAAAGACCTGGCTTTCCAGCGATTTACACCAGTTTTACATCCTGAAAGATTTAAACGCCTGGCAGGAGCTCCAGTCCTCCCACTGCTCAGGCCACAAGCTACTGCTGCCCCAGTTAGGCAGGCGTTCCTGCCATTTCCTGACGTTAAAGCTAGACAACATCCATAGGCAATATCCCTGGAAACCCTCCCTCCTGCCTGGCTTTGACCTGGTACAGTGGTGCTGGGAGTCTGTGCCACCAACCCCTGCTCTGTCGAGGCTCCTGGGTCTCCCACGCTCCCGTCAGTCAACCTGCTGTGGCACCATCCCACACCACTCCAGAGCCAGTATTCCTGCACCCTCCCAGCGCTATGGACACCTTTACTGAGAGCCACCTGGATCAGTCAATGCTTGGCCCAATCCGTATCCTGGCCTGCTTTCCTCATGTGGGGGGAACGAGGTGTCCCCAAGGGAGAATCTGATCTGTGCAAGGGCAAAGGTTCAGCCCCTGATTAGAGCTGGGGTTGCTGCAAAAGGGAATGGGAATCATAGGATCCTGGAATGGTTTGGGTTGGAAGGGACCTTGGAGATCAGCCAGTTCCAAGCCCCTGCCATGGGCAGGGACACCTTCCACTAGACCAGGTTGCTCCAAGCCCCATCCAACCTGGCCTTGAACCCTTCCAGGAATGGAGCAGCCACAGCTCCTCTGGGCATTGGTTCAGGAAGGGGTGGGAGACAGAGATAGGGTGAGGTGAAGATTTGTGGAAGGGAGAATCCCTGGACTGGGAGGTATTTGCTTCCCATCTGGAGCTTGGATGGGAAACTTGGATGCCTGTTTTTGCAAAAAGGATCAAGCTGGGAGCCAGAGACACCCACAGTGAAGTGGTGCTTGGCCTGGAGACCTCGGCGGGTTGGGCCATGCTCCACACTCTCAATTTCTGGGTTTGAGCCAGCTCAGGCCACAGATGGGACCAAGAGGGAACAAATAGGGCTCTTGAGTGTTCCAAACTGGGAGGAAAGAGACAACCTCAGTGCCTCCCCCATCCCTTGTCAGGTCTGTTGCCACATCCAGGTTGGAGGGTTGCTGGATGGATGGTTTCTGCTGGGCTCGGTGCGGGGCTCCTGAGCACAAGAGAGGTTTTGCTTTGTCGTAAGTGAAGTACAAAACCATCACCAGCCAGAGAACAAACAGCTCCAGGCTGGAGAGGGGAGCAGGGAGAGGGAGATGGGGAGGAGCAGGGGGAGCATGGGGACAGGGCATCCACAGGAGGTTTTTCAGGGACTTGTGATCTCAGAGCAAATTTCTGCTGTTGGCTGCACACCAGTGGCACCATTTCACCAACTCATGCGTGCCTCCCCATCGCCAGCTCCGCAGTGCTGAGCGCCTCGGGGGGGTCAGGGCCATGGAGGGCTGCGGGAATATGGTCCCTGCTCGGAGAGCGTGTGATCTGCCAGGCAGCCAGGGAGCCCCGGGGACACTGCCATGCCTTTGTTCCTCCTTCTCTTTCTTTTCCACCTTCAGATTTTTTTTCCCTCTGCTTCCAGCTGCGTATGCAACACTTCCCCCCCTTTCCACCCACAGCTCCTGTCTTGATTTTCCTTCCCCTGTACAAATATGTGTTCCTTAGGCTCCTTCTCCTCCCTGCCCAGCTCGCCCCATCAGTGTCGCCTTCCCAAAGTTCTTTTTTTTTCCTTCTCCCTGTTTTCCCACAGGCCAGCTTCATTCCTTCCCCTTCCTGCTTCTCTCCCCTTCCCTCCAGCCTCTCGGGCTCCTGTTCACTCACTCCGTCTCCCCTTCTCTGACAGTTTGGGGGAAATCTGTCTGTGTCAACACACAAATTCCATTATTTATTGGCTGAGTGGAGCAGGGTCCTACACTCGTCTGTAATTGTCTCCAGATCAAAGCAGCTGCTGATGGCAGCTTTGCCTTCTCGCAGCAGAGCACCACCCCCAGCTTCCAGCTCCCCATCCTCCCGGGGGAGTCGGGTGCGTGTGCGTTGACACCCTCGATGACTGATCTCTCAGACAGAGTGGAAAGAAGTAGGGCTGGTGGGGGAGAAAAGGGAGACCTGGAGGATCTGCAAAGCTCCCAGGAGAAGATGGGGATGGTGGGGTGTGTCTCAGGGGGACAAAGTCCCTGGCACGGACCAGGGGAGAGTGGGAAGGTAGAGGTGGTCCCTATCCTGGGAATGGAGACAGAGAAATGAAGTGAAAGAAGGGACAGGGAAGCAGGAAACATCCCCATATCTGTCCTGGACTGGAAGAATTAGGGTTTTAGATATGGGGATAAAGGAGAACATGCTTTTTCCTGCCTTTCCCTTCTGAAACCACCAACCTATCCCAGGGATGTGAACTGCAGGCACACAGTTTTTGTTTGGCTGTTGATGCAAGTTGTCTGAGGGGAGAGGAAACATCCGCTCCAACTTCTGCCCCTTGGCCTCCTCACTGGGGTCCCAGCTTCAACACGAGTGGAAGAGCTGCAGTGGTTTCTTTGCTGGGCGAGGTGAGATCAATCTCTGAGATTGATCTCAGAGGTGAGAACCCCTCTTCCCAGGCCCAGTCTTCCCATTTTATCATGAAACACTGGAGAACTTGGGAATCTTTTGTTCCACGTGGATCTGCAGATACCAAAAGACATATAGACACCATCAAAAGTCCTGAGAGCTTGATCCCCTCTCACTGCCCAATACGTGAAGCTGTCAGGCTCAAGCCATGGCTCTGCATTCCTTCTAACTGTCCAAAGCATTTCCTCCTGGTAACACCTCCCTGGCCCTACCATAATTTCTCCTCCGGTTTCTTTCTGCACAAAGTTCAGGCGGTTTCACTTACACTTCTCCCTCCAAGGCATTGTTCCAAGCCTTAAATGAGTTTTTTAACCTTTCAGAACTTCAAGCACAGGTGTTGTGCATAATATTCCAACACCGGTCACACTGGTGCCTGACAGAGGAGAGGTGTCCCTTCCTCTCTCACAAAGCTTCTGCTCTTCCCCCGTGCAATCATCCCACTGTTGCCCACCTTTCTTTCCTGCTCTCTGATCCCTGTTCCTTAGTCTTTCCCAGCAGGAAGGAAGCATTCCCTCAGGACATTTTAGGTAAACCTTCTAAGAGGATGCCCACAGCCAAATGAGTAGTCCCAGCTCTCAGGATAATGGGGACACATCCCTTCTTTTGCTTTGGATGCCAAGTCTCTTACTTCAAGTTGAACAAGACACCAGCCATGAGAACAGCTTCTTTGGCAGCTTGGGTTTGCAAGAAATTCCCCCCCTCCAGACCAGGAGGGGTGACCTGGCTTCCTGAGCTGCCACTGAAGTCTGTGTCCTACAAGGAGTCAGAGCTGCCTCCCCCAGAGGCCAAGCAGGACTGGGCCCCATGTCCTGAAAATGCTCAGAAGGAGGTGACAGCTACAGAGGGTCTGCTCAGAGCTGAGCCTGTGTTCCACCTTCCATCTATCCCAGGAGAAGGGACTGGGGGAGTTGTCCCCATGTGTGGCTGGCCAAGGGAGTCAAGTGCCTCCTACCAGTAGTGAGCCTTGAGTTGGTCACCTCAGCTACATCTTCTCACCTACAACCAGCCCCCCTGGAGCCCATCATACCTGGTACAAAAGTTCTTCCTGCACTGCTGCAGAGGAAGAGGAGGGTGCTAAGCAGCTCCAGCACCTTGCAGAGTAAAGCCCATGGACAAGGACTTCCAGTGGGAATAGAGCCCCGGCATCCTTCATTGCTCCATCCACCCCTGGGCAAGGTGCCTGTGAAGAGAAGTGGCTCCTGGCAAATCTGGGACCTGTGCTCTGGAAGCCCGGGCTCTCTGGGCAGATCTTTCCCTTGCCTTGGTGACCTACTCACCTCTGCTCAGTGACTGGGACTTTCCAGGTTCACAAGGGTTTTGTTCTGTTGGGACATCTGGAGGACCCTGGGACATCCCTACTCAGAACTAGATTGTGCAGCTCAGGAGGATTCTCCAGGATGACAATCCCTGCCCCAGTGTGGTCCCTGTGACAGTGTTTTACCACCCTCATAGTGAAGATTTTTTCCTTAATAAGAATTTCCTTTCTACAGCTCATGCCCTTACTTTCTCATCCTGTCCCTGTGCACTTCTGAAAGGAGATGGTCATGTGTCATATCTTGCATCCCAGCACACAAGGGCAGGCAGAATGCCCACCAGCCCTGATAAACATGCCAAGACGGCCACCATCCCCTTCAGGGCACAGGTTTTTCTCCCAAGGGAAGGCAGGGAACCAAAGCTTTGGAGCGGAAGATGCACTGGTGAGGGCATCCTGCTGCAGAGAGCGTTGTGGCTTCACAGACCAAAGCCCCAGCACCTGACCCTACAGAAGCAACCCCAGAGTGACTTCCCAGCTGCAGGGCCAGGGCTGCTCTCATTCCCACCAGGAGACCCCCCCTTGCACTGCGGTTGCCCTCTTGGGCACCGCAAACTATAACTGCTCCCGCTTGGAGCGAGAAGGGAGCAGCGAAGCCACATGCACGGCTGGGCAGACGGGCGCCCTGGGGAGCTGGGGGAAGGGCTGTGTGGTCTGGCAGGGACAGCATTTCTTGCAGCCCCTTCTGCTGCCCCAGAACGCAGCAGGCAGGAAAATGGAGTGACAGTGGTGGCTGGGCAAGGTTTAGTGCCCACAGGCAGCTGAGTGATGGTCCCCCCCAGTCCTTTGCTCTCTGCATGACTTTTCCAAGGCAGCTCAACCTGCGGCATCTCCTGCTACATCCCACCCTGATCTCTCCGTCTGGCCTTGCCAAGGCACATCAGTGCTGACCTGCGGCAACTGGCCACCCGCCCGCCTGTGCCAAGACATCTCAGAGAGACATACCCCCTTCTAGCTTCCAGCATTTTCCAAAAACAAGCTCCTAGCCGCATCCTGATTCCCTACCCCGGGAGAACAGGGCTGGCAGCTGAACACTCCTCTGCACCACAAGAGGGGCCTTAAAATCTACGAAGTGGGGTGTTAGCGGTGCACTGTCCCCGTTCCATCCCCCCCATCCTGCTGCTCACCCTCCTCTGCTCTGTTCCCCCAAAAAAGGCTCTTCTTTGGATTCCTCATCCCTCTGCGACACCCCCAGCCTGTGCCATTTTCTTCAGGAAAGGGATCCTTGGAACAAGTCTGTGCTCCCTCTCAAGGCCAACCCTTCCTCCCCTCTCCGTTTGACCTTGGTCCCCTGGAATCATGGGGTCTGGGAGGGAAGCAGGAAGAGACTGCTAGGTCTGGGGTGATGAGGAAAAGGAACAGAATGGGACTGTCCTGTGACCTCCCTTA
>VZTI01001513.1:670997-696122 GCA_013397865.1 Struthidea cinerea
TCGGGGATTGGGGGGAGATTAGAAAGAAACAGATCGGGGCGGGGGGGACAACGACGCCACCAGGGGTGGTCTTGGCGTGGGAGATGGCGCGGGGGACAGGCTGGCAGTGACCGGCGCTGCCGATGCAGGCTGGGCTTCACTTACCGGGAGCCGTCCCGATTCCACCCGTGAGCGGCACGAGCCCACGCGTGCCCCAGGCGCTCCGATCCTTCCACCTGCCCGCCCCTGCCAGCCCTCCTCCTCGACCGGCGACCCCACAAGCGCGGCACGTCCCGCGTGGGTCTCGCTGCGCTCCCAGGGACCAAATCCTTTTCCCAGCCCGACAAACCCCTCCAGCTCCGCCGCCCCCTTCCTCCTCCGGTCTCCCGGTCGCCCCTGGATCCTGCTTCCCTCTCGGGTCCCCGTAGGGAGCAAGGTGGGGGGAGCGGATGGGGCTGGCAGTTCCCTTCCCAACGGGCACCGGTAAGCAGAGACAAAGGCGGTGAAATATCAGTGCCCGGCTAAAGCCGCACCGAGTCCCTTCGAGCCTTTAACTAGATCGTTAGGGGATTATCCGCACCCTGAGCAGCCGCGGGGCGGGGGCAGCGGCCGCCCCGTCCCGTTACCGAGCGCCCCCGGGGACGGCGGCGGTGGGAGGCGACGCACGGAGCTGCCCGGGCGCGGCGGCGGCTGGAGACGGGTCTGCGGGGAGAACGGATCGGCCAGCGGAGGGACCGTGAGCGGTACCGGGGCGGGGAGGGGACGGGGGGGCGCAGGGGCCGCCGCCTGTCGCGCTTTGGGGGCCGGCGGGGGACCCGCGGCTCGCTCTGCTCCCGCCTCCCCCTCGCCTTCCGCGGGGGGCGGAAAGTTTGTGCCCGCGGTGGGGGCACCGCTGGGGGTGTGGGGAGGCAGATCCTGGGGTATCTGGGCAGGACCGTGCCCCGAGAGCCCGGGGGGGCTGACACTGGGGTGCCCGGTGGGGGAGCGGGATTTGGGACGCGGGGCTGTGGGCAAGCGGGGTGTCGGGGGTGGAAGCAGGCAGGGAAAGAAGGGGGGGTTCTCTGTGCCTCCGCGCTGATGGGCTCAGCTTTATCCAGGGCTGTAATCCCCCTGCTCCTGTAATTAAAAACTCCGCATTACAAGGAAAACGGTGTGCAGGGAAATGTAATCAAGTCTGGAGGGGCTTAACCATCTGGTAAAGGTTAGGACCGGCACGGCGGGGGACGCGGCCGGGGGATTTGGCAGCAGCCGCGATCTGGGCTCCTCTTAATCTACCGCGGGGACGAACGCAGTATCTGCGGGGTAATATCGGTGCCCCGGGCAGCGATCGGTCTCGCTGGAGCTCCCACCGCTGTTAACGGGATCTCCCCGAAGGTGGTCCCCTCCCCAGGTGCGTCTGGCTCCGGTGAACAGATTCTGCTGCGGCCCCGGGACCCGGATTGCAGCCCTTTGCGGAGGCCAGAAAAGAAAGGGTTAAGTGACTGCCGGTGACCGCGGTTCGGCCCCCCCAGCTCTGGGCAAGGCCCTCCTCCGCCGCCCCCCGGGAGCCCGAAACTCTTTGAAAGTGCAAGAGGCAAGCGAAGGCGAGGGAGGAGGCGGCGGCGCGGGTGCGACTCCTCGTCCCCGGGATTGCTGCGGGGCCATGGGGGCCGGGGAAGGCTCCGAGCGGGGGCAGCTCTTCCTCCGCTCCCTCCTCTTCCTCCTGTTGGCCGGGCCCCCGGCACGCCACCCGGCGCGGGGGCAGCTGCGCTACGCCGTGCCAGAGGAGCTGGAGCACGGAGCCTTCGTGGCCAACCTGGGTGAGGACCTGGGACTGGATGTGTCCACCCTGTCAGCGCGGAGGTTCCGGATCGTGTCACGGGCCGGGGCCAGGCAGCACCTGGAGGTGAACCTGGAGAACGGGATCCTCTTTGTGAATGAGCGGATTGACCGGGAGGAGGTGTGCGAGGCCGGGGGGACCTGCCTGCTTCACCTGCAGCTCCTCGTCGAGAGCCCACTGGAGCTCTACCGCGTCGAGGTGGAGGTGCTGGACATCAACGACCATGCACCCACCTTCCCTTGGCAAGAATATGTGCTGGAGGTGGCTGAGTCTGCCGTGCTTGGTGCCCGCTTCCCACTGGAGAGCGCCCAGGATCCTGACGTGGGTACCAACTCTGTGCACACCTACCGCCTCAGCCCCAATGGTTTCTTTTCACTTGAGGTGCAGACACGCAGCGATGCCAGCAAGTTTGCAGAGCTGGTGCTGGAGCGTGCCCTCGACCGTGAGCAGCAACGTGTGCACCGGGTGCTGCTCACCGCTCTCGATGGCGGTGTCCCCGAACGCTCAGGCACAGCGCACATCGTCGTCACGGTGCTGGACGCGAACGACAATGTGCCTGCCTTTGACCAGCCCTCCTATGGTGTGAGCCTTCCTGAGGATGCTCCTGCTGGCACTCTGGTCATCCAGCTCAATGCCACTGACCTGGATGAGGGCCCCAATGGGGAGATTGAGTACTCCTTCAGTGGGCACGCCCCACCACGTGTCCGGGAACTCTTCCACATAGAGCCCCGGAGTGGGCAGGTGCTGCTGAAGGGCCGCCTGGACTATGAGCGGGCCAGCCTCCACGAGCTCTATGTGCAAGCCAAGGACCGTGGACCCTCAGCTGTGGCTGTGCACTGCAGGGTGCTTGTGCACCTCCTCGATGTCAATGACAATGCGCCAGAGGTCACCCTCACCTCTGTGTCCACACCTGTGCTGGAGGATGCCCCCCCAGGCACCGTCATCGCTGTCATCAGTGTTCTGGACCGGGACTCTGGGGACAACGGGCGTGTGAGCTGTGAGGTTGGCCCCAATGTACCATTCGAGCTCCGCTCCTCCTTCCGGAACTACTACACACTGGTCACCACGCAAGCGCTGGACCGGGAGGTTGTGCCTGAGTACAACGTCAGTATCACAGCCCGGGACATGGGCTCACCCGCCCTGCTGACCCGCAGCACCCTCACCGTCCCAGTGTCTGATGTGAACGACAACGCTCCGCGCTTCCTCCAGCCCTCCTACAGTGTCTATGTGATGGAGAACAACGCACCAGGTGCCTCCATCTGCTCTGTCAGTGCATTGGACCCTGACTGCCAACAAAATGCCTACCTGTCCTACTCCATTGCTGATGGGCACATCCATGGCATGCCTGTGGGCACCTACGTGTCTATCAACTCAGACAGCGGGCACATGTACGCCCTGCGCTCCCTTGACTATGAGCAGATCCGCAGCTTCCAGATCCAGGTGCAAGCACAGGATGCGGGGTTTCCCCCACTGAGTGCCAACGTCACCGTCCACATCTTTGTGTTGGACCAGAATGACAATGCTCCGGTTATCGTTTCCCCCATGCCGCGCAATGGCTCCGTTGCCACTGAACTGGTGCCACGGTCAGCCAGGCCTGGCTACCTCGTGGGCACGGTGTCGGCGGTGGATGCGGATGCGGGGCTGAACTCTCGCCTCTCCTACCAGCTCCTCCAGGCTACTGACTTCACCCTCTTCAGCGTGGCGCCCGACACGGGTGAGCTGCGTACCCTCCGCTCCTTTCTGGAGCAGGATGCCAGCCAGCAGCAGCTGGTGGTGCAGGTGCGGGATGGTGGGCAGCCAGCCCTCTCTGCCACCGTGTCCCTCCTGCTTTCGGTGGTGGAGACCATGCCCCAGACTCTCTCTGACTTCAGCGAGTTCAGCCTCCCTCCAGAGGTCTCCTCATCTTCCCCACTCACCCTCTATCTCCTTGTCTCCCTGGGCTCCATCTCCTTCACCTTCCTTCTTGCCATCCTCATTCTCACAGCCATTCGCTGCCGTGGAGAGCGGCGTTCCCGCCAAGGGGACAGCTGCTCACCACCTCGCTGCCACTGCTGTCCTGGGTCCAGACCCTCCTCTGATGGCCTGAAGACTTCCAACCTGACGGCACAGCCCCCTGCAGGGACCGCGGCTGCCACCTGCCTTGATGTGCCTGCGGGCGGCCCCCCAGGCTACTGCTACAAGGTCTGCCTTGGTCCTGAGTCTGCTCAGAGTGACTTCATGTTCCTCAAACCCTGCAGCCCCCCGCGGAACAACGAGAAGGATCCCGGGAAGCGGTCCTGGCCAGACCAGCATCTCCAGGTCTCCAAAGAGGTAACATAATGCCCAGCAGTGCTTACCAGTGCTCCGCAGGTCCCCCCAGCCCCCTCCCTCAGCCTCTGCCACGAGGGAAAGCAGGCACGGCTTCTCCCAGAGAATAACCGGAGCCTTTGATCAGTGCGGGAATTAGGAGCCGTCAGGCAGCGGGATCTCCACTGAGCTTCCCGACGGGTCTAATTACCGGGGGAGCGTCAGGCTCGGCTGAGGCGAGAGGAAATCCCTTCTCACCGTCTTTTGTACCCATTAGAGGCAACAGAGATGCTCCAGTGCCCCAGGGGAGGTGGGATAGTGGGGGTGGCTCCTCCTTCGCGTGGGTAAGCAATTCACACTGGGACAGTCTGAGATCACTGCTGCTCTGCTTCCCCTGGGCTGGCGGGGGTCCGCAGCGTCCTGGGCCTGGCTGCTGTTCTGCACAAGGCTGTGCCAGCAGGCAGGGAGTGGGGTCTTCAGGGCGGGATTTTGATGTCAACATTTGTTACGTATTGAAATGAGGAATGTCTAAT
The DNA here is from genome assembly GCA_013397865.1 of Struthidea cinerea. Lineage (NCBI taxonomy): Eukaryota > Metazoa > Chordata > Aves > Passeriformes > Corcoracidae > Struthidea > Struthidea cinerea. The sequence goes on from VZTI01001513.1 coordinate 675,615, forward strand.
TTTCCCGATGAAAGACTCTCCAAAACACGATTACAAGGATGGAGAGTGATGAGGCGTCTAATCCACTTACGTTTGACTTTTCATAAGCCAGCCCTTCTGAGGAGAGCCCAAGACTGTCTGCCAAGAGAGTCTTTCCACGTGTCTCCTTGCACCCCTGGACTCTCTTCCCTAATGTTTAATTAGATTTTCCTGTCGTTTTTGCAACCCTCCTGGGACATTGAGCATGCAGCCAATTTCTGCATCTCTCACCATTCGGTACCTCAGACCTGGGCTAAGTAAACATTGCATCTGCAAAAAAGGCTTTTGAAAATTAACAGGAATAGGAAAACCACCTGTCTCTCCCCAGAATGCCAGACTTAAAACTCCCAGAGGCAGAGGACAAGCCCCAAACCACCCCAGTATCTCAGGAGGGTGAGGAAGGTCCGGAAGGGAACGGGCTGATTCAGTACTGTCTCAGGTTCCCCAAAAGGGGAATGTGCTGCTTGCTTCTCCACAAAGGGTACAGGGAAGGTGGAGATGTGCTCCTGCATCCCTGCCTGCTGAAGCCTCGTGCGGGCAGGGCTGGGTTGTTTGGCAAAGGGTCCCAGGGCTGACTGACAGAGAGTCCCAATAACCAGCCTTGCTCTTCCCTGTGTTTTCCAGGCCAAGCATCCCAACACAGACTGGCTGCCTCCAAGCACACAGCGACCTGCCCTGAAAAGGTATCAAATCCAGCACTGGGAGAACAGAGGAAGCAGGTGGAAGGGGGCTATGGGAACGGGGAGGTTATCTCCGACACAGCTTTGAACCAGTCTCTTCTCTTTAGCTCCCAGAGCCTGGAAGATGTGGGGGAAATCCGTAGAGCCCTTCAGAAGGAGCACGAGAGGCTGTGCACGCTGGTGACCCCTGTCTCTGGTAAGTATTGGGACAGTGGGACTGGGAAGACCAGACCCTCTGGTCACTTGTTGGAGGTGCAGTGGGGGCATCACATCCCTGTTCCTAGCAGTGGTGAAGTTCTGTGGGTGGAAGGGGTGTCCAGGCACCAGAATGGAGGTTGGTGACACAGGACTTGCATCCTGGGATGTGGATGTGGCCTGAGCCAATCTTACCCTCATCTTTCCTCCAGAGTTTCAGAAAGCTTCATCAGGCCCCAACAGCATCTGGACACCGCAGTACAGCCCCTTGTACCCAGCCCTGGATTATCAGCACAACGTTTACATCCCTGGCACCCCAACTCTGCTTTCCAGCAAGGATGGGCCCCTCTTCCCAGGCCGGGAGAACAAAAACAGCTTCTCCACCTTTGGCAAGAGGAAGAAGATGACAACTTACTGTGACATGCATGACAGTGTGGTTATCAACAACGACCTGAAATAGCCTGGATGGCTCTGTCCTTGGAAACTCCTGCATTATTTCAGCTGCCAGGTCCACCCACAGCACACGCCTCCATGAAAGGACCGCTCAAGACTTTATGGGGTGCTGGGAGAGTGGTTCAACAGAGCATGGGGGAAGAATTTAAGGAGCAAGAGACTGAAAATTACGGGGATAGGGGGGTGGTGGCAGGGGGAATTTCTCCCATCTCATCTTGCAGAGCTGTGTTGGCAGCAGGTGCTTTTTGAGGTCCATATGACCAGATTTAAGCAAATCTGCCTTGAGTTTACCCATTCCCATGTCCCCTTAGGGACCATTCATCTCTGTAAACATTGTCACTTCTTTGTCTTGTCTGGCTGTGTGAATGTACTGAGCTGCATGCCTGTACCTCTGTCCCAGTAGGCACGGAAAGTGTATGCAGACCCAGCCTGCTTCAGCCAAGCCTGACCTTGCGCTCTGGGACAGTGACCACTGCTCTGTCCCTGACATCCGGTGGGATGTGTTGCATGTCTAGAGCAGCAATTGGTGTCTGTTTTCTCTGGGAAGGGAGTGCAAAACCCAGCCTTCATGAGTGCTTCTCTTCAAACCCTGACCCAACACTTGCAAGGCTGGACACAGCCTGGGTCCAGGACAGAGACAGCCTTTGTTCCAGGAGTAGCATGTGCACACACGGATTGGATGGCCAGAAGAGCTGCTAGCTTAAGCACCTGAGAGATGCACAAGGTGAGGCCCTGCTGGGTAGCTCTCTAGCCCAAGGCAACATCATGTGAATGAGAAACAGTTTCCAACCTTTGGAGTGGCCCCAGCACAGGTGACAGTCTCTTCCCCCCCCGCCCCTGCCCTCCCTCAGATCTCTGTTTTCCCCAAGTCCTGAAAGCCTGGAGAAACCCCTGCACTGGGGGTCCCACCTGCCTAGGACAACCATCTCCAAGTGTGCCCTGTTTCTCTTTGAGAACTTTTAGCTGGCAGTCAGGAGCCCTCAAGGGCAGGACTGCAGCCCCAGAACAGTCTCTCCCCTGCCTTGCACACCCTGCACCTGTCCACCAGTCTGTCTGTCACCACTGCCAATTGCTCTGGTCACGGGACAGTTCATTTTGAATCCATCTGTGCAGAACATGACAGCTCTTTCTAAGCTGAGTTTGTTTCGCTATGTCTGATTTGTACCAATAAATTGTATTTTAATAGCGCACCCTGGCTCCTGGCTGTCCCTGAGTTGCACACGACAGCAGGGATTGCTGCACAGCTCTCCCAGCTCCAGGAAATACATCTGTCCTTCTGGCCTTCTGAGTTCTGGAGCAGAGAGCTCCTTTTATGCCGAGAGCTCATTTTATTCACTTCACCTGGATTCTGGGGGCTCAAGGTCCCCTTCCCTCCTCCCCTGGACTCAGGAGCACTTTGGGGTCATGGCCAGAAAGGAGCTGGAGATGTCACACAGCTCCTTGCTCTGTGCTCCAGCTCGGGCAGGGGGGAATTTGCACCATGGTGTGGGCATACAGGAGCTGCTGGGGAGAGAGAGGGCTGGATGTGGCACGAACTCATGGTTGTTCTGATGCTTTCTCTGGTTAATTTACACTTTCCCCTGGATACTGGGGACCCAGCAGCTTGCCTCAGGAGCCACAGAGATAACCTGGATGTGAGCCACTTGTAGGGACCAGCTCCCTGGGAATAGGCAAGCCTGTATCTGTTGATGGGATGTCTCTTGGCTCGATGAGGGAAGCATTTCCCCTTCAGATGAAGTCCTGAGGTGGCTGGGATGTGGTTGTCCTTCTCACACCCTGTACTCGCTTGGTGACTGGCTTGGGGAGGCTGCAGTGCGGCTTTTGGGATTAACCCAGAAAAGTCCTTGTCTACAAGTGGGCAATGTGCTCTTCAGTGGAAGCAGGGGGCAGGGAGCACTCAAAGGAGCCTCGTGGGAGTCAGGGGCCCGGGAGGACAGTGCTTTGGACATGAAAGGGACCTGGCTGCTTCTGGTGACTTCAGTCCCAGCTCACATCTGCCTGACTGCGGGTAGATGAAATATTCCCTGTCCCAATTAGACGGTAGCATGAAGGATTTTATGCTGCCAAGTGCATTCTTCAAGGGTCTCTAGAGAGCGTTAAGGGTAAAAAGGAACCCCAAACAGCTACTGCCTGAGACCTCTGTACAGCATTAGCCAGTTCCAGTGCTTCAAAAGAACAAGGGAATTATGTAAAGTGATAGAATAAGATTAATAACAGCCTCAAGAAGTAATAAAAGCATCAAATGGACCTGACTCCCTGCAGGGTACAAGCATCTCCCCCTCCTGGATTAACTCTGGCAGTATCTTCCCTGCATTTTTAGGTGCTGGTCAGGCACTGGGAGAGGACTGGAGCCCCTCTGCAGAGAGCCCACGGGGGCTCAGCTGCAGCCCCTCTGCAGGAGGGCCAAGCTGCTCGCTACGTTCCAGCTCACACAGCAAAAGCACCCAGCACATCCTGTGCTTCACGGCATCCGAGATCTAAACGAACACATGGAAGTGGTGTTTTGTATCAGACTTTCCCCAAAGGGAAATTGATCTCAAAGCTGACCCCCCAAAACCACAGGCATTTGAAAGTGACATTTTGCATCTCTGTCTTTGGAAAATCATGGGGTCAAGCAACCAAGGGCACAGATTTGCCCCCTCCCCTGACACTCTCCAGTGTATTTTGTTGGCATTTTTTGATCCCTACTACCAAGGCTCACTGGTGCCCACTGAATTGCCTCCGTCTCCTCTCCGTTACTCCTGACCATCAGCCCATGGGATGAGATAGATACACGCACACATCTGTACTTCTTGCTGACCCCCAGGTTTGCATGTTCAGGTCAGGAGTCTCCCAAAAGGGATTTCAGCAACACAGCACCCAGCCCAGCCCCCAACACCCCACATTCCCCAAGTATCTGCTTTTGCTTAGTTGAAGGAAAACCTGCACTGACAAAAGCTCAGTTTCAATCTTTTATTTCAGTCACCATATTGATAAAAAGGACAATAAAAAGGGACTTGCTTTAGGGGAGAGAGGACTTGCATAAATCTAATTCAACCACACTACTATCCCTCTTCAAAGGGCATGTCTGGTCAGAATCGTCCATCTAATAGATGAGATCTCCTTTGAAGATCTCCCACAGGGACAGGGTCTCATTAAAAATGCAAGGCCTTTGCCCTACAACTAGTTATTTTTACAACTCTCCCTGTGCTTACACTCCTGCACAGCTGATGAGCATTAGCTGGTTTCTGTAGCCTGGTAATGCACTGGGCATGAGAGCTCCTTTGGAGATCTGCTCAGCGGAACACTCTGTAGATGCCCCTCTCACATGTTCCAGCTCTCTCAGAGATCCAGAGGCAAATTTGGCTTTCAGGGACCTGCCAGCCAGCTTGAGATTTGCTTCTAGGGCAGTGGGAAAGCTGCCATGTGGTGCAGTTGGCTGCAAAGTGCTTCGGGCCATGCGAGGCAGGCACACAGTGCTTCTGGGCACCAGCCCGAACAGGGGGTTTGTGCTCTTGCTGAATAGACTGTTCGGATGGAAACATTACTTGTATCTCTGTAATGGCTTGAAAATGTATCCCGGAGAGACACAATGAATCCAGAGGCAGAGAGAAAAGAGGCCAGAGGGGCTGGTGCTCAGTTCTACTCCCATTGGCCACGCTCAGAACAAAAAGCAGCCGGCAAATTCCCCAGAGAGCCTTGGCATGGACACTGCACTCTGCATGCAGCCGGGTCAGGCTGTGTGGAGCCATGGATACAGGTGGGTCTCAGCTCCCAGAGGGCGTGGTATTGGCGGGACAGGGCTAAAATCCATGAGGAGCAGTGGGAGCCTCTGCATGGACCTTGGATCCAGCCCAGTCTGTGGCACTCAGTGGTTAATGAGACCCTCCAAAGATGCTAGAAATTTCTTTTCTCTCTTCTCTTCTCTTCTCTTCTCTTCTCTTCTCTTCTCTTCTCTTCTCTTCTCTTCTCTTCTCTTCTCTTCTCTTCTCTTCTCTTCTCTTCTCTTCTCTTCTCTCTTGAAGATGATGCTGGAACACACCTTAATTTATTAAAGACTGGGTCAAGATCCATTCAGATTTCTTTTCGAGTTGCATCAGCGTCTTAAATGTCTCCCTGAACCCCACCACACAGAACAGCCTGCTGTTCCCAGCTGGATCACTTCCTCCCATTTCCTTTTTGATCTCAGCAGATGTTTTGTAGAAATAAACATCCTTCAGCTTCTGTCATAATAACTTAGCCTCTGCCACACTCAAAAATGTCTGCATGATTGTCACACGCTGATTTTCTCTGCTCCTTTGCACCTTTTCCTTTTTCACTGCTCTGAAAACATCAGTTGCCAACTCCTCCACAGAGATCAGAGGGAGGAACAGGCCAGGGCTGAGGGAAGCTTTTGCTTCCCAGTTAGCCTATAATGTGTTTTCAGTTTAAGTGGTGGAAATGTCACTGGCTCTGTTTTGCAGCATTCACTCAAGTGGAATTAATGCTTCTTGTTACTGATAATATGACTTAATCAGCTTAATTACTTTGAGACATAAGTAGACACCTTTGTGTATTGAATAACTCATGACACACCAGACCAAAAAGCACGAATGAAGGCTTTGAAAATAAATTAAATATGACCCCTAGTGCAGCCTGCACTTTGACTAATGATTCATCTTCCATGAAATTCAATGACTTACAAATCTTACATTTGAATAAATGATACGTTTTTGCATGCTTTAAACAATAGCAGTGATTTTTATTTCAGCATTCCGAATTCAGAGTGCTTCTCCAGCGCCAGGAAGCAAGGCAAACAAGTTCATGTTAAACGGATTGAAAAATAAAACATTTGTGCAGTCAACTATCAGGAATACATTCAGAGGATCTGCAGGCATTTCTGATGAGATATTTAATTTAATTCATGGCTAAGAATATCTGCAACAACAGGTGAAAAAAACACATCAGAAGAAATTAAGAGAGAGCAAAGATTCCCAGAAGGATCAGTAAGGTCTTCACATCTAATCCGTCCATTTCAATAATGTCTACAAGTGAAAATATCATTAAATAGCTCCATGTCTTATCATACATTTTGCCTGCATAGAAAATAAATCATACAAAGGAAATAGAAGCAGGAAAAGCAACCATCAATCAAGAAAATTATTATGAGCATTCGTAGGATTTCTGATAGGCCAGCATGCAGAGACTCTGATAGCAGGCTGCATTGGAAATAGAAAAATTGGGGTTAAACTCTTGCGTGAACCCAGAGAAAAGACGAGCTGTCTGAATTTGTTCTGTTTTATTGCAGTGAGTCACCCAATTTCTGTATCCAAATCTTCCTCTAAAAAGCACTGGAGTTCAGCATGGTGCAGACAATAACGCAGATCCCTACACAGGGACTTTTTCAGCCCAAGTATATCTGAAATTCAGAGGTTAGCTTAGGCTGTAGCATCACTGGGGAGCCTGACTGGTTTGATGAGTCTCCTTTTAAGTCCACGTCCATATTTCTCGGTATTTTAGCTAACAGGAATTTTTTTCCATACTGCCAAGGGTGAAGGCTGAAGGCTCTAGGATTAATTTACCACTGCTCTTGCTCTGCAGTTGTTCAGTCTCTACTGACTAATCTCCAAAGCTCCCCAGAGTACAGATGGAACATATCCACACAGGGATCTAAATGTGAGGAGTTTAATCTGGGGTTGAATCCCACCTGTAGGATTCCATCTTGTCCCCACTCTCTTTCTTGGTATTCCTTTAATATCATTTAGAGGAGACATGCCCAGCACCTCTCTGACACTGGCATTTTACCAGAGATCATAGGAAAAGATTTGCCATTTGCTTTGAGTATCCCCTAACAGACCAAACTTCAGGAATGTGATCCTGAAATTAGTTCCCAAAACCAAACTTTATTTTTTCCTGTTTCCAGGAAATGCAATGTTATAACCCATTTGCTTACCTGCACCACCTCTTCCTCTTATTCTCTGCCTGCAAAATAGTCTGACAGTTGCCCCAGAACGTAAGGAGGTCATCAAAAGGATGATCGTCTGGGGCTGATTCCTTTTCCTATGCTCCCCAAGTGTCCTCTTGGCTCGTTGTGCCACATGACATGAGCCATTTAACTCCCTCAGTGCCCGTTGATGTCGCACGCCTTGCTGGTCATGTTCCTTCCATATTTAAAGAGACTCCTGCAGGCTCCTCCTGTCACTGCAGGGCCCACCCTCTGGCCATTTTCTGCCTCTCCTTGGGTCCAAATTTTATATTTGCTGTAGCTTCCAAGCGTGTTTCAATCAAATCTGACCCCGCTTTGAGCAGAAGCCTGACCCAACCATTTCCAGGGACCCCTATTTTGCTCCGCTTTCCTGTGTATCCATAGAGATCCATGAAGATTTGGCTGCAAACCGCCAAATCCCTGGTGAAACGGTGCCCCCTCCATGTTACCCACATGATGCACAGCACCACCAGCGCCCAGCTGGGACAGGACCATCCTATCTGCTGTGGTTGTGCCTCCTGAGCTCTGCTGTGCCCAGCGTCGTGGTGTCCAAAAACCAGGGTGGAACGACACAGGGAATCACGGCTGACCAGCAAGACACTCCAATCTGGCAAGGGAGAAGCTAGAAGTTTGTTCCTGCTCCTCCTCTCTTGGAGATGGGCAGGGACAAATTACAGACTTTTTAAAAATGCTATCTCTTCCCCAAAATTATAAAACAATGGATTAAAAACTTGGATGTGAGCTGCAGGGATGAACCACAGCACAGAGCTTGGCAACACAGTGGGGACCCTCGTGTCACCCCCAAGCCTTCCTGCCTTTTGCTGAAGGTATTAGGAAGGAAGCCACTGGGAGCCACTTCTGAAGGGCTTGATTCTGTTGGCGTGGAGAATTTTTTTCATAAAGGGGCCTCTATATGCAAATGGAAAATGGAGATGGAGCGGGAAATAAGCCCAGCAAAAAATCATGGAAGTTTTTGCTGCCTGCAAGTGGAATTCAATCGAAAAAGGGGGGAGGGAGAAGAAAGGAAATTGAAACAGCCTCCTCTCTGCACAGATTGCATTGCTGGAGAAGCTCTGAGTGTTGCAAGGCATAATAGTTGTCTGCTCAGAGGTTCCTTCCCGGGGGACTTTCCCTGGGATAGTTACATGCGTTTATCCCTGACTCCTGGCATCTGCATAACACGCTCACAGAGAGAGTTATTAGTTTAATTTTCTTGTGAATTACAATGGAGGCACAGAGAATTAGAAAAGACTTTTTTTTTTATTATCATTACTTTTTGTTTTCCAGTTGAGAGATTGTAAATGAGGCTATTCATCCTGCTAACATCAGTAGGGACCCAAACCCAAGTCTTTCTGGGGTAATTGGTTTCTGATGAGCAATCACTTGTAAAACCAATAGCAAAGGCAAGAACTGAAATATAAATTCTCTCTTTACATGCTGAGCTTTTCATTAGGATTGTGTGTCTGGTTTCTTTCTGGGAATCAGTGGAAAAGCCATGAAGTGGTAAACAAGGCAGTGGACTAAGCCTGACAAGAAGTTTGTATTTGCAAAAAATTGGGAAAACAGTATTGTCTGATATTCTCCAGAACAAATAAAGCAGCTGCAGATTCCCACAAGCTCTTTGGAACTAAAGCCCTGGACAGAGAGAAGAGAAAGCAGATCTTCCTGTGGGGCAGACCTGAGTGTGCTTTTGTCCAAAGGAGACCAAAATGTTGGAGAAAGAAAAAAACAATTAGAGGCCAGGGACAATTTTCCATGCTGCAAGTCTGACTAGGGTGGCTGATGGAAATTTGCAGTCCTTGATATCCTGCAGTTTGCAAAATATAGGGGACTGTGGTGCCCGGATTTGTTGCAAGGGCTGAGACTGTGAGTCAAGCTCCAGGTTTTTTTTTTTTCCTCCCAGTTAGTAGTGAGGAATCTGCTAATCTGCACTGGCTTTTGTTTCCCTGATGAACCTCAGGGTGCTTAAGGCTTGATTTATTTATTTATTTTGGTGGCAAATTAAGCATCAGCCTGGATGCAGCTCTCAGTGCTTCCTGGGCTGGGGCTGCGGTGCTGTCATTCATTGGCTTAACTGGATTGCTTGCTGCTTTATGGGTTTTTTTCCAGTAAAACCTTTTGGCACACATACAGCTGCTTGTTGCCTTAAAGATGAGCAGAGAGCAGCAGGCTTGACAAAGGCAGGGAACATTTTTAAGCTCATGTGCACAGAAAGGCCTCTGAAACAAGAATGATGTGGACATATCTCCCTCAAAACAAACCAAGCAAAACCCCTCAAATAAATCCACTTTTTCCAGCTTTCAAACGCTGAAAGCTGATCCCAAGGAAACCAACAGTGAAATCACTGATTAGATTCAGCCCTGAGGAACCTGCTCTGAGCAGAGGAAGGGGACACAACATGACACACTAAGTATTGTCCAGAGATCTCTTCCAAACACAGCTATTCTGGGATTCAGTGATGACAGTTTTTTGCTTTTATTGACCCAAAAGAGCCAATCACATTGCTGGACCACAGCAAGGAATAAGGCAATTTGGACACTTCCATATTTGCATCACATTTGCATACAACACATAGCCCAGGGCAATATTCTACATAGCTATCAAGCAAACTTTTTTTTGTTTCTCTCACTTGGAGCCAGGCTGCCCAGGAATCTCCCAAAGCCTGGATGTGCCCTGCACTAATCATGCCTCCTACTAGTTGCACACCCATCAGGCTCTGCTGGCTGACCCAAATTTTTGGCCTCCACCTCAAATATAGGGCAACCTTGTAATTCTGGTACTGCTCGAGCAGAAGCAAGTGTCTGTGTGACAATGCCAGGATCATTCACCTGAGTTTAAACCCTGGAAGTCTTGGGAATAGGAGGAGAAGAGAGGAGAGGAGAGGAGAGGAGAGGAGAGGANAAATATAGGGCAACCTTGTAATTCTGGTACTGCTCGAGCAGAAGCAAGTGTCTGTGTGACAATGCCAGGATCATTCACCTGAGTTTAAACCCTGGAAGTCTTGGGAATAGGAGGAGAAGAGAGGAGAGGAGAGGAGAGGAGAGGAGGAGTTTTAGCTAAGACTGAAGTGTGATTTAAGATGTGGAAGAGGGCCAACTGGTCATAGCAATTTTCCAAACTGCCCAAGCCTCTGCAGCCACTTATAATTCAACCATTTCTGTCTACAATACAGACAGAGCTTTGTACCACATTTGTACCTTAGAGAAAACTTCAATGTCTTTCTGCCAAACCGTACAAGGACATCCTGCAGAGCCTGGCCCTGCATCACTACCAGTGCTGGGTTAGAAGTCTGTACAGGCAGAAGCAGTCTGCAGATAATGAACATTTTTTCCTGCTTGGAATAACTGCTGCACGAGCCCTAGTTCCCCACCTCTTTCTCTCTTCCCCAAACATTTCCACATGCCCTTTCTCTGGTGACAGCTGAAGTTGCCAACTGAGTTCTCTCCTGCAAGTTCATCCAGCTGATCTTTCAGAGGATGGTTCCATTTGGTCTCTATGGGTGTTTCTTCCCTCCAAGTGATGAATAGTACAGCTGAGCCTTTCATTCACAAGGCCATTGTGATGGGAACAAAGGAAAAAAATGTAGGAAGTGAATCCTTCCAATTTTTGGTTGGTTTGTTACAAGGTTCTACTTTGCAACACTGTTATTTTGGTTGTGCTTGTATTTCCCGTTTCTCGAGTGTATTAATGAGGAGGTCAGGACTAGAAATAAGCAAAACAGCATCAGATCATTTACATCATTCCATCATTCCCTTAATTTGTGCGTGTGACTAAAGAAGATTAACTTACTGTGCTGACAATTTGTCAGTGGCACAAAGTGGTGAGGGATTGAAGAACGTTAAGCAATCCAGAAAACAATTTGTTGCTGTTGTGGGTTTTGCTCATTCTCTGCTTTATTTTGTGACCTAGGAAAACTCATCGAGGATTTAAGTATTTGGAAGGCCTGTGAAAGAAAAATGAGATGGCTTTCAGGACCTGCACAGCTGGTGTACAGCAAAGTGAAAGAAAAGAACTGTGGGTAGATATTTGTCTAATTTAACCAACTCTAAGAATTCCTGCCATTGGATAATATTTATAGTTGTTATTAGAGAAACAAAGAAGAAGGATGGACAAAACATTAAAAACTGGATTTAAAAGCTACTCTCTGACCAGGAAACCTGTACCAGTGTTGGAATTTCCCTGCACTTCCTTTCTGGTGGACATTTCAGGGGACCTGAGGTATTAGGGGAACCTATGGATAGGAAATGAAATTGCTATGGGTATTATATGGATTCTGCCTGAAACTGCAAAGAGCTCAGTCTCTGACAGCCCACAACTCCCCTTTGCATCATCTTCTCTGGCCATCTTAACACGACCTCCTCAGCTTTTACACCCTGATTTCCCTTTCCACAGCATCATTTCATGCCGCTCTTCCCTCTTGCTGTAGAGCAAGGAGGAAGGAACTATTTTTCCTGCAACCACATCATTCTCTGACTTTATTTACAGAGGCTGAAATGAAGAAAACTCCCCCCTGCACTAAATCTGTTTGGCGTGGTGAAGGCAAGGAAGTGGAATTATATTGCAAATGTCAAGGGCTATGAAAAATGTAACAGACTTTAATATTCTTCTGCTGTTATTGCTGAGAGTGTCTCTCACCTGCATTCACAGAAAGTGAAGTGCCTTTTACCACTGAGCAGAAATGATTGCCTATTTTTATTTTAAAGCTACACTGTGGCATGCATCCTAATAATAAATGCATTTCCCCTCCAAACTCTCTCTTTAGCAATTAACCTTCAGCTTCACGACTTAATTTTAGCCTTGAGCCCTTAGGGTTAACCCCTACCTCAGGCTCCAATAAACTCCAGCCCCAAATATCCTGTTACCTATGTCTTAAAAGTGGTTCCTACATTCTTAATTATAACCATAGTCCCCATCTTCCGTGACACCTGATGGTAACTGGTGCTGAGCCAGGCATTTGGATGCTGCTTTGAAGATGTAAAACATTAACTATGCCTCTCTCCGTGGCTCACTTTCCCGTGGGGTTGTGTTTCAAGGTAAGTGGTTTGCATAAGATCCCTCCGAGACCTGCATTTAGTTTATTCAGTAGGATAAACAACCTGCTGCTTTTGTGCTTCTCCCTACAGAGCAAAGAAAAGCCCACTTTATACATTAAAATTGAACATAGCATTGCTGAAAGGCCTGTGATGGCTTTTTCTGGAGCTCAGAGCATTTTATCTTGTTCCACATGGGGTCTCACAGGGCTTATGCCCTGTACATCTTCTCATACATCCCCCTCCTTAAGATACAAATACTCCTCTCTTAAGAACCTGTGCTCGTGAGGGAGAAGAGGTTACTGGCCCTCGGCTCTGCCTGTCTCACTGACCATACTGCCCAAGGCTGGGGGAGTTCGTGTCGAGGGTTTTTCCATGATGTTGTTTTCATTTCACCTGGATACAGCAATTCCCACAGCTCCGGGAGGGGGAAGCTGGCTCTTCGCGGCCCAATTAGCATAACCCTTGGAATTAAAGGGCATAAATCCCTGATGTTTTCCTGGGAATCACGACGCGTCGCTCCCTGCCGGACCGTGTCGCTCCCTGCCGGACACTGGCGAGCCGGGCTGGTAACAGGAGCCTCTGCAGCAGCACCGGAGGGCACCGTCCGTGCAGTGCCGGGGAGAAGTGGGGCGGCCCCGGCAGCACACAGCGGCGGTTCCCCCGGGCACGGGGCTGGAAGGGCCGAACCAAGGCTGGCATCAGGCCACGTTTAGTTATCAGACACTTATACGCTGAATTAGGACGGGGGTACACGCTCAAGAATTTCACCCTTTCCCTCCTTGTCGGGTCGGTGCTGGTAAGGCACAAAGAGGAACGGTGGAAGATAAACGAACAGCTCCCCCCCGCCGGGATTTGAGCAATCAGGAAATATAATCTGAGCTGGAAAGTGCCCCAGCATCTGTTGGGTTATTAATAAATTGTATGCAATCTGTGCGGGATGAAGCTCGGGACGGAGGGGAACCATCTGCTCCCGAGCGGCAGCTCTAATGGTGTCTGGGGAATGAACTTAGCAAATGAAAAGCAATGGCATCGGCCAGCCGGGCTCCTGGAGTGCCCGGTCTCCGCAGGACTTTTCCAGAGCGGGACAACACGGAGGTTCCCCCACCCCCGGGGCAGGACCCGCATGGATCCGCAAAGAACGGGGATTCAGGCCAGCGTGAGCATCATCTCTCCAAGCCTCGTAGGCTCGGCCAGCTCCCTGGGAACTCACGCTGTTTTTCGAGATCCTTTCCAAAGGGTCCTGCTCCAGAGAAACCCCCGCCCCCAGGGGCTGCCTTGTGTCCCCACCCCTGGGCGGGGACACCGATCTCGCCCGCTTTTCCTGTGGGTCAGTGCTAATTGCCGCACATAAATAGTGTTCTCCACATTTTATCCTCCACCTGTAACGGTGCCTCATGTGTTTTCTCGGAGGATTTTCAGCTCAGCTCCTCCCTGCGTTGAGCAGCGAAGGAGCGGGCAGAGCAGATCACCTTCAGCCCACGGCCGGGGCTCGGTGCCGCCCGTCCCCCGGGAAAACGGGGACTCCCTGGGCTACTGCGAATGTCTGGATGTCACTTATGTTAACTGAGCAAGGCTGGGAGCGTGGAGCGGTTATCGCGCTGAAGGGCATCTCTGCCTGCCCGCAGTCTGTGGGGGCAGACATGCCTTCCCTTAGAGGGAGGATCCAGGAAGGGCCAGACGGCGGGCACCATGTCTGTAAAACTCTTAACACGTGAGAAAACCCTGGCTCCCATAAACCCCACATAGAGAAATTCCAGCCGAAATAAAGGGCACATGAGGGATAGAGAGAGAGAAAGAGAGAGAGAGAGAGAGAGACAGCGAGGGAAGAGCCGCTGCCAGCGGGATCAGCCCGCAGGGGATGAGCGAGAGCCCGGACCCACTCGGGGCGACGGCTCCGTCTCCCGCCGGTGAACGAGAACCGCAGCTGCCGCCGCTGCGGTCGGAGCGGAGCCCGCCGGGAGCTTCCGGCGGGGCGGGACGGAGGAGGGAGGCGGAGGAAAGCGGAGGAAAGCGGAGGAAAGCGGGCTCCGCCCACGCCTCGGAGCGCCCCGGAACGGATGCGCTGCCTGGGGAGTGGCTTGGCAGCGGCTGTTATTGTTTTATTATTATTAAATCTCTTTTTCTTTTGTTTTATATATTTTATTTACGCGCTTTCCGATTGGTGCCGCTCTTCTCTTCTGCGGATTGCGGCGTGGAAACCCGGCCGAGCCGGGAGCCGGGCCTCTGCGGCGAGAATGAAGGAGCTGACAAGGCACTGGGTCCCCCGGGAGAGCGGGACAGCTCAGGGCCGGTCGCGGGTCCGGTCACCGGCCGAGCAGCAGCCGCGTCTGGGGGCGCGGCGACGGGCATTGCCGGCTGCTTCCTGAAGAAGGTCGGGACTTCAGCTGTGCCAGCGTCCCGAAGAGAGAGGTGGAAGGGGACCGGTTTGTTGTCCGTCCCCCTCTCTCTGAGCCTGCCCCCTTCTATTCGGTGATTGCTGGGGGTGATGTGCAGAAGCGAGGACTGAACGCCACGGCGGTGTGTGCTCCAGCCGCTGAGCCACCAGGTCATCTCCTTCCTCGGCCCTCACCCGCATTGTCCGGGGAGGAATGCCTCGCTGAAAGACCGACGGGACCCGTGTGAGCAGTTCTTCTCTCGGTGCTTAGGGTACTCTTGAATGGTAAAGGAGGCTGTTTTTAAAGCTTTCGGCCTCAGAAGGCTTTGAAACCAGACCCGGCTTTTCTGTGCCGTGCTCTAGCCGCTAAACTGCGCTAAAGAGGTGAGAAGGACCCGAAGATAAATGCGACGATGCGACTTCGGGACTCGTCTGCCCTTCTGGAGGTGACGGGCTTTTCTTTCCGGATCCTCGTCGCCGGAGACAGTCTCCCTGAGCCCGCTGATGTGGAGCTGCTGTGCGGTACTTCCCATCTTGGGACGGTAGCGCTGGAAGTGTCCTGTATGACGGAAGCGATTCTGTCGGAGCTGCTGTTTTTCTTTCTCTTGCCAATTCTCCTTTTCTTGTCTCCAAGTGTAGCTGAAGTAATGATCTAACTTCAGCGGGGGTCTAAACAGAGCATTCCAAGCACCCCTCGAAAAGTCTGTGGGTCTCTCTGCTGTCTAAAGAACAGCAGCAGACGAACCTTTTGACTTGTATTTGCCCCTGGGCTGTACTTGCTTTTCTAAGAGTCCAGCGATCAGTCCGTGAGCTCTGATGGATGAACTGAACTTGGGATGTCGAAACACGTGGTTATTATTTTTCAGGACTTTAACCAGGCTTTCATTCGTTCCTGCCTAATGAAGGAGGCTCAAAGTAACGCCCAGGCACTTGATGGGCTTTCACGACGTTAAGATGAGTAGTTTGTACTGATTTTTTCTCGCTGTGGATCTCCACTCCTCACGTCTCGCTGCTTAGTCAGAAGAACTGGGAATGCGCTGAGACCGACCACAGTTGAAATAGCTAAACCAAGCCTTCCACCAACTCGTGTGCTTTTTGCAGGATCGTTTCAGCTTTTTCTTATGACCTTTGTGGGTTCTCGTTATAGGTGCAGGTGATATAAAAGGCACTTAGTTGTGCATCTGTTGTAGTAATGCAACGCTACAATGCCTAAGGATTTGCCAATGTTACCCATTACCCCGCTGCTACTCACGTAGTAGCTGGATTTCATCAGTGTGAGAATCTCACATGGACTGGATTCGAGTAAGCAAGAAACAACTCTTCCTGTAGGTGATCTTGGAGTCTTTGACTCTGTCTTCGCGTATAGAAACATCTTTATTTCCAGCTAAGCTCAGATGTCCAGCACTGTGGGACCATTTACTGAAGCTGCTACTTGCTGGATATGAAAAAGGTATAGACAGGTGTTCAGACCACAATAAAAAAGACACTGTGTCCTATGTCCTCGACGACAGTGCTTGTCATCTCATTAATAGCTGTTTTACTGATTTAAAACATCCTACTACATTTTGCACACAGCAATCTTAACTCAGTATGGCTCTTAAGATACTTGTAGATCGAATTTGCTGACATCGGCATTACATTTTCATCTCCATGAATATGGCATGAAATATTTCTCCAGAGAAGACCTACTTATTCCAGGTAAGTGAATTAATTTAGCAAACAGGTAAGTAGGGAGGAAAACCCCAATCAACCAAAACAAACTCACCACAAAAATAAAAACAAAACCAGCCGAACAAACAACAAAACCAAACCAAAACACAACCAAACAAAACAAACAAACAACAAAAACCAAACCAACGAACCAAAAAAACCCAAGCCAAAGGCCAAAATCTGTCCGGCTTAAACACCTCTCATCCTGGACTCACATGGAGCAAACATGATTGATTTGTTGATAGAGGAACATCCCCAGCATCTCGTCCTATCCATGAGTCAAGACAGTGATCTCTACCTAAACCATTGTTTCCTTTTGCTACAGAAATTAAAATAAAGTGACAGAAGACTCCAGGAAACTCAAGAGGTCATGAACATGTCTCCAGATCAACCTGACAAAAATCGAGCTGTGCAGAACCTTTTTTGCCAGTCCTCTGTTATCAAAAAGATCAATTCTGTTGCCTGCACCTGGAAAAAGTTAACAAATGCTGTTCTACTTGGTAGGATGGATTTGCCTGTGTCTGTTTACCTGTGGTCTATGGTAATGAGAGCGTGAATCCGCAAACCTAATCCATGGAAGAGATGGACAAAACCCGTGTGGATGTTAGGAATGAGAAAAGGATGTGCTAATGGGTTTAATAAACCCGAGTCCTCGGCAGCAGCAGTGCCTGCTGGAGGCTCCTTTTGCTGTTTACCGTGGGCTGCTCCACTCGGGAGAAGCACCGGCGCAGAAGACCATTCTTAATCTTCAAAGCCTAGTTCCACCAGGATTTGGGATGGGAAACATAAACTGTCTGAATGTCTTCCTCGGGGAGAAAACCCTGTCTCTGGTTGGGATACAAAAATGCAGGTAAGTTACAAAGATGCAGTAGGAAGAGTTCATCTTTGCATTGATGGCACAGGCCAGACAAAAATGGCATCAGGGATGGATCTGGAATCAAGACATCGTTTATGTCCACAGAAAGCCTGACTGCCTTCAGCGGCAGGTTTCCATATGAACCGGCGGCACCACGGAGATGACTAAAGCTGGAACACAAAAGGTCAGTAGCACAATCGTATTTAATAATGTTTTGAACCGTAGTTTGTGTACAGAAGCTACAGATGTAACAGCAGAAGTAGTTTTTATCCTTAGGCCTCCTGAGGGAAGTGCTGTGGCCGCGGGGCCGCTGCTTGCGGGGCCCAGGGGCAGGTGGTGAATGTGAACGAAGGCAGACGAGAGCTGTGCAGGCATGTGCAGGATTTTACCCTGAAGCTTCAAATAGTGGTAAAAAATCCTCCCACAGCCACGCAACCGGCTTTGCCGGGGTGGAGATGGGGAGACTCTGACTTTTTTTCTTTTTCCCCATTAATGAGGCATCTTGTGGTGGGGGAGTACCTGCATAGTGTGGCAGTGATCCTTCCCTCTGAGTGGCACGGAGTAGGCGTTGGGGATTTGTCACAGGCAGGCTGAATTTGAGTGGGGAAGAGTCTTCCCTGAGGAAAGGAGGTGCTGTGTAGCACACGGGCTGTGTCACTGGTGACGAGCTGTAGAATGTTTGCCTAGTTGGAGATCTCTGTCCCTGCATACAGAGGTTCTTGCTGTATCCTGGCAGAGCTTGTTCGCCGGAAGGGACAACCGAGAGCTTGCCACTCATCATGTGGGTGGAAAAGGAGGCTGCAAGAACAGCTCTTCATCGAGCTATATGAATAGTGTACAGGAGCTGTGGTGGCCCCGTGTTTTTTTCAGTGTTCTTGGAGGATTGGTGTGCCGGGCTGTGATGGGTTTGAATCTCCAAAGGAAAGACTCCCCTGGATTGTTCGGTGTAATCAAAGCCTTTTTGGTCAGATGTCGAAGTATCCGGGGCTTGGGCTACTTTATCAGAGTGAGGTGGATTCTCTTCATTGAGATAACGGGTTCAAGAGGGTGTCCTTCTTCCAAAAGGGGAGGGAAGCGATGGAGAAGGGACAGTCTGTCTGTTTTGCATAAACTGCAGGAAAGCAGGAAGTTTGTTCCTCATCTGGAGAGATGAAAGTCGGCAGGAAAGAGGAAGGGGACCTCTTGCCAAAAGGCATGTCTGCAGTCCATGTCGAGAGTGATGTAATCATGTGAAAAATTAGTTGGTTAAAGAGACAAAGGAGAGGCAAAAAGAGAAGAAGAGAAGTAATTGGGGGAACAGAAGACTGTGAGAAAGAAGAGAAAGAGGGAAGGAACAATGCATAAAAAAAAAAAAAGAGAAGCGAAGAAGAATGGAGCAATAAAGGGGAAGAGAGAGAGGAAGAAACCATAAACTATTTTAGTGACATGTCATTGACGGTAGCACTGTACAGAAAGGAACGTGAGAAAGGAAGAAATAAAGGACGCAAAAAAAATTCCAAAGACAAGAAAATAGGATGAAAGATAAATTAGATTACAAGAGTGCACAAAATATATAGCAGAAGAATACAGGAATAAAGGAGAAAGCCAAGAAGGAATATATATCCATAAATTAGCAAAGAAGAAAGGATGGAGGGAGGCAGACGAGATGACCAACACGCACCAAAATTACATCTAGATGCGGAACAGAGTTCGTCCCTAAAAACGTCCGCCTTGTTGAGAGCACCGCATGCGGCGCTGATGTCCCGTAATTAGCGCTGATCGCTCCTATTTTGATGATCTTCACCGCGGCGCCGGAGACGACTAACGATCAACCAGTGGGGTAAGGAAGAGAGAAGGATCGAAAGAGGAGGAAAAGGGGAGTAACCGAGAGGGCACGGCGAGGACGAAAACGAGAACAAAGAGAAGAAAAAAGAAAGGGAAGTAAAACAGAAAGAAAAAAAACCAAGAAGAGATAACTGAAAAAATACAGAAGGCTAAAGAAGGAAGAGAAAGGAAGAAAGAAGAAGAAGAAAAGACAAAAGAGACAAAGAGAGAAAGAAATTGGACTACGGTAGGAAGAAGCGGCAGAGGAGATGGCCATGACAGAGCGGAGGCGCAGGCGATGTCGCGAAGCGTGTGAGGCGGCGGAGCAGCGCACGGTGTCGCTGCAGGCTCAGGAAAGGCGTGTCGGCGGCTCCGCCCCGGTGCGGCGGAGAGCCCGGCTGTGAGCGCGGGGGGGCGGCGCGGGCCGGGCAGCAGAGCCGGTGCGTCCGGGCGGCGGCGGGGAGCCGAGCGGGGCCCGTGCCGGGGCCGGCAGCCAGAGCGACAGAGGCGGCGGCGATGGGGGAGCGTTGTTGTGCGGTGGTGCGGGTGCTGGTGCTGCAGGCGGCCTGGGCGCTGGCGGGCGGGCAGGTGCGGTACTCGGTGCCGGAGGAAGCCAAGGTCGGCACGGTGGTGGGCCGTCTGGCGCAGGACCTGGGCCTGGAGGCGGGCGAGGCGGAGGCGCGGCGGCTGCGGCTGGTGGCGCAGGGCCGGCGGGCGAGCGTGGAGGTGAGCGGGGCGAGCGGCGCGCTGCTGGTGAGCTCGCGGCTGGACCGGGAGGAGCTGTGCGGCAAGAGCGCGCCGTGCGCGCTGCGGCTGGAGGTGCTGGTGGAGCGGCCGCTGCGCGTCTTCCATGTGGAGCTGGAGGTCACCGACATCAACGACAATGCCCCCATCTTCCCCGCCGCCCGAAAAAACCTCAGTTTATCGGAGAACTCCCCTCCCGGGTCTCGTTTCCCGCTGGAGGGCGCGTCGGATGCGGATATCGGAGCGAACGCGCAGCTCTCCTATACACTCAGCCCCAGCGAGCATTTCGGCTTGGAAGTGAAATCCAAAGACGAAAACAAAATATACGTAGTTCTTGTTTTAACGAAATCTCTGGACCGCGAGACGATTCCCGTGCACCGGTTGGTGCTGACGGCGACTGACGGGGGCCGGCCGTCTCTGACGGGCACCATGGAGCTGGTGATCTCGGTGCTGGATGTGAACGACAACATGCCCCAGTTCAACCAGTCGGTGTATAAAGTGCAGCTGCCGGAAAACACAGAGCGCGGCACGTTAGTCATCAAACTAAATGCCACCGATTTGGATGAGGGATCGAACAGTAATATCTCCTATTCGCTCCAGATCCTGTCCCCACAGGATGGAAGAGACGTTTTCAGAATTGACAGAAACAGCGGAGAGATCCGTCTTACAGGTGACTTAGACTTTGAGGATGTTGGTCT
>VZTI01001515.1:958-30124 GCA_013397865.1 Struthidea cinerea
CGGACGCAGAGTACACCAAAGAAGACACGTACACCGGAAATAAGGGACTATAAAGTTGTGACTCTGGGAAGGGGGGATCGTGAGCCGTGGCGGAGCAGAGGTTCCCTGGCTGCCCAGCACTGTTTTGCTTGCTATCGCTTGCCAAAAATTTTTACAACAAACTGATATATTATTTTATCTAATTGGCCCACTGATTCTATCCGAGCAATCTATAACAGTGTGGAGGGCTCAGGCAGGCAGCCCGGGGGCCGCCGGTGCCACGGAGGCTGAGGGAATTGTGCGTGGCCAAAGGGGGAAAGCTGCCAGCGGCGTCTGGCTCTGGGCAAGGCCTGTGGCCCCCATGGAGCTGGGAGGGGGGCGGGAAAGGGGACGGGGGCAGCTGCCCTGTGCCTGGAACCCTGTCAGCCCTGGGGCCGAGGGGCCTGGGTGACACCAAATCCTGCCTGGCACACGGCGTGTCCCTGCAGCCCCGTGTGCCTCAGCAGCGAGCGGGAAGCGTGTGGGATCCAGAACAGGCCCATTTCCTGCCTTTGCCGTAAATCCAGTGCAGTTCCCGGTCTCCTTGGGATGTTCCCTATGGCACAGTGCAGTGACACAGTTGCAGGGGTGTGGGCAGAGAAAAACCTGAAAGTCTTTCATGGAAAAATACCTTGTTATTTCCAGCCAGCTCAGTGGCTGCCCTTCATGAGTTTTATCCTGCGTTATTTTGAAAATGAACTGACATAGTTGGATTCTAGCTAGGAAATCTCAAACTTATCTCAGTTAGACTCATGGAAGAAAATAATTACTATATAAACCAGCATTTTTTTTCACTAACATAAATATGGGAAGCTGGGAAAGAAGAATCCATATTCTTATTCTTGATCTTGACATCCTGCAAGTCCAGCTATGGTATACTTCAAATAACTTCCTTACAGAGGGAAAATATCTTCTATTATTCAAATCCGTGCTATGTGATTTCAATTTATGACTAAACATTTATATTTATACATTCTGTGTAGCTGAATCACAAGGCATGTGTATATATTCAGCCGGGTGACTGTGGGGAGTAACAGTGATAGGGAACTTAGAGAATGATCCAACCAGGAGCTGATGTGACCAATGAATTATAGTAGATGTCAGTAGTTTGAATTCTTGTCATCTACCCACAAGATCCTAATGCTGGCAGCCTGTGGAATGTGATGCATGGGAAACTAGTGCAAAGTGATTATTTATTTTTTAATGGAATAAGTGGAGATTTCCTCTTGCACCTTAAAAACCCTCTGGAGCAACTATTTCTGCGTTCTTCTCTTTGTTTGCTACCTTTTTTTGTTTTTTTTTTTTTTTTAATGACCCAGACATACAACTTGAGGAGCCAGCTGTGTCTGTTGTGCTGCACCCAGGTTTGGACTGTCTCCTAGCTATGAATTCCTTGTGCTTTTATGTGAATGTCGAGCAGAAACATTCTTGAGCCCCATTTGGAATCGGGAGTATTAATGAAAGAGATGTACAACGTGGAGAAAAAATGGGCAGCTCTCATCTTTTAGTTGTATTTCTGCTGCTGTAACACTGGACTAACACGGTCCAGTGATAAATGATAAATGTGATAAATGAAGGTTCCAGAATCTGTCACTGATACCAAGCGTCCATGTTTTATTGACCATCTTATGACCCTTACTGATAACTTGCTTTCCTCCTGAAATACAGTGGATTGTGGGGGAATACAGGGGAATATGACTGTGGTAAGGAAGCTGCTCAGCTGGGTTTGAGGCACAATGAAACTCCTTGTGCAAATGAAACCTTTTGTTTAACAGTTCTTTGAACTTGACTCTAGATAGCTTGTATAAATAACATTGATCCAAAGCCTGTCAAGGTCAACTGAAAGGTGACTGTGAGACTTGGAGGGTGTGGGGTTTTTCTTTTTTTTCAGAGAAGTGTGACTTCCTTCAAAATAAAGACAAAAATGGCCTAGATCCCAGCAGACTCACATTTCTTTACCTGCTTTCTGTCTCTTGCTGAATAGTCTTTGAAGTTTTTTTGGTTGTTGAGGGGATGAGGACCCATCTGTTACTTTACCAAGCCTTAACTATTTAGCTAAAGTTACAAATTAATTTAGATTTTGTACTCTCTCTCATCTTCCTTTTGAACTTTTTCAACATTTGCAACTGTTTCCCTTTCATACAGGTTTCTACCTTCTTTTTCAGACCTGGTGGGTTTTGGTGTTTTCTTCCTTTTGTGTTTCTCCAACTTCTCACTCCTTTTATCTCCTTCACTGTTTATTCCCCTGAACTGCTTTCTATCTTTCTGACCTCTTTCAGTGCTATCCAGTAAATCAAAGCCAACAGCAAATATTCTTGCATTCACAGGACAGCTGTTGTAAAGAAATATAACTTCACTTGAAGGAATTGATAGGAACAGTGCCAACCACCCAAATTAAACCGAAGTCTGAGATGCTGGTGGGATGGACTTTTCATCAGAGAAAAAAGAAGTGTCCTGTTGTTTGGATTATTAATGTACTATTCTTTACTAGTTTAGTACTGGTAAATATATATTCATATTGTCTCTAAGGGTTACAGAAAGAAAATCCATTTTTCATAGTAGCAGGATCCATGTGCCAAGCACATGGCCAGCTTTTACCTACTCGCAGTAATCTAATCCTTTTCCTCAGGGTCTTGTAACACTTGGCATGACATCAACTCCTGCTTAGGAGTAATGAAACCAAGAAAGCAGTAAACTAGGGCAGTACTTTTAGGAAAACACTAAGAAGAGGTGTTTGTCTCTTATGAAACCCAAGGTTTTTATGAAATATTTTTTGACAAGAGGAAAACATGGAGAGAGACTATTTAGCAGACCATGACAAAACAAGGGGGAATGACTTCAAACTGAAAGAGAAAAGGTTTAGATTAGGTATTAGGAATAAATTATTTACTTGTCAGGATGATGAGGCGCTGGAAGGGGTTGCTCAGAGAAGTTGTGGATGCCCCACTCCTGGAAGTGTTCAAGGCCAGGCTGGATGGAGCTCTGAGCAACCTGGTCTAGTGGAAGGTGTCCCTGCCCATGGCAGAGGGTTGGAACAAGATGATCTTTAAGGTCCCTCCCAACCCAAACCATTCTGTGATTCTATGGTCATAACTGCAGAACTGGCAACCTTCTAATTTCATACTGGCCTGTTTTTAAGATACAGTTCGTTGTCATTTTCAATGTTGTTTCTCTGAAAAAATGCAAGTGTGAAGTACATAATGTGAATGCTTCTTTTTCCTAGCAATTGCCCCTTCGTATTCCTCCTACAAATTACAGAATAGGAAGCTGAGAGGTTTTGCAGCTTTATAGAATAAAGTTTTCCCATTTGTTATTTTTAGACTAAAAGTACTAAAGTCTCAACATAAATAATTGATTCCTTAGAAAGCACTTAGTATCTCTCAAAAACTGCAGAAAATCTGTTACTGTAAACAGGATAATACACCTGCTGTTCCAGCCTTTTCCCAGTTCTGAAATAAGGAATTGGTGAAGAATCAGTGAGACAGGTATTGAAACTTACATTAGTATTGTGCATAGGACAAGTTGCTCAACAATTTTTGGTTTTATTAAATGGTCTCTTTCAGTAAGCAGAGGCTTCTGGAGTACTCTTTTTTTTTTTTGCAAATTTTGGGAAAATCATCAGACAAATGGAGGACAGAGTCAATTCTTGATGTGAGCAACTTTTTTCTTGTTTATTCCTTGTCTATACCTTGTCCATTGCCTATAAGCAACGAAAATTTTCTGAAATTAGATGTTATAATCTTTTACACTAAGCATGCTTCTTGGAACATAAGGCCTAATTTTGCTAGAAAAAGAAACATAATTAATGAGCTGGCAGCTTATGGCTTCAAGACCAGTTGTTATTTGGTTACCTTTGTTGTGTGAAAACAGATCACATAAGAATTGTACAGAATACTTCTAAAGAGCTAGTGCTTCTCTAAAGAGTTAATTTTCTAAAACAAGCAAACTGCTGTTTAAACTGCTTTAACTGCTGGTAAAGTTTGTTGTCTTTGTATATTTTAAATAGCATTACTTTCTTTTTGGTTTTTTGGGAGTTTTCTTGGTTTGTTTTTTTTTTTGGGTTTTTTTGTTTGTTTGTTTGTTGTTTTTTTTTTGTTTGTTTGTTGTTTTTTTTTTGTTTGTTTGTTGTTTTTTTTTTGTTTGTTTGTTGTTTTTTTTTTGTTTGTTTGTTGTTTTTTTTTTGTTTGTTTGTTGTTTTTTTTTTGTTTGTTTGTTGTTTTTTTTTTGTTTGTTTGTTTTGTTTTGTTTTGTTTGTTTGGGTTTTTTTGTAAGTTTTCCTTTGGGGAATACAAAATAAATACTGTTCTAATAAATTGTTTTCCTGAAAGCAAACTTCATTGCTTAGGTTATTCCCATGAGAAATGCAGGAATCAAACACTTGTACACCGAGGCTCCTTGACTTGGTCATGCAGCTATTCTCAGTTGCAGACTGGATGCAGAAAAACTCATCAAAAACTGAGAATCATTCTTGATGTTGTTCTGAGTTCTGGCGCAGGGCAGGTGCTCACAGCCACTGAACTCACTGATGGGAGCTGTTACCAGGTTACAGGGAAACTTCTGGTAACGGCAGTAGTGGACCAGAAGTAATTTTGGTTTTTATTGGTGCCTGATTTATCAGTCTAAAACTCAGCTGTCCTTAAAGAACTTTATTTTGCTTGCTGTAATGTTATCAGGCTGGTAGTTGCTTATATGTGGTTATGGGCTGCCCTCTAGTGAAGAGAAGGGAAAACTTCCTTAAAAAGAGCTGCACTGTAAGAGCCACAATTCAGGATGAAGCGTAACAGAACATGAGACTAAAACCCATGGTAAAACAGTAGTGATGGTCATGGAATACACTGTCTTTACATGCAAAAAGAAATATGCCCAAAGTTAGGTAATTCCTCTCCTGAGAATTTTTGAGAACAGCTTGGTAACAACTTGATTTCATAATTTTAGATTGACTGTGTAATGTAAAAGGTGTTAATCTGCTTTACCAGAATCTGAAATCTATGGTTGAGTGATGGTGGATCCAGTTCAGAATCTCTGAGACTCCTTCATCTGCAACACTGAGGTGTTCCTTTGCCCTGGTGCAGTGCCCAAGTACAGCCAGACCATCAGGAACAGGGATGGATGTCTGACTGACTCACCCAGATTCAAGATCCTGGTATGTCAACAAAGCGTGCATAGGATGGTAGCAGGCATTTTTAGAACCTGAGGGCCTTTTTGCATAGGGAAAAACCTAAGAAATTAGACTTGATTTTCTTGCAACTTAAAAAAGTGATTGGTGTATATATGATATGAAATAAAAGGAGAGAATCATGCCTCCTGCTTTAAGTCAGATTAATTAGAATTCCCCGTGCCTCTTTTTGGGTCTCCTGAAGTGGAGTTTTTGCGTAAATTAGACCTGTGTTTTGTTAGATAAATGCAATAGATAATGCATTCACACTAAGGAGAAATAAGCTCTCTTAGAACATATTTTATCTGCTCTACTTCAGCAGTCTGCCTTAAGGAAAGATTAATCCTTTCCCCAAGTGCCTCTTTCTGCCCTTGACTTGAATTAAGATGTATTTCACAGCAGACCTGGGACCTCTGTCTGGATGAATCCAATACTTGGTGCTTTCCAGCTTATAGTAAATGTGCATGGGGGCAATTCTGGTTTGTTGGGGCTTTTTCTATGTGTTTGGGTGTATTTTTTAAGGTGGCAGACAGTGTTGTCTCAAATCTCAATGAGGATCCCAGCCATAGGGACAGGAGGCTCTCACAGGTAAGGCTGTAATTGTAGTTGTCTGCAAGGAAAGCAAGGGACATGGTCAGTGAGAATTAAAACTATTGTAAAGCCACACTAGAAAAACGATGCGTCAATGCTTTAAATGCTTTCAAACATTCTTAAACAGATTTGAGCGCTTCAGAACATTATGACTGCTTTCCTATATTGTACAATAATAGCCTTTTTGTTTGCTTGATAATAACATCAAAATACGGGCAAAATACGCATAAAAAGGGAGCTTATTTTTTCCAGATGACACTGGGTAAACACTTGAATAATCTACAAGCAAAATATTTTGCTTGTTTTACTTACTTATTGAAAGAAAATGGATTTTCTCTAACCTGTAGGACACCATTTGGGAGATTAAGGTTTAGCTCCCTTCACTTACTGCATGTGGATACTCAACAATCATTACAAATGAAGTGCTGCTTAGCTGCTTAATAAATCTTTCCCTTCTGTTTGCTCTAAAAGTTTTTATGTAGACTACTTTAAAACCAAATGCTCGTGGTTTGTTTTGGTTTGGGGTTTTTTGATGGCATTTGGTTGGGTTTTTTTGGTGAAAATGGATGCTTTTAAAGCTTCAGCATTAAAGCATTTTCCTTTAGGGTAAGCTAAGTTTAAGCAGTTTAACTGATTTCTTTGAGGGCTGCCAGGACAATTCTATGTGACATGCTGTGGCCTGGCTGTTAACATTGCTACACATAATCATGTTGTTGGACTTTTCGAAGAGCCAGGTGTGGTTACTCAGCCTGTTCTCAGCAGGTGTTTGCAAATCAGTCACAGGCAAACAGAAACTCATGTCCTGTGCCAGTAGGAGATGTGCTGCTGTACAGGAAATCTGCACCTGGGACTCCTCAGCAAAGCTGACTTTTCATCATTTCTGTTTACACAAAACTGCTGCCTTTGGATTGGTGTTCTTAACAGGCCAAAACTGAGCAGAGCTTATGAGCATTTGCTCCAGTTTTGTTTGTTTGTTTTCCTAGTAAATTCCAAATGATGCTACATTAGATGATGGCATCTCAATACAGCACCAGGAAGGGACAATGTAGGGATCACTTGTGCATGGCACTGTTCGACTGGCTCAGGGCAGAGTGAGGGTTGCTAACTACAGCTGTGCACAGCTGTGCACAGCTGCAGTCAGCACCAGCTCCTTTGACTCCAGTCACAACCATCTCTGCATTTACCACAGCTGAGTGTGAGAGAAGGGGTTGTTTCCCAAACTGTCATGTTTTCTGCACTGACTTTGTGGTTGTTTGCAAACAGACCCAATGCAGAAAGTGTTAATAGTTTTGTTCCAAACATTATTCTTAAAGTAAATAACCAGCCTTTCCACAAATTTCAAAGAACTGAACATATTTGTACAGTAAAATTAAGTTCAGTAAAGTCAAAGCCACAAAATTTCCAGAAATGGAGTTTGAGTGGTGGCTTGTACCAAGAAAACATCACTAAACAGTTCTATTTATCATAATGCTCACAACACCCTAAGAGAAAACAAACTAGGAGACAACTAAATAATTATGTATTCAAGTGGAAACATTAATGAAAAAAAGGTCACAAAAAGCCTTATTAATAAATGAAGACAATTTATTACTTCAAGTGTTAATGGTAAAAAAAATTCAGCACAGCTGTTGCATTTAAAAAAGTGAAACTACAATTAAGTACTATGTTCTAGTTCAATAAACAGATGAACCCAATGTTCTTTAAAATAGTTAAGCATTATACAGTACATCTTATGAAGACCCGTAAATTAAAGAACTACTTCTTAAATTTAGAGATTAAAAAAATTCTGCATTCACAGCTTTAGCTTCTTTTTTCTCCCACGCCCATCAGGAGTACCATCCATTTTGCGCTTCTGTGCCTGCAAGGTAAGATTTGATAATAAGTTATTGTGATACAAAATGGTTGTAAGCAAGCCATGTGTTTCAAAACAAAGCAGATGGAGAAGATTTACACCCTGGCAGCTTTAAAATGTGATAAATTGCAGATGTGGCATATGGTAAATACACACATCTTTGCTGATGTTTTTTATTCTCTGGAAAGAAAAATCTGGAAGAGCATGATTTCACAGAGGTAAAAAGTGTATAAAAGCAAATAAGGATGTCATAAAGCTTCCTATTCATGAAAAGGTACTTCTAAATACCCATTTAAATGTTCTGTGAACAGGTCTAAGAAACTTAATAACCCATCACTATTAACCTTACTGATTTCTGCACATCTGCGAAATAAGTTGTGGTCTAAGGTTTTGCTACAACAGCTCTAGGCAACAACCTGAACAACAAATGGAGGTAATAAATGGGTAAAGGTGGTATTTTATTTACAAAACTGGCCTGCTTATTAGTAATACTTCGAATTTAGCCAGCAAAGAGAATTGTCAAGCATATGTGCTGTTTTCCCAAATCTAGCTCTGCAAGCCCATTTGTAAACAGATCCGTGGACGATTTAGCAGATTATACAAATCAAAATGCCAAATACATCCCTGGTGTACTTACCAGGGTAAACCTACACAGTGTACCAACCCAGTGATCCAAAATGTAACAAGTTTATCTGCTCCAAAGCATCTGCGCTACACTTAAGAACCTTTTTTCCTTTATTTGACATCCACAACTGTACTAGCTGAACACCAACGTGAACTTTAGGCAGCTTTTAACGTTGCTCTCTAAGTTGTTGTTGGTTTCAAATAACTTTAGATACCACTTGTCCTGGACACTTGGAAAAACACAGTTTTCAAGTGAGCTTTTTCATAGAAATGCCTTTTAAATCTTACCGAAGATGGTTTTGGTCCACGTTTCTTCTTTTCTGCCTTTTCCTTTTCTTCCAGTTCCATGTTTTCTCTTTCAATGAGAGTGATTAAAGTATTACACCTCCTTTGCAGCTCCTGCATTACACAACATATTCCATCAGTACCTTAGACAGCCATTTACTGTAAGAATACTCTTAGAATATTAAAAATGCTGGTGAGTAGGTAAGTGTTTCACTGGATCTTGTCAAGAGTAACAAAGAATGAAATGTTTCATGATACTTACTTACTGGCTGGCATCACAGGAATGGATCTGATCACAGATGTTTGCTTTTTAAAACGCATTTGTATTTAATTCAAATTGGAAAAGGCTACTTTAGAATTTTGAACTTCTCCCATTTTAGTTTAACTGCATTTGCCACCCATACAGTTGTTGGAAAGTTATAAAAAGGTAAAGCCTTGTTCCCATGCACCTACCTCAGTATTTCAGCAGCAATTTAATTAAATATTAATTTAATATTGTCATAGGCATTCATGAACAAAAAAGAGCAATATATATGTATATATACCATTGCAGTTCTGGACTTGAGAAACCAGTCAAATCTGAATTGCGGAGAGTTTCGGATACATTGTCTTAATTCATCATAGACATTTTCTTTATCAAATCCTAGTTTGTGCAGCATACAGATTAGAAAGCGATCCTCCTCTTCAGTGTAATTCTTCCCTTTATTAGTACCATAGGATATTCTTAGCTGGTGGAAAGGGGCTTTATATCTCCCAATCTGAACAAAACAAATAAGACCACATAAAGCTAAGAAATAGGTCAGAATTAGCATGGAAGTCTTTTGTATGAAAGCAATACATCACATGAAGACAGAAAACTGGATCTTTAAGGATCTCCCATGCTAAGTCACCACAAGAAAAGGACTCTAGGTTCAGGACAGTGCATTTATCAAAGGTATCTAAGCTGGCAAATTCTGGTTATACACCATATAATATACGCTTTGTAATCTCTTGACTAATGGCAGTCTTTCACTACATTTGACAACAGGCAAGACAGGTCAGGATTCAAAGGGCAATGATCCTTTTAGCACAAACCCTCAGGAACTGGTAAAATCAGAGTAAGAATAAAAAGGTACATGAGAGTTAGCACATGGTTCAGCTGCCTTCTGCTTTATTGAGTCCCACACTTCTTCCCTAGAAGAGAACTAACTCAGCAAACCTGAAGTGGGGAGAAAATTCTGGTAAAATGTCTTAAATTACTACAATTCTCTTCACTACCAAATACTGCTTGGTGAAACACAGACAAGAACAAAAGCCTCCTCTGTTGGGTAAGTCTTTGTTTTTAAGTGCTCTAAACAGATGTTGCTCTCTCATCTCTGTTTCTAGATCCCTCTGTCTCCCGCTATCTCTACCTGTTTCTGCCCATCTCCAACTCTCTCCACCTGTCTCCCTCTCTCTCCATCTCTCCCCCTCTCTCTGCCCATCTCTCTCCCTCTCTCTCTCTCTCTCCCCATCTCTCTACCTCTCTCTCTCCCCATCTCTCTACCTCTCTCTCTCTTTCTGCCATCTCTTTACCTCCCTCTCTCTCCCCCATCTCTTTACCTCTTTCTCCCTGTCTCTCCCTCTCTCTCCATCCCTCTCTCTCTCCTATTTTCAGTAACATGTGTCCAGAAGGAATTGTGCTCCTGCCCAAAGCCTGTACTATGTGGAGTTTGTTACACAGCACTCTGAACTGTGTGCTAGAATACAGAAGACTGCTACAAACGCCAGGGTAGGCCACAGCTAAGGCTTCTGTGGGATGGAAAAGCCACAGGAAGCAATTGCTGAGCGTTATGCAAAGAGGCCAATGGCATGCCCATGGTGTCTTCATACATCAGCAGCACTTGCCAGACACGGGTCCTGCATCTCCCCTCACTGGCACCAGGAAACAGAGCAAACTCACCTTCGTATCGAGAGCCTTTTTTATGCTGATTCGTCTCTGAATTCTGGCTTCTCCTCTTTCAATCTGAGCCATGATTTTCTCTATGTCTTGGAGTTCATTGCATCTTTCCCAGAACACAGCTAAGAAAAGAACAACCGGTGAGTTTCTTATCATGCACTGTAAACATCAGAGGTTTTACCTTAAAAAAGGATGTTAGCTGTTCCTTGCTCTTACCAGAGCTTACTGCTGTGTAACAACAGACATTCCTTTAGTTTATAAGGAACCTTCCCTTCCTGCTACCAAGTGCTGCAGTATTACAAATGCTGTTTTGAAGGGGGTAGATATAGGAATCTTCAGTTTAAATGAGGTGCAATACTGGTCAGAAAGATTTTTCTGTGTCAGTCTCCTTCTCATAGGAAAAAAAGCTTCTTCAAATGGAAACTGATGTAACAATATAGTTTTACCAAGAGAAGCAAGAGGGCAACTGAGTGGTCAAAGACAAGCAAGTGTCTAAAAGACAACGAGGTGTTTCAATAAAGGGCTTTTGTAGAAGAACTTCTCACATTTTCAAGCTGCTCTATACCTTTAGAAATGTAGTGCCAGGACCTTGTAGCTACACTACAGTGGAAAACATTTCTGAGACATGAAAGGTAAGTAGCCAAGTGGACTCAGGTTACAAAAACCAGTGGTCACTGTATGTTCAGTCATGACATGTTCACTGTGTTCTGCTTTCGAGGAGGAGGAAAAGGTTAACTACTGGTTAGTGAACACAGGAAAAGGGAAATCTCTCCAGCTAAGCATTGTTTCTCAGCATTCCATTTTGCAAAAACTAACAACTGAAGACAGTGCTACCCAGTTAGATTTAGGATATGGATATAGTAAAGTAGCTCAGCAAGAGTTTACATGTGCATTTTAGTACAGCCTTAATTTCGCAGGCACTAAAGATGCTAAAAGCCAGATCAGCAGATCCAAAATCCATCAGTATAATTCTACCTTGAAAATCTTAAATAGCAGTACAAGAAATTCGCCGCAGTTACCATGCTCACAGGCAGCTCAAACAAGGCAAGCAGAGTTAGATACTCTCAGAACTGAGTACAGAATCAAGTTACCTGAATACTCAATGACTTCCTCTGGGGTTTTTCCTTCGACTTCTCGTGCAATATTTTCAATGTCATCACGGCCCCACTTCTCATTGGCTTTGATGAACTGGTTGAAATCTCTCTTATTCCAGTTAGTGAAGCCCTGTACAGCAATCAAGAGGAAACATTGCACAGAGGTTCATGATTTGTCAATCTCCAAATTTGATTCAACAAGTTTCTTTAAAGTGCCTGTAACATTTCCATCATTCCACAGTGCCAAACCTTTTCTTTTTCTGCAGATTAATTTAGTAGAAAAACTGTTTTTATACTACAGTCACTGTAGTCTCTCCATCTAAATACTGCGTAATGATTAGCACTAGTTCTCTCATTACCTAGTAAGGTAAGTTTTCAGCTGGTAAATTAATCCCTCCTCCTAATATTCTCTGCATGGGATCGCTTTCTAAGAAAAAAAATTGTTTAACTGAAGCAAGCACTATAATGGCTTTTGTTTTGTCAGAAAGGCCCCCCAAGTGCCTCACAGACACCCTCAGCCATTGCACCTGGCCACTCTCCCTCAGGATGATACTCAGCAGGGACACAAGTAGCACTGCTGAAGTTATGAGCTGCCAAAGTAGGTTCATTTCATATTACCAATAACTTTTACAAGTAGTTAGAAGTAGCAAGTTCTGCCAGCCATGTTGTGATTTAGCCACAGCTTACTGGACTGTACTGATTCCTGACCTCTGTGATTCTGGTGTCTCCACAGTGAGCTGTTCCAGCTCATTACTACGCAAGCAAGAAATCCTGTCCTGTAATTCCGATCCCCTGCCAAAATACAATGTGTAAATACAATATCCAAATAAGGCACATCAGGCATTCACCTGTTTTAAATTATTCAACTATACATGCTTGCTAATTATGTACCTATTCAGCTCAAACCCTCTTTTAAGGAGGGGCACTATCTACTACCAGATGTAGTTTAGGAAAACTGACCATTCAGACCCCAGGATTCACTTCCACATGGATGTGAAACTGAGGCAGAAGATATGCATTAAATAATGTGGAATGCAGCACGCCCAGCTCTGCAGCCAGTCTGCAAAGTCCCACAGCCAGGGAAAGACATCACAGTCTACAGTCAATGACTGTATATGACTACAGTCAATAGACTAGGATTCAGGAGAATCCAAGTGCACTGATTCTGTGAATGTTCTTCAACGATATCCAGACCTATGACAAACCTAATGCTAGAACTCTTTTCAGTCGGAACCAAAATTTGCAGATGTGTTAACTACAGCGCATGTGAATCAGTGACCAAGAAATGTTCCCATAATGCTGTAAAACACAAAACAAGCTTCAGCTGATTTCAGTCTCACTGAAGACCCAACAATACCTGGGTTAGAAGCTTCTCTTTTTCTTCAAGTTCTTCATCATTAAGAGGTTCAGCCTCATCAATCTTAAGCTGCTCTTCCTTTTGTGCTTGAGCTGCATTTGGGAGATCAGGATTACGAGGTACCTGAAAGGTTTTGCACTTTGTAAAATTGAATTAACTTCTCACAAATAATTGCTAATTGTCACTTTTCTGTTAATATGACCTATTAATTTTTTCAGCTGAACATGATTTTATTCAATTTAAATTATTGTGAAAGGCTGGAAAAGTACATATTCTCCTACTGTTGCAGTAAACTCTGCAAATGGAAGGTGGAAGGGACACCTTCTACTTAGACCAGGCTGCTCAAAGCCTTGTCCAACCTGGCCTTGAACACTTCCAGGGATGGGACATCCACAGCTGCTCTGGGCAACCTGTGCCAGTGCCTCATCACACTCACAGTGAAGAATTTCTTCCCAATATCCCATCTAAACCTGCCCCCTTTCAGTTTAAAGCCATTCCCTTGTAAAAAGTCCCTCTCCAGCTTTCCTGTAGGTACCCTTCAGGTACTGAAAGGCTGCAATCAGGTCCTCCCAGAGCCTTTTCTTCTCCAGACTGAACAACCCCAACTCTCAGCCTTTCCTCTTAACAGAGGTGCTCCGTCCCTGTAGTCTAGGAAATTCTTCAGTTACCTTGTAACCAATTGTTTTCCTGTAGTAGAGAATCTCTTTTTCCAATAGTTCAAACAGGCGAGGAGGAAAGAACTGGAAGTCCTGTACATTTGGCTGTTTTGGAGGCCGTGGAGCCTGAAACACAAAGTTTGCATTTGGCTCCCTTGTAAGAACTGGTTTAAGTTTATGAGCAAACAAAAAGCTCTATTGTTACAAAAATACACTGTCTTAACTTGGGGGGAAGGGGGAGGGGTGGGGAAGTCACACCAAGCAAGAGACAATGACCACCACAAAGAATTCTAAAAGTAAAAGACCAGTGAGAGAAGGGGAAGAGAGGTCTTTTGGGAGGAGGAGAAGGTGGCTGGGGAAGAAGTCACACATGTTTAAAGCATCAATAAGGACATCTTCCACAGGTAAGGAAAATTTACAGCTGCTTTAGTAAAAACCAGAAAAAACTTGATCTTACCCTCCTAACATCTTACAAGTTTCATCCTGTTCTTACTTTTTTTCTCACAGAAGTTTGTCTCAAGTCCTTTGGAAATTTTTTCTAAATTTAAATAGTCTCTCCACTTTATAAAAATGATCAGAGCAGTTTTTATGACTAAAGACCAATTTGTTGCTTACAGCTTTAGCCATTTACCATGCATATTTCAACAATTTATTTCTTTTACTTAGTCAACTGACCTTGGGTGCTTTTGGTTCACTGACTCGAAGAGCCTCTCTGAAGTAAGCATCCACAGCATAATTGGCTTTTCTTTCTCTTTTAGGTGGTTCAATCCACTCTGTAAATGCCAACTATAAAAAAACAAAACCCACCACCCCAAAAACCAAAATTAAGTCTTGCAAAATCATCAGACCAGCTACAAGTTTTATATAAAATTAGATCTACATCTACTTCATTTTAAGTGTTACAAGTGTTTTTATTTAAACTATTATCATAGATGACACTGTATTTTACCCAATACCTCTTAAATAAGTATGATTAAAACATGCAATTTAGTGCATTCCTCCAAAAGAAACTTAAAACATTACCTTCTGTTTTTCTCTGTAGTCTTCCCCTTCAAAATTATACACGCTAGATTCAGTATCCATAGTAAAATTCCTAAGGGAGCTTTCACCCATCTTTGAAAGTTTTTCGTTCATTTCCGCAGTCTTGGACGGGGGATACAGAAAAGAACAGTAGCCATTTGGATGGTACTTCATTATTTAACATCTCATTCCCAGATAGAACGGGAGCCATTTTGGAAGGCACGTCATTATTAAACACCTCATTCCCAGAAAGGAGCCACTCTGAAAGGTACTTCATTTTAAAACATCCCATTGCCAGAAAGAAGAGGAGCCATTCTAGAAGGTACTTGACTATAAAACATCTCATTGACAACATCAGAAAAAACAAACACGATGGAGCAACACGAAAACCCTCCACAGCAAAACCCCTTTTCTCTCCAGCTTGGAACCAAGGTATCGTCCAGAGACACTATCTTGCTATCCCATTTAAATCTACACGTGGGCTTCCCCTTTTCAAACCTTCTCACCTTCTTTGCCCCTCTTTCCAAAATGTGATCAATATCTTCATCTGTAATCTCACTGTCCTTTGAGGCAAACACATGTGTTGCTCCATGTCTGATCATTTGCAGCATTTCATCCTTTCCAAGTTTATTCAGGTTTTGATCCACCAATCTTCCTAAAGATAAAAACGCTCGAGGATAGCAACTAACTGAAGAGTTTATGTTATGGAAGGGCAACACGTGATTTTTCTCCCCCTTATATTTCCACATACAAGCTATATATCACTGATTCCAAGCACGTCAACCAACTTTTCTCCATCTATTAGAAAAAGGAAAAGCATTCATTTCCTCAGTTTAAAGGAGAAGCTGAGTGCTTAAAAAAAACCGAATCTGACTTTATCCACTTGTATGCACGTATCACTAGGGAGGTAAGCAAAAAGCTAGCGAGGAAATGCCTACTCCGACAGTAAAATAAATTTTCAAGTGGATGAGGCCTTTGCACCCTCTCTTCAGAGTTCAGCTGAGGCAAAAGCAACATTCCCACTGGTTCTTACTGGCTGATTCCACCATGGTTTACAACGGGAAAAGAAGAGAATTGCATCCTAGACAGGAAGTGCCTTCATATACTTGCCTTGCTGGATGACTATGGAATCCAGGCGGAGTTTCATTTCCGCACGCTCCACTATCCTTTCCTCCACTGTATTGTCTGTAATAAACCTGAACACCCGGACAGTCTTGGTCTGGCCAATTCTGTGTGCTCGATCCTGGCCAAAACAGCGACAAAAAGTTCAGTACTTGTCTTCCAGCATGACTACATGATTAGGCTTAAGATTTTCATTATTTCCAGCACACTAATTTACAAAACAGAACAGCATAGGTTACTTAAATGTTTACAGCTATCCACGGCTACCCAAAACATTACATTTTTATCTACATTGCAAGTTTTGGGAGTTTTTTTCAGTAATATTGACAATGAGTCTGTCTCTATGTATCATAGCTAAAAAATAGCAAGTTTTGGAGTTTTTTGTTAGATCACACAGGGGAGAAGACTTGGATGCTCCTGACCTTAAGCAACCTTCTGTAAAAGCAAAGAATGAAGAAATCATCTCTGTACTGACCAAAAGCTGCCTTTTCAAAATCCTACAGTTGTGCCATGAGTAGTTCACGAAAAATACAATACCCTGCCTCTCCTGACTAGCAAACATGAACCACTGTGAGAATCAGTATTCTCAAAATACACCTGTAGTGGGAGCTGGTCCTGTCTCACACGAGCTTCTACACACCAGTTCCATCATTCTTTTGAAGTAATTTTTGCTAGACTACTTGAGACCCTACAGGTTAACTGAAATAATTAAAGAGATTTCCAAGACTTATCACTGAAAGGCCACGTTTGTAAAAAAAAAAAAACCACTGGCAGTTTTTAAATGGCTTTGCTTTCTTAGGTGGTCACTAATGTCCTTGACATGTTTCCAGGATGGAGATGCATGCAAATCTACTTAAAAAAAAATCAAAGATAGTTGCTAAAAGGAGATCCTTCAATCACCATCACCATAGAAGCAGTTTTTGAAAAGTTTAATTCAACTTTTCTGTATCGCATTTTCAAGATCTCAGGAAAAACAGTGTAAACACATTCACCTCCACTCCCTGCAATGGAAAAGCTTTAAAGCTTTATAGTTTCGAGATTAACAACCTAGATTTATTTCATTTTTACTTAAACAAGTTGGCTATTTTCATTAAATAATACTAAGAAGTGTAGCATACACCCAGCATTTCCCACTGCATAAAACCGTTTATAACCCAAATGTGACTAAGGCCTAATGGAAACACAGCAGAAGCTGCACTTGAACTGAAAATTGGTCTTACAAATCCTACTCCTGGTGCTAAAATGGGAGAACACCAATTTATTTTGGAAGTACATATTTCTAGCAAAGTTCTGTGAGAAAGAAAAGAAAAACGACATTTCCATCTGGAATTTTACCATAGCCTGGAGGTCTACTTGTGGATTCCAGTCTGAATCATAGAGAATTACAACATCAGCAGTAGCCAGATTGATTCCAAGACCTCCTGCTCGTGTACTCAACATGAACACAAATTTTGAGCTGTCAGGATCGTTGAATGCATTAATGGAAGCCTAAATAAATGAAAAGAATGTATCAGTTGAACTAAATGTTTTACAAGTAGTATTTTTAAATACAATCCTTAAAATTGTGAATACCTGTCGTTCGTTGTGAGGAGTTTGTCCATCCAGTCTGCAATATTCGTAATTCCTCCACATACAGTAATCTTCCAAGATATCTAGGACTCTTGTCATCTGACTGAAGATTAGAACCCTTGAGCCTGTTTGGGTAAAAAGGTTTCTTATGCTTTCACCAAAACTTTAGATTTAACAAACTCTGCAAGTCTGCACTACCAGAAAAGAAAGGAGGGCAGTTCCATGTACTAAGAAGAAAAGTAGTTTGACTTTCAGACCCCAAGCTACCACGCAGGGCTGCAGCTGCTGCTGTCACAGCACGTCCATGCCATGGGACATGTCTGTCTTAATCTGTCACTGTCTAGTTAACGGCTGCCTTTTCCCTTTTGTTTTGTGTTGGACTCCTGAACAAAATGCTCCCAGACACAACAGAGTAAGATGGTAACACAAATACAAAAACATCATTGAGTATAAAGAATAAAATTTTGATGTATTTGTTTGTTTTGGATTTAAGATCTCTACAAATAAAGTGAATTCTTCTTAAAGACTTGTCAGTTTACTTACCTGCCAAAAACAACTTAAAAAAAAAAGAAAAAGTAAATGTTCAGTAATTTATGCATACATACACAACCATTTCCAGATACTGGAGAAATTTAAGTAAAACACAGGATGTAACAAAGTTTCTACCTCCTTTTGTCCTTTAGACTCAAGGGCTAATACTGAACTCTTTTGCTTAAGATGGTAATTTGATTTGAGACCAGGCCAGAATTAATTACAACACCTCATCAATAAACCTGATAGCAGGAAGAAACCAAGATCAAAAAAAGCACAGTAATCACTGAATTGTTTGGTTTTCAGTCTTGAGTTATATGGCCACAGCTGCTTGGATGATACCTAGACACAATGTACAGGTTTCTTATATGTTACTGAAGGCTGAGGTTTGGATGTGGTTTTGTTTTGCTGCAAAGTGTCCGCACTCACAAACTTACCTCCAACTCCTTTAGCAAAATTACTTCAGTAACTTCAAAAAATAATGAGTTAAAAATTTATTCCCGTGTCAAAAACTCTGTGGCAACTGAGTTTCACAGTAATCCATTTCAAAGCTTTGTCCCTACTATCAAATAACTCTAAAGCAACTCAAGAGTTCCTCCATGTCTGAGTGTTTATAGAATACAATGAAAAACCTCAGGTGCTGCTCAAAATCACATCCAGCAAGAAAGACCAACATTTCACAAAGGATTTGACTTCAACCTTGCATGAGGACCCTGAATCTGAAATGGTCCTTCACGGCAAATCAAAGGTGTGGCTAAAATACTACAGAATTATATTTCAAATAGCTAGTAAGACTAGGAAAGAAAACCTAAAGCCCTGATCATATGATATTTCTGTGGTCTCAACTTATCTGGGATAAAGAAAAGAAAAAAAAAAATCAAAATACTTCAGCACAAAAAGCCGTAATGGACTACTGATCCAAGCTGGTATCATACTAGAAACCAACAATAATCCTGGCTAAAGTCTGCTGGTTTTCGCTCAGGATACACAGAAACATCACTGAACCAAAAAACTCTCAAAAGCCCAGAAACAGGACACGTACCTTGTTCTTTCAACTTGGGTAGCAATTTGTCCAGAACTACCATTTTGCCACTGTTGGTGACCAAATGCATGTCTGTTGTGTAAGGTGGGCCAGGTTCTGCTCCATCAAAGAGGTAAGGGTGATTGCAGCATTTCCGCAGCTGCATCAGGATGTTCAACAGTCTCATCTTGTCCAGCTTCCCAGCCGAGTTCAGGATATCGATGTCCTTCATCAGGATTCGGGTATACCTACAGCAAAGAAAGGAAAAAGTCTTCTGGTCACTCTAAAATGAAGTTGGTCTGTCTTTAAGCAACAAATATTGTCAAAAGCTCACCCTCCCCCTCATTTTATCAGGTACATCTCCCTGACATGCATGGTTCTGTCATCATAGCAGTGTCACAAAGAAACAGGTATAAAAGAAACAGAATTAAATCAAGTTCCACGCAACCTTCAAGTCGCAGACATCACATTCCTTTTGAGCCTTAACCGCAGCCCACTCAAGCACATGCATTAATTACCATTCTCGCTGCATTTTGCTGAGGCCCACATAAATTTTAACTTCCTTCTTTGGAGGCAAGCTTTTCTCCACATCAGCCTTGATGCGACGGAGAAGGAACGGTCGTAGCACCTGAAAGAGGTTCATCATGAAATGCATTTTGGAAACTGAAACACTGAGCAGGTCAATAGACAAAACACAGAGCAGATATTCTCTATCACAGATACCAGACCTATTATTAGACAATCTGAAAAAGCAACCTATATGGAGAGATTATTTGCTGTACATGGAAGATACATGTGCTTTCTCTGGAAGACTCAAAGATTCGGTCAAAATCATCTTTCATATGGTTCTGTGTCCTTTGACTTAATTTTACTTGACTGAAAATTTCTGGAATAATCTCTTTTATCCTAACAGTCTATCATAAGAAGCATTAGAAGAATTGTTTAGGATTTAACTTGGGTAAAAGTGACACTTGTACAAAAGGCAGAAGGACTCACCATATGAAGGCGCTCCACCAGTTTTTGATCCCCTAGACAGTTGTTTGTATCAAACCATGAATCAAAATCCTGTATCAACAAAATCATCAGTTTGTCAGAGGCTTCCTTTCAAGGTGCAATGGCATCACCATGGTGAACAAACACAACTCTTATATAGCCAGTAAGTAAAAGAACAAATGACCCTATTTGGCCTATTTTTATGAAAAGCTCTGTAACACAAACATTTCTAACTGTCAATCTATCATTTATCAGTAACTGACATCCCTAACTACACATATCCAGGTCTATTTTCAAATCTGGAAAACCAGCAAAATTAATTTGATTAGCAGAAATGAAGACTTACTTCAGCTGAGTTAAAGACATCTGGCAAAAGGAAGTTGAGAAGTGCCCAGAGTTCATGTAAGTTGTTCTGAAGTGGAGTTCCAGTTAATAGCAGCCGGTTGGTAGTCTTGAATTCCCTCACAATTTCTGATAACTGAAGGACATTGAGACATGAGCAAATATAAAAACATTACTAGTCCCCACACCACCCACCACCTAATAACCCACACAAATCTCTTTTTCAGTGTAAAATAAATACCTTTGATTTTTCATTTTTAATCCTGTGGGCTTCATCTATAACAAGGTATCTCCAGTTGAACTTTTTGAATACTGATTTCTCTTTGATAAGCATTTCATACGATGTTACACAGACATCCCATTCTCCAGGCAACAACACATCTCTCACAAAAGCAGCCTAGACAACAAAGTGACAGCTAGTTACTGAGGCTTTGTCAAATTAAAGCAAAAAGAACAAAGCAGCACTGTTACAATTTTCCTATTTTAAGTCTCATGGGGTTTTGTTGGTCTACACAGTGTCCTGCCTTCATAAAAGGAGACAGCAAATCTTTGAACAAAAAATTATGAACATAAAGTGATGAAGCAATAGCTGAGCAACACACACATGAATTCTAAGCTGGTTATAGCCCAACTAGGCAGCACTGTAGGTCTTAAACCACTACAAATCCAAGTAATATCCTTTCCAAGGAAGGAATGGGAAAGGACAGCAAGATCACATGCTGGATTTACACAGGAATACACAGGGAATATCACCACATCCAAACTCACTCGCTGGTCTTTGTCACCGATCAAACAAACTGCTCGAAGTGTTGGTACCCATCTCTTGAATTCATTCATCCAGTTCTGCAGAGTGGACTTAGGAACTAATACCATGTGAGGTCCAGGAATGTTTCTGTAGTGTTTCATGTAGCCAAGAAGAGAAATTGTTTGCAGTGTCTTCCCAAGACCCTGTAAGACACATTAATGTGTTAGAAAAAAGAAAACCTCGCAGAAAACACCTTTAAGAAAACCCAGGAGTGAGCTCCGAGTACAGCATGGAAGGCACAGCAGCCTGAACAAACGAGGGAGATACAAAAAGGGTTATCAAAGGCTTGGTTAGGAAAGACTTGGATGGCTTCCCACATTTCATTAAAACAAAGTAGCAAGAGTAACATTTTCAAACCTTGGATTATGAAGTTAGAATTTTGCCTTGCCTTTCAAGTAAGACACCTTGTTAAAAGTACAAGGAAGAATTATTTCCTAAAACTTTATTTTGTAGACTATGGGGTACTCAGATTATTTAGAGGTCAAACTTTACAAATTGGATTTAGGTGTTCTCTTAAACTTGAAATAAAGTGAATAATTCAAGAACCCTTAGGAAATTTTAGTTTATTCAATTAATTAAGCATTAATATTAATAACACTGTCACTATAATA
Organism: Struthidea cinerea; assembly: GCA_013397865.1. Classification (NCBI taxonomy): domain Eukaryota; kingdom Metazoa; phylum Chordata; class Aves; order Passeriformes; family Corcoracidae; genus Struthidea; species Struthidea cinerea. Next base: position 22,523 of record VZTI01001515.1, read on the forward strand.
TTATATATTATCAATATTATATTATTAATGCTTTATAACAGTAAATAAGTTCTTAATTCATTTTTAAAAGGAGGCTTCCACAGGCCAAAAATGACATCAGTTCCTCTGAGGAGAGAACCAAACAAGTGTAAAAAACTGCATATGTCAAAGAAGAAAACAAATACTGAGCTTCTGGTAAAACATGGTATCTTCAACATACAATTTTAACTAAAACAAAACTGAGGAAGATCTGAAAAATCAGATAATTCCTATAATTTAAGTAATTCAAAAATATTATTATTCAAATTCATGGGAATTAAAAACCCCAAACACCATCAGCACAAGTCATTTTTGGTTCTAAAATGCAAGTCTTTGTTGTCAAAATAACCAAAATCCACCTGGTACAAGATGTGGGAAAGTGTTTATAAGCTGTGTGAAAGGCATTAATAATTTTAAAATGACTGATACCCAAGAATAAACCAAAAAAATATTTAATAATATTTAATCTCTTCAACACAAGATGGATTTTGGAATACCACAAATCCAAGGACTCATAAAGCTTCCCATGTGTTTTCGTTAAAACAAGCCTGCTCCACTTAGCCAAAAAAAAATTCCTCTATTCATAAGCATGCATGTTTAAGAAAATCCTTGATGCATTTAAAAGTGAAGCATGTTACTAAACAGTAATTTAAACTTCTTTGTCTCTAACTTACCTTGAAGTTTTATAATACAGAAATTACAAGATATGGGAATGCAATACACTGAAATTAATTCGATTTTACATTTTTGTTTCTTCTTTTCTACTCCTTATGAAAAAGAGATACATCTAAAATTATTAAGGGGACAAATACTTCTGCCTGTGAAACTACTACAATTTCTTCTGCATTCATCCCTTGTCTTTTGGGGGAAAAGATTAAAAACAGAAGCAAAAGCTACTATGGCCAGTGCCAACTGAAATGCTCATGGTCATGGTGTTTGAGAAATTTTAACACAGCTCTCTAGCTACGTCTATCTTTGCACCATTTTCCCCAGAAAATTCCCACTGCTGTAGCTGTTCTGTGGAAATCACTCCATACAGGACACTCATATCCTGCCATCTATGTGTGGCCCTAACAACAGGAAGTGTTTCCACATTTGCTGCTCTTTTCATATACGACACTCTCCTCACAAGGGCAGCTTGAGAATACCATAACACAACACCTGCAATTTAGAGAGAAAGAAAAGAGGACATGTCATTTTGTGGAACAACTCCCCTCCACCAACTTCATGTTCCTAAAGGTTGACAGATTCCCTTTCCATATGTCTATTTTTGAAACCTGCCTGCACAATTTATTACAAGTAAGATACCTTTGACATTTTTAAAATTAGTGACTTTAAACACATTAGAAAAATAAGAGTTGGCAAGTTATATACTGCATTTTGTGTTATTAAAACTCCCATATATATATACACACAGCTGGACTAAAATGGCATTGTATTGCATGTGTTCTTAAGTGATCCTAAACACGGGCTCTGTGCATACCATTTCATCTGCCAGGATGCCATTGATGCCATTTTCATACAGAGAAATGAGCCAGTTCAGTCCTCGGATCTGGTAATCACGCAGCTTTCCCCATTTCACATCTAAAAGACATCAAAGAATAGACTAAAAGATATACAGAAACTCAGGAAAGAATTTCACCACCTGTTGTCTGCTAATTGACAGTGATTATCAAAGCTACAGAACAAAACCAAGTAATAAATTCAAAGACAATGCAGAGTGGAAACAGCAACACGTTAATTTTGTTTCTGCAAGCTGCTACAACAGCTTTGTTTTCTGCAAGAACCCAAAGCACATGGAAATTCTAACTGTATCACCACTGTCCAAATCAGAACACAGTCAAGCATTAAAACAACAGAATACTGAATTCCATTAAATGAACTGGAAGCCGTTAGGTGCTTTAAATTATATCAGAATACAGGTTACATATGTAAAAATGGTAAGATGACAGACTTAAAAACTCTTTTCTATTAAATGAAATACAGCGACTGGATTTCTAAGGGACAAGACTCACTGGACCATCTTTCTAGCCTGACTGAAAATAAGCAGTTCCTCAATAATACATTTTGTACCATGAGATCGATGCCGGATTTTTTCCGCCCTCTCCTGTCCCGCCAAATTATTTCATCATCCTTATGGAGTATGAAAATCAAGTTCATTTTAAACATTTTGAAGAAAAAGAACAGGGGCAAGGGAAAAAAAGAAGGAAACACACATGATGGAGATTCTTCAAATCGAGTGCAGACATTTGTTGTCTTGGAGCTTTCTGTTAACAGCTCCTCATCCTCTTCCTGCTCTGTTCTACGGTGCCGATAGCTGGAAAAGTCCAAGAAAGTCATAAGTGTCTGGATAAACTGAAAAGACATCAACTTGCTGTGAAATAAAATCTAATTTACATTAATGGATATATTGCAATACAGAATGCAAACACCCAAGAAATTTCTAGCAAGATTCTTCATTAGAATTCATGTTCAGCAGGCTCAAATATCACCCCAAAGTGACTGGAAAGGGATCAATGTGCACATCAGTACTGGCCTTTAACTACAAGACAGGGAACAACACTGCATTTAAGTTCTGCTGCACCTGCCAAACACTGGAGCCCTACAAGCTGCAATGAAGGCAATCCAAATTTTTAGACTTAAAATTTTCAAGCTGCCTGCAAGGTGTTGCATACTGATGTTCTTCACAAGCTCTTAAAATTTAGACGGCTGCTTTATTTTTCTGCCCCTGCTTTTCTTCATGCTGGAAAGCTTTAGCATCAACACAAATCTCTTGTAACTCCTTGAATTCTTAAGCAACCTTCAACTTACAGGTGGGCAGTTGAAAAAAAGGCACACACACCGACAAAGGACAAAAAACTTAGCAAGTTTAACTTCCACCTTTGAAGTACAATAAAATCTTAATTATAGTACAAGTTGGCCTATGTGTCATCACTCACTCGCCAGCTGACAGTAAATTCTGTTTCTCGTCCTTCTTTATTCGTGGACGTCCAGGTTTCATTTTTAAAGGTGAAGTTGGAGTTTTCTGAGCAGCAGGCTGAATGAAATGAGCAAAGAGCTCAGTCTGCTTCAACAGATACTCAAATCTGTTTGCTCTGTCTGTTTGCTGATGACAAGGGAAAATTAAGTGGAACAAGTGTGAGACATTCCAGTATGTATTCATTCAAAAGAAAAAGCAAACAAATACTTTTTAAAATATAGATTCACATTACTTTATACACATCACTACAACACCAAAGAAGAGATGAGTAACATCAATATACCTGCTGCTGACAGACTCAATACTCTTTTTTGGGGCCAAGGCTCATCTTTGCTACCGCAGCAAGATCAAAGCTGCAAGACAGATCTGTGCCAAGACTGACATCTGACTTTGGCACAAAGATTGCACAGGTCTCACTAGATAAGGCCAGAGTCACCTTAACAACTTTCTTCAATCAAATGTGATAGTCCCACTCCCAGAAATTTCCCCCACCCATCACAGATGAGATTCTTCATTGTACTCATTCAGGTCTCACCAAACTGGCAACAACTGCTCCCTACTGCACTGGTGACCTGCCTGCTCAGCGAGATACAGAACCTCCCTGGGCTGTCAGATAAGCAACAGAGCTGGCATCAAAGAGGGCAGTGAGGGCAGAGCAGCTCATAGCCACAAGCCAGAACATCTACTTCAGTAGCAGAGACCTTAGATATGCTCAGCCTAACTCATCAGGCTTCCCCCTTTGATAGGAGTTGCTGTTTCTGCTGTGCAAGAAAGATTACAGCAGACAATATTAGTATCTCAAAGGTTCAGCTTCTTTGAGACAGGTTCCATTTGGAATCAACACACCTTGCCAAGGCCACACCAAAACTTTGAACAGACAAACAAGCCAAAAACAGCTCCAAGGCTAACAGGAACCACTCTGACACTCTGCCAGCTACCACAGCATAACTTGGTATTTAGCAACTTGCAGCACAGCTACAGGAAGTCAGTTTTCTTAGTAAAAAGGAACATATGTTCCAGGCTTCTGCAAGAGCAATGACAGCTCTGTGAGTGTTTTCTTCCTTAGAGCAAGCAGATCCTGCACTATGGTAGAGACAGGAAGACAAAGTTTTAGAGAATAAAGAGGCCACGAAAGAGATCTTGATGTACCACAGAGGACTCAGACTCACTCTAAGTGTATTTTAAGCTTGAAAGACACAGCTACAATCCACATCCACTAAATGTAAGTTTTCCTGTCTATTCTTCATAGGTTTTGTTTGTGTAAGAGTTTCTGAGGTTTAAACTAGGTAAGATCTCACTACTATCCATATTGCTCACCCTTATTTTTAAGTTCTTTTTTCACTGGCTGTACAAAAGAGAAGTAGAAGAGATGCAAACTGCATTGCAGAAGGTTCCTCATTCTAAAATTTTAGTGAGGAATCTTCTGCAAGTTTTGGCTCTGCACACACATCTCCACACTTGCTTTAACTGCACTTAAGGATGTTTTTTTAGGGGACCAACAAAGATTATCTGTGCCTTTTAGACAGGACACAGAAAAGAACAGGCTGTACTCTGCAACCCTGAGCTATCCTTACACCAACAGAGACACTTTTCCCATTTTCTTTTTCAGTGCATCTCTAAAACACAATTGTCCTTGTTATTGTGTCTGTCTAGAGACTAAAGGAGACAATTCCAAGTTCACTTCCTTCAGTGTGCCAGAAAGTAGCACAAAGAAATATGCAGAAGATGACTGGGTTATTTTCAGTGGCAAGAAGAAATAACACAGGAAGCAGCAAATTACAAGAATCAGTTTCACTTTCCTATGAAGAAATTCCACATGGAGTCACAGACACTGGAATTACAAACAGGAAGAAAACAGGGAGGAACAGAGAGAGAAACTGTGATGAGATGGTGAGGAATGGGTGACTCCATCTTTTACATTATAAAAACTAAAAAGACCCTATATTATAAAAGAATTTTAAAAAAGGAAAATAGCAAATTTTCTCCTTTCTAACCTGTGAAGCACAGAATTACCACCCATCTTCAAAAACCTGAGGTCTCTAATTAAAGCTTCACAAAGAGATTCCTTGACAATCTTTCCATTTCTGACTGAAAAGTTGAATGCTCAACACTTTATAATCCCCCTTTTCTACAGGATGGACTGCTCTACAGGTAACTTTAAAATGCTGGAAAGGAGAAGGGCCCAAGGAGCGTTTTTCTGGATATTTTTGTTTCAAATTACTTAAATATTTTTTACTACCTAGACAAAGCTTTATAAATCCAGTTAAGATATTTCAAACAAGCAAACAGAAACTCAAATCTATTTTAAATAAGTGCATAAGTACTGAATAGCTGTACATAGTCCTAAATATTACTTACCATTTTCTCTTCATATGTAGGATCTGTTTCCTGGATTTCTTTTTGTTTCGCCAGAGATGCATCATCAAAAGACTCCTGAGATGAAAAAAAATTAAAAAGAAATATTTCTGAAAAAGGGAAGATACCCATGTGAAGGAGAATAAGCTTGTTTCACATTGTATCAAAGCAGCAAAAGCTGGCTGTGGCACCTGATGTGGACCGATAGTCAGCTCTCTATTATTTCCTATACAATTACCCGGAGATGGATCAAAGATCCCTGCCACGGGGCGAGGGACAGAGCTGGGTCTCTGTAATCTGATTTAGCTCCATCATTAAAGCATCACATCAACGTGAATGAGGGAGACAGCTGTGGTCCAGGAGCTCAGCATGTCACCTCTAGGGTGCTGAGCCAACCCCTCCTGAAGCTGGCTCCGGGCAGACTGTGAGAGCACCAGCTCCAGGCCTGAGGCGAGGGTAATTTCAAGGCTTTTGCCAGATTGCCCTGATCCCTCATCATTCTCTATCAAAGGAACAAATCTAAACAAGACTGCAGTTTTGTCCTGAAAGCCGAGGAGGAATTTAGGAAACCGTATTTTTCCCCTGTGTAGTTTACTGAATCAAATAATGTTTATTGCCCATGGTACTACTAACAACAGAAAAACCAGCTGGATGGGAGAGGGCAGTCCTCCCTCATTCCCTTTCTGCCAAATCCTTAACATACTGCCTTCAATTACTCTTTCAGATCAGGGCTTTTTTATCCTTGTCTCTTCTGTCATTAGGTTAACTCTTTCTACATCATCTCCCATATGTATTTTCATCTTCTGTTGTTAAAACTAAAAGCAGTGAGATGATCCTTCCCTGATAAACAATGCTAAGGTAAAATTACAAAATAACTCTTGAAAGGGTGAGAAAATGAAACAAATGAGATGCTTTCAAGTGGTTATTAACCATCTGTTTAACTGAGCCAAGTAAGAATGGAGCTAAATTCAATCTTTACTGGCCAATACAGAACAAAGAAACAGGAAAAGTAAGAATCAGATTAAACAAAGGCTGGCAAGAAACGGGATGTTTGTCGGTGGGTATTTCCTCACAAACCTCTGGCAGGTGAGGCATGTGGAAACAGAAATATCCTAACACAAATGTTTCATTCACTAGTCAAAATATAAAGAATTGAACATAAGAAGTTATGGCTAAAGGTCTTCTGAAGTCATAACCAAATCCTCTTACTCATCCCTCACTGGACTGAGCCAACACCCAGCGAGCACAAGCAGAGGACCGCAGGAACTTCTGTTCAAAATTCCCCTTTCTCCTGCACCGCCAAACCTGGAAAGCACAGCAGCGGAGCAGCACGGCCATCCGAGCTCATCATCTGCTGCACAGATGACAAAACCCTGCAATTTAGCTGGAGACCAGGGAAAGCAGTCTTTCAGATGCTCACGACTATCAAGAAGGCATTCCAACTCCAACTTCACTGTATGCCAGGAAATCCCTTTCCAAGGTAAAAAAAGGAACTTGGCAGCACAGAGAGCCCTAGCACACGGGCGCCTCGAGAGCACGCGTTTCTCAGCCTCCACACGCTACCCGGAATTGCCCTATTTCTGCAGGTTCGAGCAAGAATTATTTCCCACAGTGCTTTGGCTACTTGTTCATCCGAAAAACACGGCATTTGCAAATTTATTTAGATCAAGTAGGTTGGACAGCCTAGCGTGACTCAGAGTACAAAACACCCAGCGCTGAAAGCAGGACCGACCAGTTTCCTGCTATCATTAAAGAAACAATGCTGCGATAGAATCAGCATCTCCAGGCAATCACTTCCAACCCCTTGAAGTTTCTGGAATATACGCACCTGTTGCCAAAACAACCCCTCCAACAACCCTCACACCGTCTTCCGCCCCCCACCGAAAAAAAAAAAAAGAAAAAAAAAAAAAAGAAAAGTTTTGAAGCACTTCAGCAGTCAAGCATCGCTCGTGCTTTTTAGACGCCGAGCTGGCTCGCCGCTGGAGCAGGAAGCGCCAAGGCTGGGCAGGGTCTCGGGGAGGCAGGAGCGGAGGGAAAGCCTGCGGGTGCGCGGGGGGTTCCGACGCCCCGTCTGGAAATTAAACACGCGGCATGACCCGGCCGCAGCGCCTCCTTCCCCGTGTCCCGGCAGCAGGAAGAGCGCGACTCCCGGGCCCCCTGCGCGGCGGGGAGGGGGCGCGGAGGGATGGAACCGCCCCCCCCAGACACCCCCACCCCGCCGGGCCGCGCTCCCGGCGGGAGGGAGGGCA
>VZTI01001515.1:30512-50195 GCA_013397865.1 Struthidea cinerea
CCTCGCGCGGCGGGGACGGCGGGCAGGGAGCAGTGCGCGCCGCCGCCGCTGGGGGCGCAGCGGGGCCCGCCCGGTCTGCGCGCGGAGCGCCCGGGCAGGAGCGCCTGGGATCCGCCGGGATCACAGCGAGCCCGCGGGGCTGCTGAGGCCGGGCAGGGAGCGGAAGTCGTCTCTGTAACTGCGGGGTCCTCACCTCCCCGTGACTCAGGGCCGTACAGTAGAGATCAGGTCAAGTCTGGGCAGGCATCAGGTTTCATACCCTGCGTAAGATCGCAGCATATCCTGAGTTGGAAGGGACTCACAAGGGCCATCGAGTTCAACTCCTGGCTTTGCACAGGACATCCCCAAGAGTCACACCCTGTGCCTGAGAGCATCGTCCAAACTCTTCTTGGGCTCTTGTCAGGCTGCTGCTGTGACCACTTCCCTGAGGAGCCTGTTCCAGTGCCCAGCCTCCCTCTGGGGGAAGACTTTTTCCCTGACATCCAACCTAAACCTCCCCAGCACAACTTCAGGTCATTCCCTCGGGGTCCTGTCACTGTCACCAGAGAGACCCGTGCCTGCCCCTCCTCTTCCCCTCATGAGGCAGCTGTAACTGCGATGAGGTGTCCCCTCAGCCTCCTCCAGGCCGAACAGACCAAGTGACCTCAGCCGCTCCTCATGCGCCTTCCCCTCAGGGCCCTTCACCGTCTTCACAGCCCTCCAGGAAAGGCTCAGGAATCACCCGAGGAGGTGAAGCCGTGCCCTGGCTGGAGCCCAGCAGCAGCCCCCCTGCGCCACCTCATGGCTCCGGCACCTCCAGGTGGGAGCAGCAGTGGTGTGTGATTAAAGCAGGTGACAGCAATGTGCTGTGCAGCAAGTTATGGATGAGGCAGCTTCAGGTTGCTGCATGGATTCCTCATCTCTCCATGAGTTCTGGGTAGAGGGGCTTGAGCGTTCACGAAAAGGGTGTCACAGCGCCACCCTCTCAAGTGCCCTGCTCTCACTTGCTCAGGCCGATGGAGCCAGACCAAGTTTGTAGGTACAGAAGTACAGTTTTGTAACCACCTGAATACAGCAACACAGTGTCTGCTCCCAGCTTGAAGCATCATGGGCCGCAGCCCCTGCTTTAGAATGTGATTGAGCAGATCGACACCTACACTGCCTTTGCTTACAGGAGGAGTGCACCTCCTCACTGATAACCTGCCAGGTGCTGCCTACCAGAGCATGCATCCCAGAACCCCAGAGTGCACGGAATGGGATGAAACTGAGCAGGAAAGTCTGCTTAAGAGCACTGCTATTGCACTCCAGGTGCTAACAGAGGCTGTCCAAAGGGCCAGACCTGAGCTAGTCAGAAGCTAAAGTCCCCTGACTGGTTCACAGTGTGGACAGCCAGGTTCTCCACATCATCTGAATTGCTCTACACATCTTCTCCTGCAGATTTGTCAAACCTGTAGGTATTCCAGCAATGTTTACAAGTGCTGTCAGTGTAGATGCAGCCACTGAGTGCACTCCCCAGGTTTGTGAAGCTGCATCTTCCACATCCTGAAAAACCATCGTAACCTGGAAGGTAGCAGCAAAAGGGACCATCTCCATGATGATTATTACAACCTTCACTCCATTGTCTTTTATTACAGACATACTTTAATACTTTTTTGAAGTTAAAATTACTAGCTTTGACATTTCCAAAAGATTGTGTCACTTTGTTTCTGCCGGAACTACTCAGAAGAATAAATTTCCAGAAAATCTCAATTTTCCTAGAATAGGATTTCTCAGCTCATCACAAATTTACTGACATATTTTCCCACTCCTTGTTGTCATCTCTTATCACAGATGAAAACCCAGTCCCTGAGCTTTGCTAAATGCTTTTCTCTCCATTCAGGGACACAGCTTGAACTTTTAAATACATGCAGCAGCAAATCATACTTAACTGTGTTAATTTAGCCACCTATACACTTCCAGCATAGTCTTGTGTCCACCTGCTGTGCCCCACTTCCTGCCCCCTCTCCCAGAGCTGCTCCAGATAATGCAGTGCTCTCCATGTGGTGAGGAGTGTAGGTCAGGGTGGGAAGGGAGCTACACTCCCCCCTTTCCCATTTCTCATTCTTTTGCCTCTCCTGCAAAGCACACAAACAAAACCACACATGGAGAATCACTGGTGAAGGAAAACGGGGTAGAAGGCCCTTGGGAAGAAGTCAGGTATTTGGGAAGAATGGTGAGGTTGTTTCAGCACCTTTGACACCATCTCTTATAACCAGACTAAAATCGACAGGTAGGAGCTGGTTTGATGGAGCAGGGAGAAAAGCACAACCTCTGTCCAAATCTCATTGATCCTTGGCCATCCAGCAAAATAAAGCAGCACCATACCAGGGGGTGGGGGTGTTGAGATATTTGTGTGCTTGGTATCAGAAAAGGTGAACATTCATCTCTTCTTCAACAGGCAAAATAATTGAAAAAAAAAATCTTGCCAAAAATTAAAAGACAAAAGGCTCTGGATTTCTCTTTGAATTTTTGAAGTCCTGAAAGCAGAGCAGAAGACTATGCAAAAAACCCCCCAGAAAACCAAAACAAAACCAAAACCCCACCCAACAACAACAACCAAACCTAACGAAACCACGCCCCCAACAAAACCCCAACGAAAGCAGGAAAGAGGACTTTCCGAGTTAACATGAAAATGTTCATGAACACACAAAATCATAACAGTCCATACAGAGCCCAAATATGAATACCTTAAATTGAAAGCAACCAGTGGCATAAAGAATTTCACGACAGAGGTTACTGAAGTGCTGAACACCAACATACGGTCAAACACACAATAAAGCAAGAAATCCCCCCTCAGCCAGTACCAAACTGTAGAGACAACTAATTATTAACTAATTATTAACATGCTTATGAAGTTAGTAAAGAACAGTTTAATTACAGATTTTTGTCAAATCTCTCGGGCGACACGTCGTTCAATTTTGTTGCTGAGTTGTGCAATCATAACTTTAATTAATATTCTTTAGATGGCTCCTTGTTAAACAAGAAATCGAAACACCACAAGTAAGAGCAACGCTAAATGATACTATTAGCTGTGCAGCAATTATGCTAATAGGCACTGCTGCACATGTATCAACACTGTAAATCTTCCCAAAATTTGGGAAACAAAAGGAATGAAATAGAGTTGTTTATGGTTGCTCCATCAGACATATGGCAGTCATTTGGGTTCAAGAAGGTAAGAGAGGGATAAGAGCTTGGTTTGTGTTCATATCCTAGGGGGCTTGTGCCATTTTTTTTTTTAGTTTGCAATGCCAAAGCAAGATACTACCCCTATGAGATGAGATACTGCCTGTTTTTCTAGTTCCTCACAAGGCTGATGTTGAGCTGGACTATCCCATCAGGAATAAACCCAATTAGACTTATTTAGAAGCCATCACTTCTATCACTGTCACTTTTCTTCCAGCCTCAGATTAACAGTGCTGCAGGCAAGAGGTGGTGTGTACACACACGCACACACAGAGGATCAACAGTAAAAGAAGCCATCAAAATCATGCTACATCTGTTAAAAAAAAACCAAAACAAAAAAACCCCAAACCCTCTGCCTATCAGCAAAGGTCACTGTCATCAGCTTTGTCATAAATGGCAATGCATTGATTTTCATTATTAAAAAAACTCATCCCCCACAAAAAAACACATGCGAATGATACCACACATTAATTTCAGTAGATTCCTTAATGCAATGGAAACGTTTTAGAGTTTGCCACATGTAGGTTTATAAATTTCATCCATGTGCTCTTTACATTTTGAGTACTGTGAAGATGATGTTGAGATGATGTTCAAATAACAGTGTAACCATCCTGGTAAAATTAACCTTTCATAGAAAAGAAACAGCACTGACTTCATCTGCCATCCTTAAACAAACTGTAATGAACATTTGTAAACCTGCTGCATGTCTACCTTCAAAAAGTAGACTACAAAAATATTGACATGTGAACAACAGTCTTTCAAATTGTGCCCAACCACAAACTAGTGAATATTCGGTAACAGCAACATGGCATGCACATAGCATATCAGACTCTGCTTGTGTCCAGTTTAAAACAAGCCCTTTCATCACTAAAATTTACCCATGCAAAAAAAAAAAAAGACCCCATATGGAGTCAACTGCTGAAATTCATTACAGAAATCCTCGAAGAACGGAGATTCTGTGACAATCAGCACTCTCACAGAAAAATCCCAGATTGAATAAAATGCTTTTATATTTTATTTCTTTGCTGCTATGACTGAAAAGGCTCAACCAGAAGGCAAAAATATGTATTTTTTCAATATGTAAAATACATTTTTATATAAAAAATAACACACAAACACTTTATTACACACACACAGATCCTTCCCTTTTCAAAACTCCAGATTCTCCTCCCTCTCAGGAACCAGGTTCTGCCCTGGCCCTGTTTGCTTTCATGAAGTTCACTCCACACCTTACAGCATTGCAACCAGAGGGAGACAGGGCAAGGGAAGGCTCCTTTGGAAAACTCACTTCCTCCCTCTATTGGCACAGCAGTTAAGCCACCTGACTTAGAGAATCACAGAATTAACTAGGTTGGAAAAGACCTTTGAGATCATCGAGACTTCCTCCTGCTGCTGTTATTCTTAGAGCAAAAAGGGATTTTAAGAAGTTGGATATAAACTTTCAGTGAAAGATAGGGATAAATCTGAAAAAGACTTTTTTAAGCAATTTTTAAATCTGAAAAAGAGTTTTTTTAAGAGTTTTTTTTAACTTTTCTACTTTTCACTACATGGGCAGTTTTATCCCTTAAATAATGGTTCTAGTTGGATTCCACATATACACAGGTATCAATCTGCCTCTACATCCAAATTTCATACACTGATGCCTCTGCCATAGCATCTCAGTGATTTTCATGGTTTTCTTGCCTTTCTGATGCTGCTTTGTGACCTGGGCCAATTTTCCCCCGTGTTTAGATATTTAAATACTCATGAAAGACGTTGAAAAACACTTTGACACTTACCATTGACAAACATCTACTTTCCTGTAACTACAGGATCAGAACAGATACGACATACAGGGGCTTCCAAACAGTTTTTATTGCAAAAATGGTGGGCTCTCGTGTGCTGCAGACTGCGGTTGTTTTGTGCCACATGTATTTCTAAGCCCTTGGTTTTAGACATGAATATGCCTTTTGCATTGGCTTACAGTCACTGCTTTGGAGTTACTGCTTTGTATACATCATCTGAATTCCCTTCTGCAGTAGTGATTATTTTGAATAACAACAGGGACTTGCTACATTAAAAAAAAAAACCCTTCCTGCTCACTCACAAAAACCAGAGCAGCTATTATAAAAGTAATTGGTTTTCAACCCTCCTTTAATTAAAGAGAATAGTTGGGGGAAAAATCATGTCAGAAAGACACAGGAAATCAAAGTAAGACTTCACCAAAGAACTAAGTGTCCTGGAGAAAATGTAACAGCATTTATTCAGATCATTATGATGAGGGGAGATAAAAACTACTAAGAGAAAAGTCTGACATTGTGTGCGCAGAGTAGATAATTTTAAATAATTTTAATTTTTTTGGTTTTGCTTTGGGTTTTTTTAAAGCAGAATAACATCCCATTTTCAGAACAATAACTGCTTGCTTAATTTCATGTTTCCATCCTTATACACAATGCACCTACTAAAGGAAAATCTTAAGATCCTGGAACTATCCATTGGAAATTTATCCCTAAACTTAAAATCTTGGTGGGAACCAACATTTTCTGATCCTTGATCCCAGACTTTAAAAACAGCCCTTCTGGTACACCAAAGGCTCTACAAAAAACACAGACCACAGATCCCATTACAAAAAACTGGGGGTGAACAGTAGAATTCACAGTGAGATGCAGCACAACTCATAAAGGGTAGTACTGGGTACACTTCCATCACAATCCTAAATTTTATCCTCTCTCTTTTACATAGAGGAAACAAACCCACCAACCCTCTCCAAAACTAAATTTTTACTTCAACCCTTGATATTGTTTTTAAGCAAACCACTGTTTCAGAGCTTGTTGGTGCTTCCCTGGTACTGGCCACAGGATTTGTGTTCCGACTTCTAAGCTGAGCACTGGAATTGTGGGCAGCTGCACCCCATGGTGTATGAGGGGATCAGAGGAAAAATCCTGGTCCTAGGTGGCTCCTTTACTTTTTTCTTCTTTTTAAAAAGTTTGAAGGCCAAGTCTATTTTGTATTTCCTCATATTGGGCTGTCAGTGAGTAGAGCTAAAGGCAAAAATGTCTTGAGGATCATCACTTCTTTAATTTAAGAAGGAAAAAACATAATTAAAACATAAGGAGAATTTTTAGAATTTGGTTCCTAAACTTATATTTACATAATTGAGTAGAAATTAGATTTTGAAAAAATTCTTGGAACTTTCACTTACTTAAAGAGGACAGTGGTGCCTTGAATATTAAATTCTGCTGCTCAGAAGATCCTAGATGGATTTGTGTGCCTGGGGAATTTGAACCCTGTTACACATAATGCCTCTTCAAATGCTGCTCTATGCCTAACTGGAGATTAGGGAGCTTAACTCTAAACACCATTTGTTTCCAACATTAGGGTTTCAATTATGATTAATTTTTAAAAAAATAATTAAATATGCACACCATGATTTATAGGTATTACTATAGATCACCTCAGCAGAGGATTGAATCACTGCTTTGATGCAATTAACTCCAGACTCTAATTGAGGTACACCAGCAGGCCAGTCTGAGGCATCTCCAAAACTCCCAGGCCTGCATCCTTCACCCCTAACATGTAATGGAAAGAAAAAACCCTAAACATTTCAGCTAGTCTTCATAGTTTACAAGTGTGCAAAAACCAGCACAAGTGCACAGAGGCAAGTAGTGATTCCTTCCTCTAAAGTATATTCCCTGTAAAGTGCATAAAAATATGAAAACGTACGTATTTTGAAATCTGGTAGGAATTCAGGGAAAATAAGGCATATTTCTATTTTCCTCCTCTTCTGGCCTTCAGATTAAAACAACCAAGCTGTCTGGGTACCTTGTGCAAGCCCCACATACACACATTAAACCCAGGACCTCAAACAGCATTTATTAAAATCTTACTAGGATTGGTCTTTCTGAAAATAAACGTGATGCACATTTTAGTTCACTGCAGATACAACTTACCAGGAAAAGGCTTGGCAGTGATGAGAGATCCTGGGAGAATTTTCAAGAGCGAATCATGATGATTACTACAAGTGCTGGCTTTATACCTGCAGGAAAGCTTTGAGAGTCTCCATTTTACCAACTTGGTGTTTGATGTTCTCAACTGTACAGGTTTTTTTCTATTCTGTTTTAGTATATTAAAGTTAAATATTTTGTGTGTGTGCACAGATTACACAACTGTACACTTCAGCTAACCTGCTTCTTATAAAAAAGCTGAAGCAAACATAGATCATCCCTTTCAGATAAAACATGGAAATTTTCTTTTAAAGACCATCTAGAAAGAAAACCACTGGCACCAGAACAGTCTAGCTCTGTTTACCTAATGATGAGATGGCAAAAACCTTTCAACTGGTCAAGCATCCAATACCTGCTCTCCTCCCACTTTTGGTACTGAAAATTAACATCAGGGCTGCTGAACCATAAACATATATTGGAAAACTTAAAATGTCAAAGTCATTGTTCATAACCCTCTCAACACCTTTTCTTTTTATCCCACTCTCCACCTTGTCAGGTTGAGAGCTGGACTCAAAATATTTGTTCAGTTAAGGCAAAAAGCCAGAAACCTCATTGCTTGGGATTTGGTTCATCTACACCCAATCAACACAATGTTTTTGTGGAACACTTATTACACTAATTTACAAGCACCTTTTTTTTATGGTCACGGGCCGTATTAGTACCCCAAGTAATAAAACAACAAGAAATGAACCTTTGAGAAGCAGTTTGGTGCAATACACAGGGACCAAGAGCAGATGTAGGAAATATGAAGGATAATCTCCAAATTTAAGTTCACCTGTCGATAGTGCTGAGCTCCTTAAGAACTACAGGTGTGAAATATTTCAACAGATGAAGTGACACTATTGCTGTCCAAATCGCACACTGATACTGTATGGGAAGACCTTCTCCTTGAGCAAATAAACATCCATTCACTTTTCATGACACAAACCTCTATAGCGACGGAGGGAATGGAAGTTCTTTCCAGGGCTGCTAAGTTTCCAAAGTACTTTTGCAAGACTATTACATATACATATATATATATATATTTATGTACACACACACACATATAAAAAAATTTACTGCTGCAGTAATAGCTAAACTTAAAATTCAATTTGATAAAAATCTTGCTTGGCTCTTAGTGCACTGTGAAAGTGACACAGGTGCCCATCACTCCCTAATTAGCTACAAGGAGCGATGAATTCTAAATTACTTACTCAAAACAGCCATAGTGTAATTTGTCTGTACTCCCTAAGTGTGGCACTGTGTCACAACTGTCATACATGAATGGACTGTTATTATTTTTTTGCATAAATACAAATCTCAGTAAAGAAAAAAAACTAATGATCACATTTTCACCTTTTTCAGTGTCACATTACAAAGTTTTAGTGGAACAGAGCAGCTGTGTTTGCACCTGCACTTCATGAGGTAATAGTGATTATGTCACAGTGTGTACAAGTGTGGCCATTGGTACTTACCAGATAATGAAATGTTCAGATAACACCATGGAGTGATACCACATCACCTCTCAAGTCAATCTGAGTGCACAAAGCACCAAGTTTTCTTTTAAGAGCAAGATGTTGTGTATTTGTAAAAGACATATTGCACATATATATTTGCAATTTATAATGACACATACAGCAATGAACACGGTCTCTGCAACTGGTAACATATAGTTTGAGTGAAACTAGAAAAAACTCACCTATTTGAAAAAAGAACACTTGACAAGCAACACTGACAAATGACTTCTGCACCAGTATCTACTGGAGTTTCCACCAGCTTCCCTCCAACTAGAGTGTCCTCACAAAGCTAGTAACTGGAAGTGGCACAGGGCTAATATCAGTTTTGCTTGCTTTCTACCACCTCCAACTTCAGGAGTCACATTTTCAATTTCATATTCACATCCTTAGACCATCCAAGAGCTCAGACAGATCTGCACAGTGAAGCCCCTGTAGCTTCACTGGTGAAAATGAGATGTATCATCAAAAGTTAGTATCATGCCTCTGATTCTGAACGTACCGTGGACCGCATCTAAGTACGGAAAATGTATTACTGGAATATGGGGGAGAAAACTGCTTAGAAATCTAATTAAAGAGGAATTGTAGATTGCTGCTTGGAAAATGTTTCACTGTCTGCACAGTGTGGAAACTCCTGTTTTCCTTAACAAAAGAAAGGGAAGAAGCCTAGAAATTAAGAGTGGATTCTCAATCATAATAACAATTAATGTTGTGAATCCTGCCAAATTTTAAATGAAGAAAGAGTAAGTGTAATCTGTAAACCAAGGACTATATCAGCAAACTTAGAGCAAACTCACCTTCTATCACTAGCTCAGCAAGAGACGCCAGCCTAGGAGACTGATTCTTTCAGGCACATCACTGCTCCTAGCTCCCAGAAGACTGGGAATTCACATTATTTGGCTTTCTGGTGCAGAGTTTTAAATGAGAGATTCATGTTGAAAATTGTTCTAGCTGTACATTTGCTTTTTGAGAGGTACTAGGAGGTAATCTACAATTCTGACAAAGTGTGGTTGGTATCCAGGCACCTTCCCAGACACACTGGCATCCATTTGCTGCTTCACAGGACAGAGTTTACACATCAAAACCGAACAACTTGATTTATTTAAAATTCACCTCAAAATGCATTGTGTTTAGTTTCTTTTTTTAAATGAACATTCAAAGCATCAAAATATTACTAATTTAAAAAGAACCTTTGTTAAGAATAAGATAATTTACATACTGTAGCTTGTGGCTGTGAGGGGAGAGAAACAACCGATGGTAGATTAGGCACAGTACGAAGGCCAACATGCCAGAAAACAATGCAGCTTTATGCTCAACTTTTAAACGATCTGGACAAAATAAGACAATTGGGCAGGAAAATGAAACCAACCACATACTTGAGGGCGTTTGTATAAAATAAAAGTGTTAGTAAGTTTTCTATCTAGACCTAACTCATTCACGTATTTAAAGAACTCTATCTTCTTCCAAATAACAAAAAATGTTTCTAAACCAAGGCAGATTATTATTTGGAACTGGCATAGTAAAATAAAGGATCACAGTATACAGAGCTTAAAATCCTGTACCAGGAAAGAGCAACAAGTGGTTTACAAGGGGATCATTTAGGTATATTATCTAATTTTTAAAAACAGAGATATAAAATATCAGTTGCATAGGGATTTAAATATAAGGCCAAGCAGGAGATGAAAGTAAAATAGAGCTCATAAGAAGGGCACTATGGTGTCAAAACATAGTATTTCCATTTGAATTAATGTCTATTCAAAATCACAGTATTTTGCTAGTACTACAAAAAGTGAATGTCAAACTGTCCCATTAATGTTGAACTGAAAACCGACATTAGAACTTCTAAACAGTACAAAACTAAAGCTCATTGTCTAAACCTGATCAGTGTATTAGCACAACAGTGCTTGGTACGTACCTGATTTATATACTCTACCTTCTGTAAATAATATAAAGGTTATTTTTTGTTAGTTAGTGTGAGATCACAATATTACTGCATGCCATCAGTGGTTTGCAGGCTTACTTGACATTTAATTATTCAGTCTTTGAAAGTGTAAGATCCCACCCTGCAGAATCTTCACCCATTGAACACAGAACACTGTCATTAATAAAATACAATAGAAGTTCCATCACTAACAACTAACATATAAGCCAGGATTTTAGGTCTAAACCCAGTACAGTTCATTATTATTAACTCACAGCAATTTTTTGTTAGGAAGGTAGCCTGTAGACTTCCAAATAATCTTGTGTGTATTAAATATAAACAAGTATGTAACTAACGGTCGTCTCTTGGCATTTCAAGTAGATTATTCAATTGTGAAAGTATTTCTGCAAAATCAATTTTGAGTTGTTAAAATGATGTTCAAATATTAATTTCTGTATCTACATGTAGCTTAATTAACCTAACATTGTAAGGAATAGTAGTGTGAGGAAAAAAGAATTCTCCCGATGAATTAGGCATTAAGGTACACTAACTGGGAATACCTGAACCAACATTGTAACTGAAAAAGTGCATAAACATAGTAATACTACAAATGTGTTAACTACAGAACAAAAGGTTTTCTGAAAGCTAAGTGGTATTATTTTACATGTTATTTACAGGCTGTGATTTTTCCAGACACGACAGAGCCAATTCGTGATCTTAAAGTTCCTTTGATATATTCGAAGTGTCCTTTGGCTTCCATCCTATTCGGTGAAGAACTGGTTCCCCCCCTGGGGAATCAGGTACTGTACAGCCGAACAACACCGCCATTGTGGTTCTGTGATTCTTCAAAATTTGCTTCTTTCTGTTCTTTGAAGACAAGGCAGTGTTTTCACTTCACGCTTTTCGTGGGTGTCTCGGACTCTGTAGACTGTCTGCCATCAGTCCACGCCTCCCGCGTGCTCTTCAGGGCCAGCGTTTTCTGCTGGTCCACCACAACGTAATCAACCCTCTCGTCCGCCACGCTGCTGCCCGAGCCACTGCTCTTTTTCTGGGAACAGTGAGAAACAAGTTCAAATAAACTAACAACAGAAGAGCAAGTAGATGGCCCAAACAGGTACAGAACAAGCACAGGTTTCTCTGAAAGGTCCAACACCCATCTGAGAAATGGCCATTAAGATGATCTTGCTGAAGGCAATTTTGAGCTCCTGATGGCAGAACTGCAAGAGCTGAACATCTGCTTACCTTACGAGGTGGGGTAGACTTTCCCGAATCTAGGTCCAGATCTAGATATTCCACTTGTTTATCTCCTTTAGGTTTTACCATAGGGCTGCTTCCTCCATCAAGGCTGTTGCTTCCAAACAAATTCTGAAATCATAATAGAAACAACCTCAGCTATAAATGTACAACTAGTGGTCCTCACTATCAAATATGCTTACTATAAACTGCCAAAATGTAAAACATTAAGGAAATGACTGAGATTCTTGCAATCACTTAAATCATGCAAATTTCATTGACCCTGTACGGCAAGGGGATACATTCTATGTCAAAACTGGGACAGAGTCAAAAGCCAGTGGGAAGAAAAAACCCGAAGACCACCCCCCAAATTTAAGGTTGCCACCAAACCCATCTGTGCCTTCCACTTAATGTCCCCTTCATATCATGAAATAAGAACAGAGCGTGTTTTGTTCTTTCTAAATGTAGTTGGCATATCTCAAATTTAGCATTACTTAAGCACAAACATTTTTATTTTGTTAAATTGTAGTTAAATACCTACAATAATTTCGGCTTTACGGTAGTGGCAAAGCTTCAAATGAAACTTTTACATTTCATTCAAAAGTCATCATGATTAAGGTGAAAATCAGAGTATTGTTCAATTGATAAGGCCAAAATATTTAAACTTTGGAAAAATATGTGTGGGGCTCCTTGAACTGAAGTTGCATTGTATGTACCTAAATTTCAATTAGCCCAGACTTTTACAACCTCACCTCCTCTGTCCTCTCCCAGCCTGATCCCTCCCTCTTAACAGGTGTTATAGGAACAGTACAATAGAAGGACTCTTCTCTAAAAGATAAAGAAAAAACAGGAAGACAGAGGGCAGCAGTCAGCAAAAAATGAAGAGGAAGGCAGAAGGAAAGACAGAAGGGTAAGGCTGAGAGCAACTTGAAAGAAAAAGCAAAATATTGCTGATTTTATTAAATAAAACAGAAGTATGACACGTCCAAACAAGATGCTTCACAGTTGATGACAGACAAAGATGAAGAAATACAGACTCCTTGCCAAGATAGAGTTGGAACAAATACGAGTTCTCAGAAAGTCTATTTAAATTGTCAGATTTTAAAGCAAAGGCTGTGAGATATCTGGAAACGTTCTGGTTCTTTAGGAAATAAAATATTTTATGGGTTAAAGCTCAGTGGGCTGGGCTTTTTAAATTGAAGTTATCCGTTATATCTGTATTGTCCAACTCATTTAATATGACGTGGTAACAAGGACAAACACAAACAACTGATATGAAGTTCGTTTTTGTTGCTCAAATTCACTGAACAAATTTCTGCATATTAAACACACAAAAATCAGATTCTGTATCAATGTTTCCAGCATTAATTTAAAAAGCTGTTACTCTTTAAACAAAAAATAATCTGTTATTTCAAACAAACTAGGCAGGCAGAACATATGCATTAGGAAACAGAAACTTTAAATAAAAGCAAATGAAACCAAAAGGAAATCTGTAGAATAACCTTAAAGAAGGAGCAGTGCAAGCAAACAGAAGATATTAATGAGCTGGGGCATTAATTGTACCATCTTGGCATGGAAGTTAAGCCCCTGGAACAGCCGTAAGAATCAACAGAAACCCGCGGGTTGAACTGTGCAGGGAGAACCGTGGGCACAGGTGGGGCTAATCCCTGGTGTAAAATGGGATGTTTCTTGCACCTGTGGAACGGGACACCACCCATTACTTACCAATGGCTCTTGCAAGAGAGGGGCTAAGATTTAACATCAGCAACTCCCCCGTGCCCGGTGCCTTTCCCCTGGGAAGCACAACTGCACTGTCAGGCACGGCACAAGGCACAGCTCGGGGTGCTCCGCAGGCTCTCCAGAGCCTGCACCCTGCCAGAGCTCCCGCGGGGAACGGCACGAGGGGGACCTGGGAAGCAGCATCCAGAGGCAGCAGTGGTGAGCTGGGGGGCAGGGACACTGGAGGAGACTGGGATCCAGAGCATCAGGGGACAGGGAAGCGAACAGCATTGTGAGAGGAGAGTCCAAGGGCAGTGAGATGGGCCAGCACATGCCATATAAGAAGGCAGACACACAAACAGAACGAAAAGGCTGCTAGACAGGCCCTCCTCAAAGAAGGTCTTACATAAATGATTTAAAGATGAAAACTGCTGCTGTATTCCCTGCTAAGAACCCAAACATGTGAATGCACCGAACAGGCTGGATGGGGCTTTGAACAACCCAGTCTAGTGGAAGGTGTCTCTGCCCATGGCATGGGAGGCTGGAACAAGATGATCTTTAAGGTCCCTTCCAATCCAAACCATTCTACTATTCTATACTGGACAAAAAGCTGAGCTCAAGATAACAGGTTTTCCTCCAGTGTTTTATGCATATTCTAAACCACATTTTAGTTTAGGCCTAGGTCTACTGCTACTGTCTTCCTTAAAACTACAGCTATGGGGTCTTCTTTTTCTCTCTCTCCTTCCCCTCGCCAAAGAAAAACCACAGTGTGCATCATTAACTCTTCCTAACTAGCTGCACTCCATGCTGAGTATCTGAAGCTCCATTATCTGAAAAAAATCTCCCCCAAAGGGGAAAAAATACAGACACTCAATACACAAAGACTCCTTCTATCCTCTTCTTTGAAAGAAGCCTAATAAAATACACATGGTTCAGTTTTCATAGAATGTATACAACAAGTACCAATCCTTTTTCCCCCCTGTTCCTTCTACATTTCTTGGAAGATGTCCTTTTAACACAGTTTTTTTTAAGCATGTCTCAGAGGTCCTAGGACAGTTTATTTCCCTTTATGTCATAACACTGAACTGGTACATAGCCCAAGGACAAGCAATTACAAAGAAGGGACAGATTCTAGGAAAGAGGTGGAAAAAAAGTCATGTCTTGAACTGTTTTATACAATAGGTATGTATATCAACCATTCTCTTTATGCTCGTAACTTCTTCAGTGAAATCCTACCAAACTTACAGCTTTCCTATGGCGATTTTTTTATCATTCTGTTGATCTAGAAGTCTAAAGGGAGTGATGTTGAGTGAAGGAACTGCGTTTGCATGATTTAAAAGTAAGGACTGCACAGGAAGAGAATAGTTAAGATGTAGATTTTACATACTGGGTCTTCAGTGGACTGATTTGGGTTCATGGATACATAATTCTCTTCACTGTCGTGCGAGTCACTGCTGGAAGTTGTGCTATGAACTGAATCCGGTCTGGGAGACATGGGAAACCTGGAGGAGCTAATTACCAGGAATTATTTTACAAACAATACATCTCAAATATCTTAAACCTCCTGGTAAACAACAAAAATAAGCATATTAGAGCTGAAATTTTCATTCAAGTTTACTAGGGTGTCACATTTTTTGGTTATAAACAGTCCCTTATATTTAATATCACAAAATAAAAATTCACACGGACACACTATTGCAATGCACAGATACACACACACACATATGCACACATTTCCAAAGGAAACTTCAAGCTAAAAACAAGCTAAAAATATGATACAGATGTACACACATTTAGTAACACTCTTGTCAACCAAAATGATTAATCTGAATGAGGAAAAGCCAAGAAACTTACTCTCGTGCAAAGCTTCTGGTGATAGGAGATCTAACTGGGGCTTGTAATTCTTCCCATTCAGGCAGAGGTTTTATTTCTAGTGGAGCTGGTTTTGCTATGTAAGAAACAGACAATCTTAAAGCACAGAACATTCCTAAAAAAACTTAAATTTAATAGCTTTTCATAGCTTAAGTAAGAAAAACCCTCTATCTTTCAAATAGTAAATAGTAGTAAGGAAAAGGAGACACGGTTCCCTTTTCAGAAAGACATGACATATTAACTTATGCTTTTAATCTTTCCAGGTAATGAAAAGAAACATCAATTTTAAAAATGAAGATATAACATTAAAAAAACCCATTGCAATTTCCAAATTTTGCAGTATATACTTGTATGTAGTAATTCTGTTTTGAAAAGAGATTCTGAAAGTGGCAGCATCGTGTTCTGTCCTCATTCTGCTGTGATGACTTGTTGAGCTGGCAAGCCCAGGACAGGGCTGATGGGCTGTTTTAGCCGAGCCAGCTCTGGGGACTTTTCTTGGCTCAGGGCCAGTTGTTATAATGCAAACTCTGCCCTCGCTGTGTACATGTGCCCTTACTGGTGAGGTTTCACAGCTCCAAGTGTGGGCAGAACCTGCAGCTAAGATGAAGTCTGCAAAAGTGAGAAATGAGCCAACAGCAGGAAGAGCCTGGCTCACTTCAGTGCTCATCCACAGTCGAGCAGAGCAATGTGCCACTCATGGCTTACACTGCTCTCAAAAAAAGTGCCATTTTTAAATTCCATTTTCAGAACAGAACCACAAATAGACTATTAGCAAGAAACACATTATCCCTCCCTCCAGCTTATATGTCTCACCCCTCTTAAACATTAGGAAAAAAAAAGTATAGAAAGACTTGTAGAAAAAAAATATCACACAGTCAAACTGCTGTCAACTTTATCCTCCCTAAAACTGTTTTTAGAAACAAAATGCAATGTCATCATAAAAACAGCCATTTCTCTCCTTCTGCCCCTTTCCACCATGAGTTTTCTGCCTCTTGGCAGGTTCACTAAGATCAAGTGTCAGGCATGTAGTGACAGAACTGAATGTGACATAGGCAAGATGATACTAAAGCACGACTGACACAAAAATTGATCAGCTTGGCTCAAGTCCTCTGTAAAGGTCTGAGACTACCTGGCAGGGATAAACAGTGGGCAGGGTTTATCTGCTGCAGCAGAGACAGAGCTAAGGACTTTGTCCAAAGCCCATCAAGAACAGCAGAAATATTTCATCCAGTTGCAATGGGCTTTAAAACCCAAAGGTAATGATCAGTGGTATTTCTGAGAGATTTTTAACATTGTTCGTAATCTTCTCTACTTTTTGTAACTGTATAAGGCACCAACTCAGCACCTTCAGTAAAGACCATCAAATTAATTCCAATCCTTGTTAAGATACATAAATAGATGTCTGCACTGGTATATGATCAGAGGATCAATATTTTGCTTCATTTCAGGAGACCTAAGTGAACTGTGATTTCAGGTTATTGCCAAACAAAAGTTATTTCAAGTAACTTAAGAGTTATTATGTACAATTTACAAATTATTATATACTTGCTTCTAAATCAACAGACAAAAGTCAATCCAAAATATGAACAGCTACAACTTAAGAGATCAGAACACCCATGTTAATATCAAAGAAAAGTTTCCATGCACTGTTCAAGCCAGAAAGTCTTTAATTCCTTGTACAGGAAACTGGTTGCTTGACACAGAAAATGCACCCATGACCTTAGACTATAACAGAAAAGAATATGCCAGAGTTAAAGTTACTCTAAAATAACAGTTTTCTTAATTTTTGCTTCACTTATTTTTATAAAGCTCCATATACATACAGTGCTAAAGTACATACCCTTTCTTCTTGTAGTAAAGTCACCTATGGTTTGTGAATCAGTTCGCTCTAAACCATGTGGTTTAGGTCTTAAAATTTTAGGACTTTGACCTAATTGGCAAAAAGAAGACTCTCTTAATAATATTCTATTTGTAAGTGGAAAACTGGAATTTTGTAAATAAACATCACAACCCCCTGCAGAAAGGTTAATGCCACAAGCATAAGCAAGCTGCTGAAGGAGATTTTACAGTCTAGCTGGGGCTCACACTAATGGCTTAAGCACCAAACCAGAAACAAAGAAAACACTGCATGCAAGTAATAAACATATTGGAGGCAAGCGTAAAAGGTGTCCAAAAAGGCTAAAAAGTACATCAACAAATATTGTAACTGATTGTTACTACTAACTGGTTTTATTTAAAAAAATTAAAAATGCTTATTTGAGGAATACCTAGCATGAAAAGAGAACATCATGTTTCAGATGCAAGCTGAAGGACCCTCAGAGAAATTAAATCCTCCTTAGTCACAAAATTACTTTGGAAATAATGACTCTTGGGAGTCTCTACTCCCATGGTACTCTTGGTAGGTCTTCTATCCACTGTGCATCTCCCACTTGAGATGCCCCGAGAATCTTTTTCCACAGTGTATTTGTTAAACTTGTTCCCCAGAGGTCTCCATCTGTCTGTACCAAACCCCACCACTCTGATCCTGCAGACACAGTGGGATTTTCTTCCCAAGTTTCCAGCCTGCCCCCCTACCAAGGCACAACCCAACCTCCACCAGAAATGACCCTGCCGTGAAAATACCAGTCACCTCCCTACAGACAGCAATGCAAATCCCCTCCCAACAAGGATGTTCTTTAGCCAACTTGACCAAACTCTGCAAGTGTTTCAGGTCACACCATCTATTTCAAATAAATGTGATCAATAATGTGTAATAGGCCTAAGCTTTCATTAAAGTCTTACCCGATTAAGTGTTACTATTAAAAAAGGCAAGTGCCTTCAA
Organism: Struthidea cinerea; assembly: GCA_013397865.1. Lineage (NCBI taxonomy): Eukaryota > Metazoa > Chordata > Aves > Passeriformes > Corcoracidae > Struthidea > Struthidea cinerea. The sequence continues at coordinate 48,756 of VZTI01001515.1, forward strand.
GTGGTACACCAAGAAGCTATATGAATAAACCGAATGAAAAGTTTAAGTCTGATTATGTTAGAAAGCTGCCCTACAGCACAAAATGGAAAAGGACTGGTACAGACTCAGGTGTGGGCTGGTACTCCCAGCAATGGGTGAGAATGCTTTGTAAAAAATAAACTTGGCAACAAACACCAGAAGTTTGCAAATCTCTACCCCAAGGGCTTTGCATATGAAGTGCTCAATTACTGTTATCACTGAAGTATTGGGAATAATCAAGTAACAACAAGAAAGGTAAACACAGAGGTTTTGTACTGTATCTTAACTTCTACACAGTGCTTCTGAGAGACCATGCAGGTAAGATAAAATTTATTTATTCATTAGTAATGCTGCATAGCAACTTCCTTAAAAAGAAAAGGACATGAAATTATTTTTACATAGACAGTTCTCCAATTTCAAAATCAGACGCTCCTTTAAATGTGCTGATGAAAAGAGTGAGCAGTTGGGCAATGCTGACCAAAGACACAGATTGTGAAGTGGAACATGAAGTATTTCTCACCGGAGCCAAGTCAAAAGCACGAGCCAGCATGTTGGTGTACTCAGTTCTGAGCTGATCCAATATTCTTAAGTCCCTTGCCTATAACTCTCTGATAAAAGCCTGCCTGTTTAAAAAGACCAGGATCTTAAAATGGATTGAACAAATGTAGAAGTTCAAATTCAAACACTTTTTATTAAGGACAATTCGATTCTGAATATCATTACCTGATCATAATAATTTTGTATTTCACAGTTTTATAATCTGATTTAAAAGAAATCTGGCCCAATAGAACTCAAATTAATATGCACTGATGTAAAAGCACAGATCGTAAGCACAATGAGAAAACCAGCAGAGGTAACAGAGTTCATGGAATTATTTAAGCAGTGGACACTTAATAACCTCTGCTCTTATAACCAAACAGACTGAAGTGCCTGAAACCCATAATACAAAGATAAGCTCAAGGAACTCAGGGCTGTGACTCATTATTTCTCCTTCTGTTAATGATGCTACGTGGTCTAATGCAGCCAACCTTCCTGAACTGGGATTAGCCCCATTTGTAAAACGTGGATATTATGTAACTGCCTGCTTCACAATTGATTTCGCACTTACCAACTACTCTGAGATTTTCAGAAGAGCTGTATAAATAAGTACAGGTTCCTTTAAAACTTCTACATCAGACAAGAACATACAAAACTCACTGAGCTTTCATCTCTTGCTGCTGGAAGACTGTTCAACCTCAACAAATTTGGTGGCAAAACAGCTTGCTGCTACCAACCAGCCAGGATAATGTAATTCCTCGAGTTTAATGCGTCACAGAGAATTAAAATATTTGTGCAGGGTGTTTTCTTTTTTCTCTCTACAAAACAAAAAACCAAAAGGCCTAATCTCTGTTGAGGAGCTTATATTGTGTAACAGGAAAGACC
>VZTI01001515.1:50234-90671 GCA_013397865.1 Struthidea cinerea
AGGGGGGGGGGGATCAAAATCAAAAATCTGAGGTTACGTATTTGTGTAAGTGCAGAATTCTTTCACCCTGTTTTTGCTCATTTAAGAAGATAAAGTGACATGAGCCAGGGCACTGAAAGTCCTTGATAATATCCCTTACTGCCTTCAAAAGACAATTTTCCCCAAGGGCACAGCCCTGTATCGCAGAAAAGCAACAAGCTAAATAAAATATGGAGGGGAAGGTACTTCCCACCTGTACAGCAGACTGGTCTCCCACATCTGTTCTATCCACAAATACTCACTAAAGGTAAAGTGTCACAGGGCTGTTCTTCAAATCAGTGTAGTGACAGTAGGGCTCTATGGAGAGCTGGCTCCATACAGCATTCCAACGCCAGCAATACTGAGGAACACATTTCCTGTGGTTCCCACAGGCCCAGATTTACCTCATCTCACAAAATATAATACTTTTAACTTGCACACCTATTCTGGGAAGGATAAATCTGGGTAAAGGAAAAAACAAAGGTTTCATTTATGCAATTTTATTTTTTTTCTAACTGAAAAGGAAATAAATGTTGCGGCACCACTGGATGCAAACCTACACAGGAAAAAAAAAAAACAAATAAATTATGTCAAGTGAAACCAACCAAACAAGAAGCGAAAATTAGATGTTTTCACTGTTCAGTCAAGTCACCACCTGTGAAATGCAAAATGCTACAGCCAGGAGAGAGAAGCTCAGCTTCTGCACGTTCTATCAGACTGCACAAGGGCCCCCTGAGCTGAAAAATCACTAATGAAGTCTATTTTTCTAACAAATGGCTGCTTGTACAAACTGCCAGGCAGCGCAGGCGATTATGGCTGTGGCACTGGAGCGCACTCAGATGCACAAATTCTGCTCCTGGCATTTGGGGCACATCAATGCTGCCTTTGTCTGCGAAGTCACCGGGAGAAGAGTCCATTTCACGTGTTTGAGTCTGTTTCAAACAACAGTTTAAACTGTAAAACCTTTTTGGTTTTTGCATCGGCTCTTGTTGTTTTCCATAAAACACTTGGAATATAATATCGGGGGGGAGGGAAAAGTTGTCCCACTGCAGTAAATTCCTGCATCCGTGTAGGAGGGTCCTAATGTTTTTGGTTTTGAGGACATAATGCTGAAGGGATTCATTTGTTTCAAGGCTATTGCCTTGACACACCAGAACTAAACGTGATTTCTGTTAAGGACACTTCTTTCCTGACTGGATGCTTGCTCCATGGCTTGCTGGCATGGGATTTCACGTCAGGAAGTTGCAAACATCCTCACAAAACAGGCCAAGTCTTCTATTTAAATACCAGCTATTTAGGGCTTACAATTTTAAGGTAAATATACTAACGTGACATAAAATTTGAGAAATGCATGGTCTGCTAATGCTGTTTCCTGGCCAACAGGACTAATCCTCATGAGACAAGGAGATCAGATGTAGGAATGCTAGAGCAGTGCTGTGCTTGGGATAGGAGGGGGAGAGCAAAGGAAAAACCAGCCACATAAATGCCCCACATCCACACAAAAGTGCTTTCAGTGAGAAATAACTAACAGCAATTTCTTGTTTCCATTAACAAAATACACATCTTGTCTCCTTTTCTTCATAATTAGACGAAACTGAAATTTGCACTGAGGTCCAAGAATTCCCATACTCAGAATCACTGTAGAATTTTCCATGAAAAACAAGGCTGAAACTCACTGGCTTACTCCCACAAGGTTTATTATCTGGTTTTTGATTCTGCAGAATAAACTCGTGCTTTCCTTCTCTTCCTCTTCCTCACTCCAGTAAACCCTGATTCTCGAGTACATGGTCTTCAACACAGAGCTCTACAAATACCCTGAATTTGCTTTTTCATCTCTGTTTTTATAAGACTGTTTCCTGCCAAGGTACTTCTAATTAGAAACATGTATTTAGTTATACAACATTCAACAGGATTTCCATACTAATATCCACTAACAAATAGGAAAATCAATAATGTGCTTTGTTCTGGTTGGTGATAGGACATGGATGCTGATAACTACAGTCTCTTTAGGACAATAAACACAAACTGAAATCAACTTATTCTTCAATGTTATGAAATAGAAAAAGCAGTCACATAAAGACAGGCTCCCCACTCTTCTCAGACGTCTTTATCTCCTCAAAATAACTTTTTACAGAGAACTGGTATTTTGAATGCTCCAGAAATTAAGAACAAATTTGGAATTGGAATTTGGAAAAAATATCTGATTATGAAGAAGCCCAACTGGATCTGACAGCTAAGGTTCACTGGTATTCCTAAAATATTTGGCAAATGCCATAAAACTATTCGGAGAATACCAAAGCTATTAATCATCAAAATACTATTTGACTGCTCTAATTTGTGAGTAACTCTACATGTCTGTATTTTAAAAGCCCCCAAAGCATGATGAACTAAAAGCATTCAATAACAAAGACTGTTTTAAAACCAAAGTACAGTGTTCTGGAGTGTTTATTGATTAGCAGTTTAATGCTGCACTAAGATTTGTGAAGATGAACAGACTTCAAAAACAAAACACAGAAAAGATAACTGAATTTAAATTATTCACCAGAAAAGTAAAATTTAACATTAAGCCTGTTAAAAACCAATGGATAAGCATGACAATACGGGCATCAAAAACTACGTCTTCTTGAAAAAAGTGATAAGGACACAGCAATGAGAAGAAAAATTTTATGAAGAGAAATAAAAATAGAGCATTATTACCCATGTTCTCTTGTTCCTGCTCTACCTCATATCTTTGGAGTTTAAAATTATTTAAAAAAAAAAATCCCTAGCCCTAATCCCTAACCCTAATCACCCCTAGCACTAGTATCGAAGCAAGCATTGCAGTTTGTCTTCAGAAAACTGGTATGTTTAATTTTGTTACAACCATTGTGTCCAGCAAAGCACAGCTTCCTCTGCAGCTGTGATGCAGCCATCCAAATGAAATCTTTATTGAAATTATTTGTTGTTTCAAAGTTTTGGAAGACAAATCACAGCTGCAAGTTAAGGACTGGTGCATCACAGCAAGGAGTTATGTAAACTTCATTTAAAGCCATTAAGTAAAAACTAGACTTGTACAAGTAATTTAGTACAGGCATGGAGGAAGTGTAATTTTCATCAAAATGGGAGCTTGTGGAGGATCAAAGAAGAAAAAAAAATCAATACATTTGTACTCAACTTGCTTTAGGAACTCTGAGGAAGCACCAAAACAGTCCCCAAAAGCCTAATTTTTTAAAATTCGTAAATGGAATGAACAAGGGGTGTAGCTTGCAAGACAGAATAGAAGATTAAATGCATGGATTTCTTAAAAGCAAAATGAACAATACTTCTGTTCAGAAAAGCCATCACAAAAATTACAATTTCTTTTTCAACAGATCTTTAGTTCAGTTCTTGCCGCAGACTGAAATCACCATTCTCATCTTTTCAATGCCTACTTGTCCTAAAGCCTCAGGACATAAGTGAACCTTTATTAAAGGATATGCAAGACGATGATGATAGTGTAGAACATTGCAGTGTCGCCAGCTCCTAATTATTATTATTTTAAAAGAATTGTCAGCTCCCGCTGTCACAAACGCTCTAAGAGTTTCCCTGAAGTTTTATTTAAGGATGGCGTGCTGCTCCTGCTGTATCAGGACATGCAATATGTTCACAGTGTCCAACTTAAATATTTACATGTTTGAGTGTCTAACAAGGAAACTGTTCATCAGGCTATTTATAGCTACCTTCATGATTAATGAGGGCTCTTAATTTCCTTAACAACTACCTACTTTGCCTGGGATTTCTAGAGCACCATGCTACACTGCAACAATGGGAGATTATTCCAGTCATCCAGAAGCATCACAGCGGGTCCTATGGGGACCAGAATGTGGCAGGTGCTTCCTGCCATGGGAAAGCTCTGTACACAATTACCTTTTCAAAGTGGGCCTGGGCTCTTTTATAAAGAAAATGGGAATTCTCTGTGAAGTTAATCCATTTGGGAGATGGTCATGAGGAGTGGTGGCCAAGATACAGACCCATTTTTAGAAGCAATCCACATATTTGTGGTTTAACCACACAAATTATGTCTTTTAACATCTTAAATGAGAAAAAAACTATGAGAGAAACAACCAGATAAGATTTTTAATGTTTTTAAAAACAATCACAATTTCCAACTCCATGTGAATTTTCTTCCTCTCCCTTGGTTTCTTTTGCTTGTTTGTTTTCTTGTTTTCAAGTTGCAACTGGGTATTTTCTTGGCATGAAAAGAAAAGTGTGCATCACTCACTGTCTCTAAATCCAAGTTTACCACATGCTGGGCTGAAAATTACCACGGCCAAGCAGCAGTCTCTTTTAAAGGCAATCATGTGGACTTAAGTTGTAGGAAGCCTCTCAGATTAGATGCTGATATATTTTTGTTGAAATATAAGCCTTTAAAAAAAAAAAAGTTTAAATGCTGATAGCAAATAACTATTGGTTATTTTTGCTATCAGCAAAATAATCCGTGCTGCCCCACCCAAAACTAGGACTAAAAATAGTGTTCAAAATAATCTTGAATGCAATTAAACCCTAACAATATTTAGACAAATAGAGTTGCTATTCAAGACAAATGGAGCAAAGTCCAGTACCATGTTGTAAGCTGGGAATCCTAAATTCCGTATTGCCTCTGTCAGCAATCTGCTGAGTGATCCTGAGGGCACTGTTCTATCTCAGCTCCCCATGACCCTGAACTAGGACCTGTGCTAAATGGAACTCTCTCAGAAAGTGCTTTTAAGTATTATTGATCAAAAAATTTAGAAAAATGACACTATATTCATTCGTTCATACATTACATTCATATATTATAATCAAATGAATGAGATTTAACTTTTGATTTTCATTCCATCATGGCTATGAATTGTTAGTTCAGCCATATGCCCACCGTTCACATATTTCTTTTCAGAACCTTAAAAAACCCACTTTGGTAGAAACGTGCTATGACATAGAAAAAAGAAGTTACTGAAGTAAGTTGGGCATCAAACTGAGATTCTGAGGAAGTAAACTCCACCATCACCAATTCCATTGCTGACTTTACACTTTGGTTCAGATATTGAAAAATTGTATTTTATCAGTCAAGATGACAAGCACATATTTCTTAGGAGATTTCAACCTTACAGATGGGATGATGTTACATAGCTATAAGGACTCATTCTGGATGGCTCCTAAACGGTTATTAAAAAAAAAAAAATCTGTTTTTGTAGTTGTTTGGTCTTAAAGTCTTGTTTTAAGATGAGATACCCCTCTGCCCTAGCCATGGAAACAAATCCTGGGGCAGGAGGGGGTCACTGTTATGCCCAGAGGCTCACAGACACGCCCAGCTCTCAAATGCTGCATCACTGAAATGCTCCCTCCTGGCCCATAAAAAACAATTCACACCTTTTTAGTTTTATTTTTGACGACGAACTTTTCCCTTGAAAAGAGGACCTGGTTGTTCTTTACAGCCTTGTCTGTCTGGGGAGTCTTCCCTCACCTCGCTGCATTTGGGCACCTTTAATTCTACTGCTCCTTCTTGGACAAACAGTATTTTGAGGAACGCATGTCACCATCACAACAAAAGTCACTTTTGTTCTGTGGCAGAACCAGTCACTGTCTTTGAACACTTCAGGGAGTAAGACCCAGCTGCATGGGTGGATGCAGTATTTTTTCTGCTTGAAGCCTTTCACCAGCAAATACACTTCCAATTTAGCATCAGGACTATATGCAACTGTGGCAAGCTAAAGCAGCCAGAAGGCAGAAATACAAAAATCACTATAGCCAATGGTCCTATGTAACTAAAGAAACAGCACCCTGAAAAAAAAACAAATTAAAAAAGAGATAATTTTTGTCATTCAATTACAGGTGAATGCAGAAAAGCACCTGCCAAACGCTCTCCGTTTTGTCCCAAGCAATACATCACTTACCTTTTGGTATGCTTATCTAAAGAAAAAGGAAAGTGCTTTGATTCAAGTTATTGGGGCAGGAAGCCAACACCACGTTTTGAAGTTGCTTTCAAGACTTCCAGAAAGTACTGGAAGCTCCCCATATTTACAGAAGCAGCTGCGAGCTAGAGAAATGAAACTACACGCATCTGTATTGTAATCTCAAGGCTGTAAATATTTTTACTCGTTATTACTTTTTAACCCATTTTCTGAAACCAAGGTCTCCTAGAGACCACTGGAAAAAGAAACAGGCTGGGGAGATCAAAGAGCCTAAGACTCTCACAGTTGGGCTGCACAAGTCCTCAGAAGAATGTGCACATTCTTTAGGGAAGTTTAGACCTATTACCTACATTTAGTTTACCTATGTCACAATCACGACTTCTACATACTTCTGTATAGTTGTAACTATTCTGAACAATTTGGAGAGTATTAATGATTTGATAAATTATCCTGAGTGTCAGTTGCTTATATCAGAGCTGTGAAGACCTTACATGGTACAGTCACTACTGCTGATGGACAGACTGCCAGATCCTTGCTGCCTGACACGTTATTCTTCAAAGACAGCACAACCAGAAGGAAGTGAGTCTCAGTTTCATCTCAGGTTGGCAAAACTGAACAGTAATGGGAGAACAGAGGCGCTGCCATCACCCAACCCTCCATTTTCTACCCTTGTCAAACTCTACTGCCTGTAAGCAGCAAGCCCTTAAACCAAAGGAAAACAGAGGAAATGCTAAACACATACATTTGACAACAAAAAGCAGTGTATCCTTTCTTTATGTGCAGGCTTCACCGCATTATTACTTTGTCAAATGTATTTTTAGCACTGGATGGAACAAACCTCCCTGGCCCACAAAAACATGACTGAGCTAAAGCTAATGCTCATGTGAAAGGTGTTGGTGGTATTTCTAATGGCTTCCAAAAAGCTTGGAGGCAGTGCAAACACTGTTTTTGCAGCAATCTGTAGCCAACAAAAAAAAGATAGAGGAGCTTCTTCTGATGGAACGTGAGATGTGCCCTCATAAGACCTTACCCCCAACACACCTGATCTCTGCAGTATTTTAGAGAAATCTTTTGGAGAAGCACCGGTGGTCTTCAACAGAAGTTCTTGAACCAATGGCATATTAAACCCCCTCAACACTTAAAGGAGCAATAGCCAGAAGGTAAATATTTTATGTTCCATTTCCTTCCCTTCTGTGTCTGCCAAAGATTTATTGAACACACAGGCCTAGCTGACACTTTCTGTGCACTAATTTGTAGCAGAAGAGCATTGCAGTACATTTACATAAGCAGAAACAAACTGATAATAGAAGCTGCTGCAACAACTTGAAAGCTGAAAAAGCAACACAGAAGAATATAAAGCACACGCTTGTTTTAGTTAAGTAAAGGTCCACTTAAACAAGGGCTTTATCTAATTTAATTCAAAGGAACCTGCAGTTTTATTTTCCCTAAGGTATATCTGGAAGGAGTTATTTGTGTAGAGATCTCAAGTACTGAAATGAGAATATATCACCATCCTGATGTGTCATCAGATCTGCTCTTCACAACAATGGAAAACTTGCAGTGGTGCATTTGATAACATTAGAGTGAGGCGGGGGGTGTGAGTGTGTGTGTGTGTGTGTGTGTGTCTTACTAAGATAAAACCCTCAGTGATAAATCAGAATCTTTACCATTCTTGGCAGCTCAAGATATTCACAAAACTTTTTTTTCTCAGCCCCTAAGCATTTACTATACAGTATTTACTTTTAGGGACAGTTTTACTTTAAAATGACTTTATCTTGTAAATTATATTAAACAATCCTATTATTTTGCAGTGATAACATCTTCCGAAAGTCTACAGGCAAAGATTTCACCCAGTAACTCTACACTCATTAAGAGGTATGTTAGCACATCTAAAAGTCCTTCCCCTGGTGTTAGATACATCTTTCTACCTGTAAAGCATTTGAGGACGGGAGCAAAGCAGGAGCCTTACATGCCACTTTCTGAATGTGAAACACTCATTCAGCTCCAAAAAGAAAGATGCAAGAGCAACGATGCTGCCCCAGCAGACATCTGTGCGGCGGCTTTGCACTGCCAACAGCAAAAGTGAGATGCTTTTCAACACACACATTTATTGCTTTTGAAGGTCAAACATTTTATCAGTAAAATACACAAACTAGCCAGTCTGGGAAAATATTTTAAATCAGTTCGGTTCAGTTCAGTTTATTCTGAGAATGTTTTCCAGTATCAACTTTCATCAATCTGTTGCTGTCCAGTATTTCTTAAGAACTAAGCAAAACTGCTGTCTGGTAACACAGAAACAATTAAACACAAGCAGAGAGCCAAAAGTCTTAAAAAAGGCCATGCCTCACTTTTTGAAGATGGACAGGCAGAATGAGGAGTGGTATTTTCCATTTCACACAGTTAATCTATCACAGTGATACTCTCTATTTCCCTTAATTACAGTCTGTTTTCACTTAGTGGTAAAAATACTAATTTAAAGGTTTAGTTAGCAAATATTTTGGTTCATCTGGATATCTGCCATCACGCTTTCCCACAATGAAGTCAGTCATTCTCAATGTAAATACTAATTTTTTCAAGTATATAAGATTAAAAATAGGACTTGCTCAAATGCAAAATAGGGCAGACATTTGACCTAATGTTCTTTAGTTCCCTCTTCTACAAGAAAGTTAGTTATCTTGTCTCAAAAACTTAGTAGGGAAACAAGTTCTTTAAGCATTTGCCTGTATTTCTAGTAAGATGGCTGATAAAACATTTTAGATAAGCTGGAAAATCCAAGCTATTTATTAGGGATTCTCTAAACAAGTATCTCTCACAGACACATTCCAACCCAATCGTCTTGGTTCCTTAAGAACCCTGGTCACCCAAATAATCCTTATTTTAAGGCAAAATAAACACATTACGTGCCAGATTCAAGAGATTACTTTTTTAGGATAGGTTTGAAGGGGCCCTCTAAAATGAGTGTGTGTACTGATCCTGGACCAAGCATTGTTATGGCTATAAATTTGTGTTCTACCCAATGCTTTGTGTTCTCTCTCTGCATCACGAGTGTCTTCTATATATAAGGACACACTTCTGAATCTTAGGAATTCAGTGACATTTTTTCATTAGTAACTACGGCAATAAAATCTAACCTTATGCTTTTATTTGGCATTGTTATTGTGATGTTTTAATAATGTTAAAAATAATCCTAGGGCTCCTCTGTGATTTGGTTATCTCATAGGATAAAAATTATTTGCAAAATAATTTCTAAAAACTCAATCATTTTCCACTAATCAGAAGTTGAGAGAGCTATGTTATTTTCTTAGATGATAAAAATTAGCTTCTCTTGGACATTTTCCTCACCTTTTCTGTCTGGTTTGAGGTTCCGATCCACTGGCGGTGGCTCACATTCTGCAGCAGGTACCGACCGTCTGGGAGGGGTCTTTGGGCTGGACCTGAAACCCATGTGAGCAGGAGGAGGGACTTGCTTTCCAAATAATGGAAAATCAAACGTGCCTGGTATCATTGGTACATAGTTTGTTTCCTGGATGGGTTCAGTGAAGCTGCTGGAATGCTGTCGTGGAGGAGAGTTGGGATTCATTGGGACATAATTTTCATCTAGTTCTTCACTTGAAACACTTCCCACTGTCAACATGCTTCTGTTTTTCTAGAATTAACATATATTTCCTTTAACAAAATAAGTTATGCAATCAGCTCTGAATCATATGAGTCTTTTAACCTAATCTACTCAGATTAATGTATTCTATTGAAACTGAAAAATCACAAACACTGCACAGCTTGCTTTCTTACACAGGAACAAAGAGCATTCAAGCACTGTCACTGTCGCCTCTCATCAGATCAAGTCATACTTACAAAGTGGTTATGGAAGCCCTCCAATGAATTAGATCTGTCATTCGGAAACGTTCGTGGAATATCATAACAGTCTTGAGAACTAATTTCTAAAGAAACAAGAAGAGAAAGTGGCTATTTATCACCCCTGTTCCTGTCACTTGGCACAGGCATCCAGAGTCTGTTGTTATTTACTGTCTGCTTCTGAGAGCACACAAACACACCTCCTGAAACTGTGGCCCCTAAATTTCTCTATATTTGAGAGGACTGTGTTCACAAACAACCTTAGCACTCATCAGTCACAACTTGAAGCTCTTACAGTGGCATTTTTCTATGGCAAGAAAAGAGAAATGAATTTTTGCTTTTAAAGAAGCAGCAGAGTCTACCTTTCAATCAAGCAGGTGTATTAACTTAGAGTGAGAGTGAGAATCTGGGCCCTCATGAAAAACCTATTCTAAAATAAACAAACAGCAGATGTAGTTTAAGGTCTGGAGAAAGGTCTTCTGACTGATGCCCTTTGCTTGGAAAGTGCTGATTCAACAGGATCCCATCTGTTGCAGGAACAGGTGAATCCCTTCTCAGCTCCCCAGGGTGGTCTCCAGGGGCTTTCAGTTGGAGTGAACTGCTGCAGAACCAAAGATCTCTCCCTTTTCAGAGTCCTGGCTCTTGGCACAGGCATCCATTAAGCAGGTCCTCAGCTCCGTGGCTGGTTCTTTGTTGGACAGGGGTCTTTGTGAGACCCCTGGCTCCCAGGTGCTGCTCATCCGTGCAGGCAGCAGGCTGCCTTACCCTGTGGCAGGGATGCCCCTCATGATGCCAGCACAGAAACTGGGCAGACTCTGGGGTTTATCCCCACCTTGCCCTGAAAAATACCTCTGAAGTTTTTTTAAGATTTTCACCACAGAGGAAGGATAAACAACTCTGCTCTTAAGTACCAAATTTAAACAGTGTTTTCAGAAAGACTACTTTTCCTGAGGAAGACAGTCTCAGCTTCGAGAAAATAAGCAAACCAAACAAGGATCTTTCATAGTGTTACCTTGTAATTTTAAAACACTAACAACAACCAATATTTTACACTCAGTCTACAAAATGAATGACAAATAGAACAATACTATCTGAGCATCTCTATGATCACACCCGTTCTGTATACTGCCTCCTCTAAAACCCTTGCATTCATCCCTTATTTCAAACAATTCTCCTTTAGAATCACCTCTAACATTAGTATCAACTTTACCCAGTATAAATTTTCACTTTAAAAACAACACTGTAATACCTACCTGCTTCAGAGATCCGAAAGAAAATGAAACCCTTAGCCCAAGAGTGGTTAACAAGACAATACACAATGCAGCATATCTGGAGTACCAACATTTAGGTGGTCACAAGGAGCAACTTCAATTTTACTTAGAAACTGCAGTAAGCATATCTATCACAGGGACAGAAAGAAAGGCTGGTGGCAATGATCATCAGATCAGGGTTGATCTCAAAGCTCTGGGTATACACCATATGCCACTGAGCTTCATGAAACACTTTCAGCTTCTGCAGACTGGACCACCCTTCACTAACCTCACTTCGGTCTTTCTGAAAGACTGATAATGGTAGAATTGAATTCAGTTCATTGAATTGAGCTCATTACCAAATAAATATGTCTAGATCTTAAAATATTTTTAGCCAAGGCTGAATGCCACAATGCAATGTACATCCCTTATCGATGTTCTGTGCTTTGCTGTTCTGGTGGTTTCCTTCAAAAATCTCCTTTCCTCTTTCTTACGTATTTTAAACACTGTGAGCACAGACCACTTTGTGAGGGGCTACACACTTGTTCCTACAGGCTAGAAATGCCCCTCACATCATTCGGCCCATTCGTATCAGTCATATCACATAATTCAACACAAAAATTCTGCAGGACAATGCATGGAATACTGACCTTTCCGGAAGACATTCAAATCTCCCGTTGAAATGGTGTTACTGCGCGAGGGCGGCGCTCCTACGGCCGGGATGCAGTAGCTGCTGTCAGTGTCTGAAGCAGTGCGACTGATGCTACAGGTTTCCACAGGAGAGCGATCTGCCGCCTGGTGAGGTTTGGGTGGCCGAGGCGGAGGGATGTCTGGAATAGTCTCCAGTTTTGAAGTCTGAGACAATGTTCCCTCTGGGAAAGTTCGTGGGATCTGATAAGTACCTCCGGGTGTGGGGGGAATGTCATAGCTAATGGAGATGTGCCTCATCTGTGCGTCTAACGACGTTGCTGACGGGGTATTGAAAACATGCTGCTCTCCTTCTGCATCCGTCCCAGATGGAGATGCCGCCTTGGGCAAAACATCCTGGGAGTAACTCCTAGGCAGGTTGTAGAGGCTGGAGTCTGCCAGCGTCAGTGCGGAGCGGGAAGGCGGGGAGTCGTAGACGCCCTGCTGTGGGAAGAAGCCGTTCACAGCGTGCTTGCTCCCTGATGGAGCAGGGTTTTTGTGGGAGGGCAGGTTATCGTTGCAGTCTGTTTCTGAGGAGCTGGATTTTGCAGAGTCAGCATGAGATCTACATGTGAGATTGCGAGATTAGAATGTTGATGAACACATAGAGAAAAACAAACATTGCAAATCATAAACACAATGTTTATCATGTAACCAACTAAAAAGTCTACCAGTGTCCTCCAATTTCTTATTTTTATTTTTTTTAAATGAGATGCAGGAACTTAATTATTAAACAAACAGTAGTACCTAAGGATCCTAAGTAGCTACATCCATACAAATCCATGCATGTGAAATACATAGCACAATTGTGGAGCGTTACCAACAGCTCCACAACAGGTTGATGTTTCATAAAGCAAGTGATTTTCATGATGCCAGTTTGAAGCTGAGTTTGTTTGGGGGCTGGAAGTTTTTTTAATTCTTGGTTTTTTAACCCATGCTGCAAACTAGCAGCACTTTATTGGCTTTGTTAAAGGTAAAAATAAGATGTTCAATTCTTGGATTTGCAGTACTTGCTAGTTCTAATCATTATGAACAAAATGTTAGGAGGAAAAAATACGACTGCTTGTAACTCCCCTAGATGCATGCCTGAAGTTATATTGACCGTATAAGACTCATTTGAAATACATAAGGAAAAGAGAAATAAGAGATAAGGTCATAAATAGGAGGAAAATAGGATGTTCTTTGAGGCAAAAAAAATCCATCGGTTGCATTTGCAACAGAGAGCTTTTGTCCTGAATGCAAATGAAGGCAGTGTTGTTAGATAAAGCTGCAGAGAAGTTTACTTTTGATTTCTCAGGAAATTCTTTTATGAGAACAGCACTCATTAGTACTGGTACTAACCACTACCAGTAAACTTACATGGAAAGTAACCACATTATAATAATTTTATTTCTTTTGTAAACGTCCCCATTTACTGTGCTCTAGGCAGACAAATTCTGTTATCAGTCTGGCTCCTGCTTAAATGAAAGTCAAGACAGTGGCAAAATGCTAACACTGGAGATGTTAGTGGTGTAGTTAAGGAAGTCCATACACTTTTTCATCAAACATATCACAATATTTCCTATTTTCATTACCTCAGTACCATACCATTGTGTTAATTTATACATGCATATGTAAATATTTCAGCATGCATTTGTACCAATGAAAACCTGCTATACAGCTCTTAGTAAGCTCTATTAAGCAACTGGAGCACACAGTTCCAAAACTTTTGAGGAATAAAATACATGAATAAAGTACACCAACCCATAAGAAGCATTTCCCCCCTTATTTTAACAGGCTCTCCACCTGAAAGTGATCACAACCAATATTTACTATTCACATTTCATTTGCCAATATGTTTGTACAAAACTTTCTTAAGGGACAGCTGGATTTATCTCCCAGGGTTCTGGCAACCTGAGGAAAAAGGAATCCAGTGTAGCTATTCATTTAGGTTCCCTTTTCAGTCATCGAGAAATGGAGACTGTGTGAAACACAATCTGTTCTTAGCTATCCATCTAAACCCGATGAATCACTCCCGAAGTGCCTCTCTGCCAGCTATCAGGGGAACCAACATGATCAGCTTGGAATGGACATCTGCACTAAAGAAAAATGTCATTCACCTCACCAAGGGGTTTTTGTTCTGTTTAACAGCAGAGATACAATCTTCCATCAGGACAAGAGGCTTATGACAGTTCTCACTTCAACTTTATCACCATTTCCTATCAGCTTATTCTTATTGTTTTAGCATTTTTTCCATTAGAAAAAGTACAGTAATTTTGCCCTGGTCACTATCTTAAACATAGATTTCAGTTCTGTCACTGGTCACAACTGGTTTCTAGGTAACTCTGAACATTAATCTTCATTTAGTTTAATTGACCCCCCCAAAAAGAAGAGAATTTTCTCATTATTTATTCTTGGCACAACCAAGGAAGTGAAACTTCCTATATTCCTTATGATGCTGCCCATGAATATATACTTCTCTTGTTTGTTAACAGTTTGCTCCCTTTGCCTCAGCGCTTCAAAAATTTGTGAATGAACCACTGGAAGCTTAAAACACTTGCAAAAAATAGAGCACATAGGACTGAAGGAAGCACGTGAGGTTACAGAGTGCATAACAAATTGTGAACACTCTGAGCTAGCCCCTGCTGCAGCCCTTCCTCTTTATTCAAAGGATTGATTCAGGAGTTCCTCACTTTATAGATGTACTCTCCTAGTTCCATGATATCCATTTAGACCAAAATCCCAGAAAAAGTCAACCATTTTTCACATGAGCAAATATGGCAAGGATTGGGATCTCTATTTCTCATACTATAAAAACAAAGTGGGCAGTCTAGAGACTCTGGACAGTGGCAATCAATTGCAGAACCAAAATTATTAGTTCCAGTTCACTAGGATATACTTTAAAATGAAAAAAATTCTAACTACAGGAATAAAACATAAACACTACATTAAAAACATGCAGGAACATATAACCAAAACTCAGAATGCAACAACAGCACATTTACAATGCCAGTGCCTAAGGACTACCCATGAAATGCAAGCAACAAACACTATCTTTTTTAAATATAGGAGTTTTTCTGGGTCTAAGTGAATGATGCTTCTTCTTTCTTGACCACAAGCACTTGTGCAAACAGAAGACTTTCAAAAACCATGACACATGAGGCAGCCAGGTCTGTCATTTGCTTAGCTGATGGCAACAGCTTACATTTCTTATTACAAGAAGGCATTGCTGATTTAATTCACAGTTTTAGAAGTAATCTTTTGGAATCAATATCTTAGTCTACTGAAATAGTTTTCAAATTATGAATGGGTTATAAGCAATCTGATATTGCATGACTGAAAGTTTGAAGACACTCTGAAACAAAGAAAGCAGTTTATGCCAAAATGAAGACAGGAAATTCAGCCTCTGAATTTTAACTATTTTCAAAAGTCAGCATTAACCATTGATCACAATAAGAACACCACACACAATTCTGAAAACACACAGTGCATAGTTGACAGGAAGAGACTAGTCCTGGTTTGGGGTTTTTTTTAATGACTTCTGTACTTCAGGAATTTTAATTTTTTCCTTTAGTACAGCTCAATAAAAAAATCAATTGGCTGAAATATTCCATTAACAATTGGTTATTACAGTAAGTATTAAAGGGTTTTTATACCTCGGTTTAGAATAATGGCCAATGATAACTCCTCACCTTATAAGCAGAGGATGACCATGACATGAATTCAGTATTATCACACGCGGGCATCTCATATGTGCAAATTATGGTAAGTGGCCAACTAGCCCTTGCTCAGTGCTAGGACTGGACATCTCTTTCCACATACCAAGAAAAGAAAATTGTCCAGCCTGTTGATCCACAAGGACTGGGCATTAAGGTGCAGGGAGGTGGGGCAGTGAGGCAAGGGGAGCCCAGTAAAAAGCCAGCTTCCACGTTCTAAAAACCACTTGTTAACAGAGACCCAGGAAAAACGTTTATGAAGTGTTTTAGTCTGAGGGGTAATCATCTCATTTTTGCAAATAATGTGTTCGGGCTGGCTTGACCACTCATCCTTTTCAGCTGATTCTTTTCCCATCTGCAGGAATCAATATGACCGATTAAACAGAATATTATGAACAAAATGGCAGCAAAACTGCTCTTGTGTGCCAGCAATCTGGGACAGCAACAACAAGCATAGAAAAAACAGGACAGACATAAAAATAAATAACAATCAGCTCTCTCTTTTCAGAAAATGGAAGCCAAAGTTACATAGTTTTTCTGTTAAAACTCACAGAACACCATGCAAGACGAGTCTCAAACAAACAATATTTTCAGGCAGGTTAATGGCTCTGTGATTAATTTCTCACACGTGTTCCAAGAATGGCTACTGTTCACTCACTGCAGTGGAATCTTTTTACTTTCAAAGTCTTCTAATAGCAGGTATTCCTGCCCTTCTTCTGAGAGAAAGGGTGACCCTTGGCTGGTTCATACACATAGGAAAGATGAGGAAGACAGCATTTAGTATTTCAATACACCTCTTGAGTGAGCCAGAACAATAAGGGATTTGGAAGCAGTGTTTGGCTGCATTTTCTTGTCTAGGATCCAAATACAAACCTTAAAAATCTCACTAAATGCTACAGTGAAACAATGCTCTTTCTCAAGTCAGCAGTGATTAGAGCATAAAACTATTTTAGATGAAATACTGCATGATTGTTACAGCTGCAATTGCTGCATCCAAGGCATTCTCACAGCAGCATGCGGTGCACTCTATGACACTGTAATGAATGCCAAGTCTGAAGCACTACAATTCTCAGAAATCCCAAAGAGGCAACTCAGATACTTCTATGTTTCACAGTTACCCATCTCATCCGGAAAAGAACCTCAAAGCCTTGAAATAAAATTCAGTGGTTCCCAGATTACCTGTAAAGTAACATGCAGAATCAGAACAAAAAATGTTCCCTCTGCATATTGGAAACTTTTAAGTCTAAAGGGAAAACATCATAGAAATCACCATTTAAGTAACAGTACCTGCCTGTTTAATTACAGCTATTAAGCCTTTGCACTTTACGCTAAGTCTGTATGAAATACACAGATAAATTGTTCCAAGCCCGAAAATTAACAGGAAAATGATGCAGCCATTTGGTTTTTTTTCTTTGCCTGTAAGTATGTGGATTGGGGTAGAGTCCACTCTTATTAATCATCTTAGTAATGTGCTACACAGATACACAAAGCTCTCATTCCATAGGAAAATGTCTATATGCTCTATACTCTGGTCCAAATCCAGCAGCTTACCTGCTTTACCAGACATAAAACATAGGCAGCCCTTTTAGGTGGAACTGAAAGTCCAGCAAGACTGTTATTCTGAATTTTCATTATTACATCCTTTTTAATGAAAGGACACGGTTATTTAGTTACATAAAATAAACTAAGCCCATATAATATCCAAGTGAACACAATGCCAATGTCTTCAAATATTCCAAACAAAACCATCATTTATTTAAACAGTCTCTAAACTCCCAAAGATTTTGTTCGGTTCTTTCAGTTCACTCGGCATTTTATCTCCGTTGGACATTTTGCCTTGCCCAGTACCTTCTCCCCTGTGTCACCAGTGACTTCCTGAAGAAATTTTGCAGGTTAATAATAGATTCTGTACTTTGCCATATTTTGTGCCCCCTTCTACGGTCCCCTCAGTCTCTACTTAACCCACACAGCACATAACTGTGGAAGTCAGGTCAGAAAGTCAATTATAAATCCCAACCTTCATAATTCCTAAAAACACCTTCATGTTGTGGTGGTAAAACTCTGCTCTGAGCCTGTCCCTCGCAGAAGCAAACGGGCACTCAGACACATTTCTGATGGGCCAGGGCGCTGAAATCCAAGTCAGTTCCTCTGCCAAGCTGTTCTGGAAGTGAAACCAAACTTAAAAGCTCTTGGCAGGAACACTGACATACCTCCTGGGCCCTATCAGCTTCTAAACATCACTAAACACTGAAACCTTTAACACTGGGTTTTCCCTTCTCCTGCAGGAGGTCCTGGGGCACACCAAGCTGCCTGTAACCTACACATTCCATACTCTGGGGGAACTGTAGGCTCATTCCCTTGTTTTATGAGGAAGACTGTAAAGGGTGGATACTTTTCTACCACATAATCATCAGTAAATGGAGCCGGAAACTCCTCAGGCACAACAGAGCAAGATAAAAATGCCAAGGGAGCACAGAGCACATGGCACAGGAAACCTGGCAGAGCATCAAGGTGTTGATGCAGAAGGCACTGCCACTAAAAGGCATGGCCCTAAGGAAGCATGTGAAATACTCATGAAAACACTCTCAAAGGAAGTTTTGCTCAGCCTTCCAGGTACTTGTCTGTAATCACAAAAAGAATATGATGTTTTGTTTAGTTTTCTGGAAGTACCCCAGTAGATTTTATTTGAAATTACTGCAGAAAAGAAGCTTGCCAGAGGGATTTGTAAGGTTCTCCGACAGAATGCTCAAGGTTGGAAGGGACCTCTGGACATTATCCACTCAGCTTTTCCAATACCTCTAAGCAAACCCTTCAAAATCAGGTAAGGCTCCTCAGGAGCTTGTCCGGTCAAATTCATTTGTGGTTATTTTAAATCTTTTTTTTAAAGAGGACAGAGATTCCAGTATGTCCCTGGGCAGCCTAGGGATGGCCACCATGATCCATTCTGGCAAACCACAGAGATATTTCCCAGGTAGCTACTATGAATATCATATCCTCCTATGCAGGAGGTGCTGTGCATTTATTTAAGTTAGAAGTAGCAGTTGGAGAAATAGAGATTTAATTCAGTAAGAGTTCTAAATTTTTCCTTCAAATTTCCTATTGCACACTTCTTTAGAGAACTGACTGTGTAGGTACTCTTTATTCAGTAAAAAATAAAGCTTATTTCAGCTTCCTTTTAAATACCTATTATTTGGACAAAGCTGAAATGGATATGGAAACTGAGTGGTTTCAGCCTCTGCATTCTTAGTTATCATAAAATAATTGGGTTTTTTCTTGTTTGAGAGTCTGAACCATGCTAGTAATAGTACCACTTGAAGATCGCGGTACTCAGTGATGTGGTAACCTGGCAGGTGATAATAAAATCAGCATGTTTTTAAAACCCCTTCCATGAAAGATTTAACCAGCAAAACAGGGGCACCAAATGCCAGGAGGGAGAAAGGCTAAATTCACCCAGCTTTTTCTAGTCCTAAACCGGACTAAGCACACCAGATTGTGGCTAAAGAAAGGGTACTTCTCTGCTCCGTGCCATGCACCACTCCAAGCTACAGTGAAATGCTTGGATTGCTGCATTACTGTGATACTTTCTGTTGGCAATTGCTGTGCACACTTTTGGAGAATGCAATATGGATCTAGCACTGATCAAAAACTTACTATTGCAGCAAAAGGTTTAATGCATGGAAAGAAAAGAAGGAAAAGTTACAGGCAGCTTCCCCAAGTAGATCATGTGCATCCAAATGTTCAATGTCTCGGCTTTTAGCACAAACATTCTCGGCCTGTAATACAAACAAGTGTTATTAAGAAACAAAAGTCACCTACCTCATAGGTTCAGGTTTTTTACTTTGACAGTTTATTAGCAGTAAATAGTCTTGAGGATCTTCTTGACCAGAGGAAGACTCCAGAGGGGGGACGTTAATAAGCCGATAAGGAGAAGGAAGGGAAGATTCTGCTTGCATGGAAGGCGGCGAAGTGTTGATGGGCAAGGGTAACTCAGCAGATGGTTGTAAAGAACTAACTGGTGGCTTCACAGCATCTGCAAACACAGAAGCAAAGAATTCTTTACACAGTGAAGAAGTAGTTTTTCAAAATTAAAAAAAGAAAATTATTAAGAGAGGATGCAAAAAATCTTGGGTTTTAGTTCAAATTTGTGAAATTGGTGGACATGAGTGCATCTGGATGCTAACGTTTGTTTCAGGGTATTTACATTCATACATCAATCTTTATATTTTCAAACTGCAATCAATTTCTAAAGTAAGCCTTGGAAACAGAGGTTCTGCCTTATTTAATGTCTTATTTAACCTGCTTTCTGGCCACAGAAAGAACAAAGATGCTGACAGCTGCAGTAATACAGCTAAAAACACAAATCTGTTATTTTAATCAAGAGCAGACAAAGGCCCATAAGTTATTACTTGAATATGGCAACCTGAGTCAGCACTTGCAAGTATTCATTCCTTTTTGACCAAGGTCACTCAGCATTTGAGATTAGTCACCAGGCAAGACCTGGCCACTCTCAATATCTGAAAATCAACAGGAAAATTGCTGCTTTTGCAATGGAAGATCCCTTACAACTACAAAAATATTGCAAAGGTACAACAGGTAACAAGTTCCACTAAGCCCCTGATTACCCTAAGTTTTTATTGTTGTACAATAATTGAAGCAGTTGTGGTTGGGTTTGGTTTTGGTTTTCTCTTCTTGTTTTGTTTTGGCTTTGTTTGGCTTTCTTTTGGGGTGGGGGAAGAGGAGGTGTACTGTGGGTTTTTTTTTGAATAACGTTATCTTTCTAATTCTTGCCTACTTCCTATCCATGTATATTCTAAAGGAACTTTTTTCCTTCCAAATACATGTATCCAGACTATTAAATTATCTGGGAGACTAGAAAATATCGACACCATCAAACATTAAACAATCATTTGACTTTTTCATTGTTTTAATGACACATTGACGAAGAACAACATAATTAAGCAAACCATTTCCAATTATCAAGGCTCCCTTGTACTAGCAACTCATTGTACATTCCAATTTGCACATCCCAGGAACGGACGCTGATTATTAGCATTGTTTAAATCAACATGTTATTATCCAATGCTCCTGCTGCTGCCAGGCTTACAGGCCAGGTATGCACTACAAAGTAGCTTCATTCAGCTTCTGCTTCCCAGCACTACCCTGGGAAAAACCAGATGAGCAGCCCAGAATACTGCTTCCAGTTCTGTGTACACCAGGTACAAGTGATTTAGACGTGGAAATAGAAATAGCAGCACTTGCTTTGAACTCCCATGGTACCTAAACAGGCTCAGAAATTAAACCCCACCACACCCATGTGGGTGGAAGAAGTCTAAGTGTATGAAAATTCCTCAACTCAACCTACCTGAAAAGGTAGGATAGCCTAAAAAAAGTTATTATGATGGGTTGTGGCTGACCTATTCATCAAACTAGTTAGCAGACGAAAGGAAAAACCAGACTGTATCCAGGTATCACACACATAAAAATAAATTGATACACCCAGGTCAGATAAATAATGGTATAGAGACATTTATAATTCATAAAATCTTTATACATTACATTTCTTGAAACATATATTCCTGAAAATTCCTAACTATGTCCTATGGTTTAGAAAAGAGGGGAAAAAAAGATAAAATTCATTACATTAATTGTTCCCTAAGAAGTGTTACTTAAAATAGCCAGTGTTTACTTAAATACCCTTGTCTTTATAATTCCTATGCTCTTCCTATTTATGTATATTCTAGAGTCACTTCTTTTTCTCTTTCAAATACAACAGTATCTGGATGCAAAAGCTACTAAAAAAGCAGTTTATTTTCCACATGCTGAAATATAAAACATGAACAGTTTTCTATCATTTAGGAAATTCAAGAGCTTGAAGGAGCCTTTTTGAGGCACCTACTAATGCTTCTTGATTCCCCTAATGCTGAGGTTCAACAGCAGGAACAGAGAAGAGCCTGAATGGACCTACCAGGAACGTACTTCTTGTTCCTGGAAAAGTGGTAGTGGGAGAAAAGACCAGCAGCTCTCTGCCCTGTCCCCTGCCTAACTGAGGAACACAAGAAAATTTATGCACCAGTAAGAGTGGGGAAGAAAGGTTTCCTGCCAAATACGTCATTCTGTGACCACACTTAGAGACGAGATCCTCAAGAGCTTCCCTGTGGCACAGTCCCCACCCCTTTCCTGGTCCCTGGCTACACCAACCTTCATGTCATTGGAACTGCTCGGTGCCAAGTTCACATGAGAGGAAAAAAGAAATCAAAGAGGATATCCCTGGGGCTTCCAGGGAAGATGGGTGTGTCAGTCAGCCCTCATGCAGTCAGGAGAGCCCAACAGGTACACAGTAAGATGCCTACGTGACCTGATGCAATTAAACAGACCATACACTAGCATTCCCAGGAAGAGCAGCAAGAGTCAAGGGTAACTTTCCAGGGAAAAATAAAATCAAGAATTTTGAAAGAGGACCAACGTATCCACCAAGTCTGATGTGCTGCTCCAGCTTCTGGGGCACCCCAAGGCAGAGGATGCTGCCACAGCCTCTGCTGACCAGCCTCTGACACACTGTTCTCTGAATTTCTCCTATTTCTTTGAGTGCCTTTATAATTTTGACCTTTACTACCATCCTGTGGCAGTGAGGTTCACACCTTATTACATACGACATGAAAACCCACTTCCTTTTAAACCGGCTGCCTCATAGCTTCACTTGATATATTTCGGCTCCCATCTTCAGAGAAACAGTGAACAATTGCCTCCTACTCATAATTCCCATTCCCAACTTTACACAATTTTGTGGTAGTTATTACTGAGTTGGTGCTGCTTAAATTTTTCCTGATGCAGGAGTCATTTCATTGCACATCTGGTTTCCCTTTACTCTCACCTTTCCTAGCTCTGCTACTTTTTTTTTTTCCTGAGAAGGGAAACTAACTACTGCACACAAAGCACAAAAAAAATGTCTGGGACACACTTTCTGATTTACAAAGACATAAAAATGATTCATTCCGTTCCTGTCCTAACCTTACCCTTCCAATTGTTACTGAATATTAAAGGTGACGCTGTCCAGCTGTCTGGAAGGTTTATGATCTGCTCTCTGAGCAAGGATTTGGAGCCCACTAATGTTAATGGATCGTTAGGGACACTTTCCTTCTGATGAGTTGCCTCATTTATTTTGACACAGATAATGCTTGATAAAATCCCTGATCCTCCTACAGATCTGTGTGGGGTTTGTTTGAGACAGGGGTTTGTGTGGTTTGGTTGATTTTTGGTTTTTTTTCAGTGTATAGAGCATTAACTATTAAAATACCAACTTTCTGAAGTGAAACATCCTCATACAGGCATTTTCTATGTGTTAAATAGTGTGGGCTAATGCCTGATTTAAAGAGAAACTGAACTTGGTCTAAAGCACTTCAGATTTGCTTCATGCATTGATGCCATTTCAAATTTGACTACAAGGGAAGCAGTAACGTTAAAGCTTTCATCACTGAGCAAATGAAGGCTGTTTGCCTATCTGCACCCTCTCAAATATTCTCTTCAGCCACGTACTCTGAAGCTGATATGAAGGAAAGTTTCTCTCCTAGCCGCCTATTATGATTTCAAAGAGCACAAATCATCAACTTGCTCCACTTTGGACTAGCAGATTTTTAGGGAAGGGGTCATCTGCACACCAAAGAGCGTTGTAAGTCATTTGGTTTGTTCCCAGAACTCAGACACTCGGACTGCTTTGAAATAACTGGGAGCTGGAAAAACAGCCAGAATATTTAACATCCAAATGAGTCTAACAAGAATCCTATTTTGTTTTTATAATTCCTGCATTCACTACAGCTAGAACAAGCAGCTTTCTCAAAACAGGGCAAGAGTTTTATCTTTTCTCAGTTGGCTTGTTAGGAGCAGTTATAGGCTTCATCTTCAGTAGAATTTATACTTTTTTCCTCATAACCATTTTCGTATCATATAAAATTAATGAGGTAAAAGGAGCATTTTCTGAACAAGAATAATAAAAGGCTTGCCTTTCTTCCTTCTTAACTATATAAAGCTTCTTTATTCCACCAGTTCCTATATATCTGTGCTTTGTGTACAAGCTAGAAGAAGATCTGAGTGTGGGAGTTTCCATTTAGGATTGGGTTTGTGTTTTGGTTTGGATTTTTTTGTGTTTTTTTTTTTAATGAAAGCAAAAATTAAATTGTTTTCTACACTATGATATACAGTCACTTAATATTCTAATTATGCAAAAACTGGAAATGTTCTCATAGTGAACAAAACACAGAGGCCTCATTACAGCAAGCATTTCTTTAAATGTCAAAATTGCAATCGAATTAAGAAAATGCATTTTTTGCACATTGTAGGTAGAAATATGAAAACAGAAATGGGATTTTCCCATTGCAACAGTGAATCAGCAACAGATGTGCAATGGCATGACTCTTCTATTCTTCTGAGATGTTTCATTCAATCCACTTACTATAATGCAGGTGTTATTAAAATAACCAGTGGCCAACAAAATATCAGAGCAAAACTTTGTGCAAAAATTTACAGACACAATAGTAAGAGCCATAATTTTAAAAAAATCAAATTTCATAACTTCAGCTGAAACCTTAAAAGAACTTCTTTGTTTGTTTGAGAGATCCTGGAATCAAAGGGCCACATGTGCATGCACAGAGCAGAAGGACGTGTACGCTGGTGGGCACTTGCTCTGTTCACACATTAACTCAACAGAGGAGAGCCAGATCCAGCCCAGAAGGGGCACAGACACATGAGCCTGGGTTTGGGTTTTGGCATTAAGTGATCAGCTTGGCATCAATGTGAAATCTATGCAGTAAAGCTCAATACTGAACCTTTCTGCTACACCCAGAGAAAGTCCTTTACAATGCTCTAATAAAAAGTTCCTGTGCATTTCATAGGTTTGTTTTCTTAGTTTAATATAATCTCACAGTATCTCTCTCTTTCTGAAGATAAACATGATACCCTATTTAAGGAATGAGGAACTCAGGACTGTACATTATGCCCAGGACAACCCTGCCTCCAAACCAGAAACACAACCAGCTGTTACAGGTTTCATCACACACTGAAGTTTCCAGCTTCCAGAGTTAACACCTGAAATTTAGTACTTACTATCTGCAGTTCATGTGCAATTTTAAGCTGCACTTCTGCAGCTTAAAATTTTTAAAATTTGAAAATACCAAGAGCGTTTGCACTCAGAATTGACTCCCCCTCTCCACCTGCAATTTTCTTTTGAAGACTATTCATTTAAAAGGAGAAATAAGAGAAACATCTGTAGCCTGTTCTCTCCATCTTCAGATGGCACACAGGCTGGGTGACACAGGAAAACTAATCAAGGAGTCCTGTTACAGACTAACTTCTGCAGGTGCTCATGAAGAGAAACAGTGCAGCCCACCACATTAAAAAGCTTGGGAATTCCTTTTCTTCACTGAAAAGGCCCAGAGCTTTCCTAGGCAGAGCCTGCTGCTCTGACCACATGGTGACTTTTCCCAGCTAGGGCTCCAGCTTGGTGCCTGGACTGTAAGAATCTCTGTGTTCCAGGGAGGCTTCCATCAATCCATGTGCTGCCTCCCAGCACCTCACGACTCGAGGGACAGCAACCTGCAAAACGCCTTTCCAACCCTTCTCCCAGTGACTCAAGTAATGCTAATAGCACAAGAGGTGCCCAGCAGGAACCAGAGAAAGTTAAGTTAATTACCCAGGCATAAAAGATTCAGTCTATTTTTCAAGGAAGAGCAGAATCATCTTCCACGTGAACTTCCGCTACATGCAGCTGTCAGTTTAAGACAATGACCTCAAACGCTCAAGATTAAGATTCTGATCATACCCCGACAGTAAATTATTTTTTAAATATATGTATTTTTTCCTCACATCTTGTAAGGGAAGACCTACTCTTGCAGATTTTGGGCTCTATTCATCATCATCATCTCACTTAACCACCTGTTCTTTTAGCACATCATCTGAAGCAGAACATATCTTAGTCCAGTCTACTGTCTTCTCTTTCTCCTTTGGATAACAGGCAATGATCATCTCAGCTTTGCCTCCTTTTACTCAGCTCAAGCCACCAGCTACCAGCTCTATCAAACACTTGATTATTCCTATGCAATTTTGCCAGAAAGCTCTAACATTTATTCATTCTTCACAGTCTATCATCACCTTCCTCGCAGTAATTCCACCCTTAAAGAAAATCATACTTGTATGTCTCAGTGGCTATTGTCCCCCAAATTTTACTTACTCAAAGCAAGCAACCAAAAAACCCCTCACAAAAGAGATGCCTTTATGCCCCTACTCCTAAACCTGCTGCCTCAATTCTGTGACAACAGACCCACAACCCATCTCTGGAGGGTTTCTCTCAAATCCTTAACTCAGTTCTTTTATGTTATTTTTTACTGCACTCCAGATCATCAGTCACCCATCCTTCTGGCATGTCACCATTTTGACAACAATTCTTTCTAGTTAATCCTATCAGAGAGATACAAAATCACCTCAACTCTTCATTAAGTACATCATCACCATAGTGCAAACTTGTTGCAATTTTTTTTTAAGCTTATTACTCAATCATTGCACTTCTCTTTATGCTCCTCCAGAGCCTCCCTTCCTTCATCTAAAAACTCAGCTATTTCTCCTCACTTCAGAGCCCTTTAATGACCAAGGTCTTGAATATTCAACATGTGCTATTGGGAGGGCAATGTTGATTTGCCAAGTGTGCCAGGCCCTGTCATCCACTTGTTAAAGGTGTCAAAGAAAAACATTTTTTATTTCTTACAGGCAGACCCTTCATGCAGGAAGGGCACCCTAAACACCTCTAATACCCTCTATTTATTTATCAAAGACAAGGAATCAGGATGGGAAGGTGAAGTTATGCTCATCCTGTCAGTCTCTGGTATTGCACCCAAGCTGTGATCAACCTGCAGTGCACAGATTATCAGAACATCATTTAAAAAAAGCATGGTTACCAAAAAATAATTGTACTGTTCCAAAGGCAAAAAGGTATGAGGGCACAGACCAGCTAGTAGCAGCCTGAACAGAAACTTTGAAAGTATCACGTGTGAAGCAAGCTGCAGCTCCTTCAAAGTATGGTCCTTAGAATGACAGAAACTTTTTTCACCACATTTAATTATTTGTGTAAATGTAATTGTAGATTTCAACATCTTGTTCTTCCCTTTTTTCCTCTTTGCTCTACCTTGTTATTTCTTCTGGTTTATTTTGCTTTTGCTATTTCTATCTTTATTCAAATGAATACATGCAAGTAACATGTTTGCATATAGTAAGGTAATTTCCTCTTTCCCCTGTTCTGCCAAGCATGCAATTCACTAAATTACAGAAACAAGGAGCTGGATCATATATAAAACATTCATCTGCTAAATTCTGGGGAAGGGCTTTCACAGCCTAGATATCCTTCAAAAGGTTTTCTTTATCATTACATCACTCACTGAGAGAAAAACAAGTTACTTCTCTCTTCAGATAACAACTAATCATGTCCTGCTTATCACAGCTTTTTTTGAAAGTCAGTTCTTCCCTCAATATTTTCTTCTCAGGAAAAAAAAATCTTTCAGCTTTTCTTCTCATCAATCACTTTTAGAAAGCCATTTCCTCTATTTCTACCTTTCTTTAAACATTTATCCTCATCCTTCTGAAAGTTCAGGCCACAGTATCTCAGAGGTGGTCTCCACAGCAGCAGGCACAGAATAGTCATTACCCAGGTCCATTCAGTCTCTCCATCCCAGATTGTCTCCCACGAGAGTTCAAAGCACACAAAACACTGGTGACACATTTTTGCCTTATAGTTCCATTTTAACCTTTACATGATCTATTATATCATGATCTTACAGAGAAAATATGAATGCTAAAAGTGCAATATGAAACTGTGGCAAACCCAAACTCAATGCTCATGTATAGCTCCCCCCAACTTCGCACACGTGTTTTAAACAGAAAGATGCTACAGAAAGAAATGTTTTACAGCTTCCACTTGAAAACAAGAAGCGTAAGCTAAGAAAATATAAAAAGTACCCAGAAATTTATTTTTAAAAGTAAAAGATTCATTTACCTTATTTAAAATAAAAATTTCTTCCTGTTTCTATCTTAAGTTTAAAATAACTAAATAACTGTGAACCCTTTCTTAAAAGAAAGTCCCTATAAAAAGCCAAATATTGCATACATTGTAACTGTAATGCAATCATTACAGATTACCCTACACTATGATGAAAACAGAAATGTGAAGACTCAATGCTTGTAATTATGACTGAAGAACATAAATTTACCTACTCTGTCCAAATACAAATGTAACATTGCAGACCTCCACAATGAAGAGATTTCACATGCATACAGCAATTTCTAGTTGGAAGGTCAAAACAAAGCATTAGGCAAAAATGAGTACTCAAAATAATTTCTAATGAAATAAAACAAAAAACAAACTTTACATCATAGGAATCTCTGAGTCTTCACTATGTATAAAAGGAGCAGCTTAGAGTTACTCTGATCTTTATTTATCTGGTTTCTACAGTTACGACTCTTTCTCCCTCATTTGTCCCATCACCAACACAAAAACTCCACATTTGTTTTCTAACAGCCCTAGCCACCACCATCTTGTAACTTTTTTTCTTTACAAATCCAAGGAGGCAATGGGCCTGGGTTTCCAAATGAACCGCAGCAGAAGCAACAGCGCAGGGATGTCCCCAGCTCTCGATTGAGCAAAGGATGCCAATGACAGGACTCTCACAACACAACCCCTAATCAGTCTGGCAAGAGACTTTTTGTCCAGCTTCAAAGAAAACTGTATCTTCTGCTTCCACAGGTTAAAAGCAAGATTGGTTATGCCCCATACTCTTTTTGTTTAGTTCCAGACTAAAATAATAATGTGTTTTTACTGTCTGCATGTCACCTGTTCTTTAACTTCCCAAAATAAACTGCAGGAGAACACAGATTTTATAAAGTACATTTATGGTTTGCTCTTCCATTGGCAGGAAGATTAATCTTGAAAAATAAGAACTTGGCAATAAAGACTCAGCAACTGATTTTCCCATTTTCCTTTTTTTAATTCTTCCTCAATGCATTGCAAGGCATCACTAAACCCATAAAACAGACAGTACTGTCAACTCTCAGTTGTGTGAAGAAAAGGTGTTGGAACAATTCAGCCAAAGCTAAAATGCCAAAGATGAAACATGCAATGAGAATACAACGGGGAGAAGTTATCAATACAATTCACTGAAGAAAAATCAGTTTGTGAGGGCATAGTTACATCTTTCCACATCCATAGCACGTTTCATCTTCAGTTCAATGACAGAAAACTAAGGGCTAACAATACACCAGCTCTCATACAAAAGGTCTGATGGTTTTGAGGGGACCCCACTTCTCTGTTCCACGCAATGGACACATGCTCCTTTGAGCTCTGACAAAGAGCTGCCAGGTGAACACGTTTCCTCCTTAGATCCCAGATTCCTACTTTGTCCCCCAGAACCAAGGACTTCTGCCCACAGTTGCACTGGTGTGTTACCCCTCTGCCCACCCCTCTCTGGAACGCAGGGACGCCTGGCAGGCTGAGCACTGAATCACGTGGCAGTTGCTCTCTGAGACGTGCTGCAGGTGCTCCTGGGTGCGCTCAGGACGCCACGAAAACACGCTGGAACTACCAAAACAAGGACCCTTCCCCCAAATTTGGTATTAGAGTGGCAATTCATAGATGAGGTTTTCATGACAAAGTTGTAGTTCAAAACTGCAATAAGGAGAAAGAAAAGGGCCCCTTCTTCACAACACAGCAGTATTTTCCAGTCACTTTTGAAGATTAGGCTGGAGCAAAGTGATGCAAGCCCCTTTTTTTCCTTCACCTCCCTCAATCCATAAACCTACAAAAAGCAGGGATTTAATTCTAGCCCCTTCAGTCAGGCATGCCTTATAACCCTCTTACCACTCCTATTAAATCTTTTCTTGGAACTGTGCACAGAACTACAGCAAGGCATGTAACCCACTAATCTCCACAAGGAATGCAGGAATAATAAGTAAATGAATAAGAATGGATTCAGGACAAGCAATGGCCACAAGGTATTTGCGAGGAATTAAACACACCATCATGTTTCCTACAAGCTGCCTTCACACAATATCTATTTTGGTAGGATTAGAGCTGGATAGCGCAGAACTACAAGTTAGTTCTTGTTTATTTCAGATGATGGGGGGTGGATTTCTTTTCCCCCAAGTTTCAAAGCAGACGGAGAAATGGTAATATTAGAAACCTGACATTTTGCACTCATTCCTGCTTGCATAACCATATGTTTTTATACCAAATGGGATTCCTTTGATGATTATGAAGATCTACTGCTGCGCATGATTTTACTTAGAGATTTTTCCTATACTCCCAAGACCTAACATCATGCAGAACAGAAGAGCATCATCCAAATTTTACGGCACACTTAATTTGTAACAAATTCTGAATATCTCCCTCTGTTCTGCTTACTTTTTTTCAGGGTAACAAGGAAGTTTTAGTGCCAAGACACACAAGTTTTAAAACATATGCCAGCTAAAGATAGTCATCTGATCTTTGAAACATTCTTCACATGTAGGCACTGCACTTTCTCAGAAAAAGTAACAGAACTTACCCTCATCTGTAGGGTTGAACCCACAGATATCACAGATACATCGAACCCACTTATTCATCTCCTCCTCGCTGTCTGCTACCAAATAAAAAACTCGGTCTATAGTGTTGATATCAAAAATATAGCTGTTTTCAAACTCCTTTTTGTTGAACGTTAATCCAGCATCCACTTGTTGACACAAATTTAAGTCAATAATACGGATAGGCTTCTTGGCATGGTCATTTTTGTAGTATTCCAATACATCTGGATCCCCTGTTAAGCGGCCGCTCCGAAGCACAAACCATCTTCTCTTCCATGCCTGGAAATTGGGGAGAGAAAAAAGGGAGAAAAATTAGAAGGAAGAAATCAGACTCTAAGACCTGCCGTGTGTGGTTTCTACCTAGGTTGAACCATGTACTAATAAGTAGTTCAATTTTTATTCTAAGAGATTACACACCAGATACCCACATTTAACACTATTTAGGTATTGTTACAGCAGTGGACTTGAGGATTAGTGAATTTGTATTTTAAATTTTGTATCTTGGCTTTGTTTATAACAAGTGGATATATAAATCAAATCACTGTTTACAAAATAAGAAAGCATGAATACAGTAAAGAAAAGGTGGGGTGGGGACCAGGATAGGGGGAAAAAAAGCACACAAAAAGAGCTTCGGAAGAAAGCTCTCACAGGCATGGGAAAGACAAAATAAAATATATCTTTAAGTGCTCCATGGTGTTTTGTTTCCAACATCTGTTGTTTCAGGCTGATGCACTTTAACTGAATTTTTCACTGATACTCAACGATAGCGACCTGCATTTAAAGAACAGACAATGCTCACATTGTACACTCTCCTCAACGCCAGGGGAACTCTGCACTCAGAACCTCATCATATTTCTACAGTAGTACTTCTTACAGAAAAGGAGCAACATTATTATTTTTTGAAACTGTTAGAGAGATGGGGGTGGAGAGAATGACCAAATGTTATAGTTTTACCACGTAAACCCGGTCTTTGGGGAAGATACAGAAGAAATGAATTTGATAGTCCGACACTGTGCTTATTATACCAGCCCTCCTGATGCTGCAGAAAGAAGCTGGTCTGAGAGAAAAGCAAAAGCAAAATGTCTCATTCTCTAACTAATCCTCAGCTGCCTTTCATCACCTGCCATAATTCTCGTCAAAGACCTTAACTCAAACCACGCAACCAAGCTCGGCATACAGCTGTCCTGCTGCTTCCAACTGCATCTTTATTGCCCCAGTTGGCTGCACTTTTGTTCCTCAGCTCTATCAGCAACATTGTGCTAGCAGCTTCTTTATATACCCCAGTGCCACGATAATGGGCACAGCAGAAGAAAACAGACGTACTGCCATGGCCCACCAGGAGAGCTGCACTGCTTTCACACTGAGAAGCCTGAAAGCAGAGCCCAGACACAGTGGGGAGCCATCACCATGTCATCCATTTGTTCTTATACTTTTCAGCAAAGTTGGAGGCCAAGGTAAATCAGTGCAGTAGCCAGGGCACTGTGCATTACACCACAGACTCACACCATGCCCCAAGGCACCCCACTTGAAATTTCTTTAGGAAATTCAAACAAGGTTGTCAGCAAGTCCTTCGGAAGCTAAAAAAAAACCAGCAGAAGAAATGCATGAATAAGACAGGTGAGTGCATTTTCCTTTTGGCCAGCCATGGCTGTGTGCTAACCAAGGAAAGAAATGGAATCTGCAAGGATGGTCCCAGAAGGGGTCAAGATGTGTGATGTCCTTTAAACACTGGGACAGCAGCTTTGAAAACAAGAGTTTCTTACTATGTGTTAGGGAAAGATTCAGAACCATTTTTGTGAGGCACAAGTGTGCATCCATTTCATTTTTTGTAGCTGCTACCTTCAAACAAGCTTGTGGAAGGAGGACATAAAGGACAAAGAGCAGGAACTACACTGCCATCTCCCAGCTCTGAAAGAGTGTCGTCGGCTTTGCCCCAGAGACTCACAAAACCCTCATTGTGAAGTGGGCACGCCTTTTTGGGGTATCAAGCTTAGAAAGCTATTATGAAAAGATAATACAGAAAACAGGAGAAAGGGAAAAATGACAGACAGCTTACTTAAGGGTTGTGATCCATTCTCCAACTACCAAAGCTCTAAAAGTTTTTTTGATTTTAAAATAATGTCTATAGTTTACAAAACAATTGTATTTATTTTAGCTCTGAGTAACAGCATCTGTCTTTAAATGCTGAACTCTGCGAATCAAGTCAAAGTCTCAAGCAACTATTTCCACGGTAGCAGTAAGTTTAACTGGGTGAACAGTTAAAATGTAGATGTAAGAGATGAAACCCCTTCAATTTAGATTTCAAATGTGAGTATATTCTAGCAGCACAGCTGGATAAGCCCCATTTATCCGTGACCCAAAAACATTAGCAGAGTTTGTTTTGTTTCCTGTTTCCAAATCAAGTGACAACTTAGATGCTGGGATAACAGGAAACTTCAGTAGCGGAGGCTCTCTCTCCGGGCAAGGCTGATCACAGATAACTGCTACAAACTGCTTCAGAAACAAGCTTTATCTTTAACCTCAGCCTTCAGTCACTCAGATGAAATTTTCAAAGCAGAAATCAGGAGGAAAGAGATTTGAGATAGGAGAGGAACAAGAGCAATTGAGAAGCATGGTGTGTTTTGTCTCACAATTTGTGCAACAACAAAACCCCATGCAAAAAAACTCCATCAACTCTGTATCAACCAGGTGTGCCTCTTCTGAAAGTTTATTTCTAGTACTCTGTCGGGGAGTGAAAGGTTCTTAGCAATCCTGACAATTTCTGTTGAGTATTAATGAGTAAATAGGACTCTCAAACTGAGATATACCAACCAGCTAAAAAGAATTTCCTTTCAGCCCTTCAGGCTACAAAACAGCAACTATAAAGTATTTAAAACATCGAATTTAGCCTGCTAGCACCTGCTACTATTTTTGAAGAGTTTTCACATAGTGCATATGCGAACATTTATTTCAGTCCTATAGTGAGTCACGCTCTCTGAAACTGGCACAGATTATATTCAAAAACAAAAGCAATTCCACAAACTACACACTAATAAGGCAGATACAAAGGTTCTCTGGATTACAGTACAAAGCACAATTTAGCAGCAGAATAAAGCTTAAAGCTAGACAAGCGAACTGACATCAGCACCCTTGCTAATCATAGTACAAAAGTGCCTCTATACTTTGTCAAAGTGCAAAATGAGCTCACATAAATCACTCTTTGTTATTTGAAAATATCTGGGATTCTTAAAGCTTGATCTATTTTTAACATTTCAGTATTTGTCGCTGCAACGAAAGCTGTGCACTGCCCCACTGAAGTACGGAATAGTGTTATTTGTGTTACATGTGCAAGGAAGAGCTTCTTCAGCAGCAGCTTTCCAAAGAGAAATCTCTAAAAGAGAGTGCACATGTGCAAATACGTACTTACGCAAGTTTTATAATTTTCTTTTTTTTTAACCCACTTGGGCATTTTTGTTTGAAAATTTTGTGTTTTCTTTTACAGAAGAGCATGCTACAAACTATTTCTCATAATCACCCAAAAAGATGCAACCAATTTACGTCACAGGAAAATTAAAGATACCAATTATTTATCTGTCACATAACTGATGTTATTACCAGACATACATTATCAAACACTGGTTTTCTGTGCTAGAATTCAACTGCTTTAAGTTTGAGAAGTCAAAAAAATAGCCAGGATATGATTTAAACATTTTGTACAGTTATTTAATCTTGGGAAGAAATTTGAGCAATTTTTTTTTAAAAGAAAGATTTACTCAAATGTATAAAATATGTTATTAATATAAATAGGGTTTAAAAATACATTTTATAATTATACTGGCACTTAGTCACTAAACACTGCTTGCAGAGCAAATACCTCATTCAGAAGAAAAACGGCTCCTTTTATAAGTGCTGTAAGGCAAACATCATGGCAATCAAGCTCACCAAAAGCCTGTGTAGGCTTTGTAAATTATTACAAAACACAGTTTAACAAGGTTTGCTGCTTTTCTCGGAGTCTAAGAAAGGCTTTGTGTGCCTCTCAGCTTGTTTTCTCCTCTGGGCTGCACAGCGTATCAGCTGGCCTAACACAGGACACCACCATGCCTGCCAAACATTGTCCTGCTTCTGTCATGAGACCATCGTATCATGAGACCACCATAACTATAGAAACGAGCTTGTTTGCTTGCTTTTGAGGGAGGCTGAAATGTGACAAGCTGCTCACCCACAGAGCATCAAATGATCAAAGGAACAGTGGAATTCTGTATTTTTCACACAGCATTTTGGTTTCGAAAGTAAAACCAGGATATTCCTATGATTAGGGTTTTTTTTCACTAAGGTATATGCAAACTGCTGGTTTCAATGTGAATGAATGAGCTAAGAAATTGACAGAAAGCATCATGCAGCAGTGTTAGGGTTTAGCTGTGGTTTTTTTAACTACTCTAGCTAAAGTTGTATGCAGTACACAGAATTTACAATATATTCTACTTACAAGAGTCATATCTGTTGGAGAAGTTGTAGCTATACTTCCCTTATTCTTCACATTTATTTTCCCCTCTCCTCTCCTCATATACACTCGAGATGTACCTCATTCAGTTGCTGGCTGTAGTTCAAAGATGTAGGAAATAGGGGATGTATGTGTAAATGGAAAGGGAAAGGAAGGAGGAAGGGGCAGGAAAGAGCAGATAATTTACATTTTTAAAAGAATTTAGAATTCTAAAAAGAATTTAGAATTTAACCTTCCATTTAGATCCCCTTAAGCTGTTGCTCAAGAGGCAAAAAGGATTACATGACACGTTAAAATAAAAGCTTAGAGATGTTAAATCAAAGACAGCTTTTTCTGGTCCATTTTTACAGATTTTGCTCTCACATGGCCAAGTAACTGCTTACTGATATACTGATCAATCATCCTTCTGCAGTTTCCTACTGTTATTACACACCATTCTAAGGTTGCTTAAAGCTGATTTTCCTCTTCTAGCACATTTGCCACCATTTTTCTTCTGGGTAGCATCAAGTCAAAAAAATCTTTCAAAACTGCTGAGCTCTGGCTAAGCCAAAGAGGGTATCACTTACACCCCACTCCAGTAACACTGCTAATAAATCTTTCCCTATGTATGACCAGTAAACCCAAGAATAAAATTACAAATCTCAGGCCTTCCTTCTCATCTCTCAAGTGAGCAGACGTTTGTGCTTAGGTTTGCATCTCTGTACTCACAGAGTACTTTAAAAGGGCACTATTTGACATCCTTGGCATCCCCCTTTCTCACAGACGTCAACTAAGACCTGGCAGAAAGAAGTGACCTACCCAGGGGCACAAGGAAGGAGCCAAAAAAATACCTGGTGTTTCATAAATGTGCAACAAGACATTTCCTTGCTCCAAAAGAACTTACGAAGTAAACAGAAGACAGAAGGCAGATCATGAACCAGAGAGAAGTAGGAACAGCAAAAGACACAGCCTGAGGTGGCTTCATTATGCTCTAGTGGACATTTAAGTCCTGTAGCTACTATTGAGCATTTTTCAATTGTCTGATGGGATCAAGATTGAATTTTCTTTATGCTTTTTGCTCCCATCCATTTAATCTATTCTTCTCTTTCTACTTATTTTTCAGTGCAAATGTTAAACAACAGTGGAATTGCTACACGTCTTTGACAAACAACCAGAAGAAGGACCCCAAACAGAAGTTGAGTATTTCTGCTCCTTTTCGCCTCCACATTTCCAGTGTCCAGATATTCCAGTCATTGCAGAAGACAAACACACCTCTGGCACAGCTTCACTGACTCGTGTGTTAGACCTGTGCTCTGCATCCCAGTAGAAGCTCAAATGGAACAAAAATAAAAGTGTTCCTTCACACTGTGGTTCTTTTAAAATCCTGTTTGTAGCCAGCATAGACCAGCAACAACTATCACCGAGGAGCTTCATCCCACAAGGCACGTACTTGGGAGGACTGCCGGGAAGTATCAAAAAGAGGTCACATTAGGTAACGATACTTCAAGTACTGGACTTTACTCTTTCCACTTGCTGCTCTTCCGGCTTGCAAGACTAAATCCAGCATGGTGAAATTGCAAAATTTCAAATGTTTTCGCTAAGAAATTAACACTTGTAGATTTCCGTATGTATTTCTATATAGATTTCTTATTTTGGGGTGTTTTAAGGAAAGGGTTTTCTGCCAATCTTTCAAAACCTTTTTGGTTGGTTGGTTTTGTGGGTTTTTTTCAATTGGTTTCTTTTTTAAAGGCCATATCATGAGTACCAGGAACTGAAGAATATGTAATTACTGGTTATTTCTGAAACCCTTGTCATAACACCAACTGGCAGTAGGACATCCTCTTATCCTCTTCCCTAAAAATTATGCTCTTTATTTTTTGAAACGTAAGACAGAACAACTAAACTGAGCACAAAAAACCCAAAGGATGTTTAGTGCCTTAATTCTATACAGCAGAAACTGCAATTCCATGATTTGACAATAGTCCAAACATTCTACTTTCAGTAGTGCTAGATACTAAGAAGTGTAAACAGATTGCTGGAAAACAAACAGACGTGATATGAGGAAAATACTGAATATGTTATGACTTTCTTTAAATACTTAAGACTTGTTTTCCAGGAAGCACCATCTTTTCTCACTGAGCAAAATAAGGAAAAAACAGTCTCAGTGGAAGTTTCCACTCTCCTGGCCATCATCCTGATCATCTGTTCCGAATACACACAAGGCCAAAATTTCCTGTTTTCAAACTATTGTCACCATTTTCTAGTCTTGTGCTGTCGATTCTAACTTTAGCTTGTTAAATAAACAAAACACTGAAAATACAGCAGAACAATACTTCCACACACATTTACTGTGAGCTCTGTTTCATAACTGATGTTTCAGCACGTGAATTAGTCTCCCTGCTGTAATTAAAGCTCCAAAAAAGGTGCAAAATAAAATGCAGACAATGTAGCACAAACTGCTGCTTTATTTTGTGAATCTGAAACTAACCGAGTATCTTCCAGTTATCCAATATCTCTCCATTTCGCATGGGAATTCTTAATTTTTTCTTGCCTTTTGCATCTTTTTTTCTACATCCCTATCCCTACTCCCAATGTGCAGTTGTGCAGCCGGGTCTGTATCACCTAATTCACATTAAACTGATCCTTATTACAACTGGTTTCAGTAAATACTTTTCTGCAATATACCAGAAATTTCCTAATGGCAAGCACAAACTTAATCCTGCGCACCAGGGAGTTACCACCATTTCTTCACCAAAGGACACCATATGCAGAGCTATCAGAGCAATAAAGCAGAAGCCCTGCAGCAGCACCAGGACCTGAGCCCTCGTTTCACTGTCTCCAAGCCAGGACCAGTGACCAGATCATCTCTCTATATTCCTACATCCTCTAATCCAATTAAAATGCCTAGGAAAGTTCCATTGGTTCTGACCTCTTACAAACCCACCTTTTCACTTCTGGTTGTTCTCCTTCACCACCCATCCTGCGTGGCCAAGACATAACTCCTAGGAACTTGCCAGGAACGTGTTCCCCATCACTGACAGGAGCTTTGCCATCTCCTCTCATTGCTCCATCTCACTCCTTTGTCAGCAATGAAGACAACACTGACATGGCATGAGGCTTGCCTCGGCACAAGGAGAAGTATAGCTGCTGCACGTCCCTTACACATCTACATGGTCTTTGGTTTGCTGCCTTGTTTCCCAGAATAATGTTTCCCTGTTTCTAAAATTTGGTCATTTCCTCTCTGATCATGAGCATGCTCTGATCATCCCCCTCTCTAGCCTTTCCCATATCCATCCTATTTGAAATAATGCTGCCAGCAGAATCTCCCTTCTCTCATTTTGATTACATCATGTTCTATTTAAAGTTCTCCATTTACTGACTTGCTTTATTGCACTTTTCATACCAGGTTTGGCTCGTTTTTTCTTCTCTCCTACATCTCTCATCTTTCTTTTGAAGGCTTCCTGAACCAATAAGCAAGGGCAAGACATCTCCTTCCTTCAGATTCCTCCTAAAAATCAGCCTCTTTGACAGTGCTTGTGATCACCCAATTAAACTACAATCCAGCTTTGCATCACATGGATTTATTCAAGAAATAATGTTTTTGTGTATTCACCAGACAAAGGTTTGTTAGTTTTTTTTTTTTTTTAAAGTTGCTTCAGTCTTTTCGTCAGCTTTTAACTAGAAGTCACTTCTCCCCACAAGTCTTAATCTAAGAAAGCAAACCATTCGGGGTAGGCTGTGCCCTGGTTTTAGAAGTCTCTGTACATTTCTTATCACAAGGATTACTACCATGCTGACAGGACCCCCTTAACAAGACAAGGCAGAGAAGACACCAGCCATGCAGTTTGACTTGAATTCCACTGAGCTCATGGATGTAGGTTGCATGAAAGCAACACCCAGAAAAATTAAAAATTTAGTATTTTAAAGACGTGAAAAATTCAAAGCTGTAAAGTCAAGCCTACACTCCACTGACACCAACAGCTGCTTGCCCACTAATGGCTGGGGATTAACTATTTCACCATATATTTTAATCTCTTCATTCCTCATTTCCAAGAAGGACAGTCATTTTGAAGCAGTGTTTGTAACAATTTGGGGAAAAAATTCCCATTTTTCTAGATCACAAGCCCAGTGCTTCTTGTAATATTTTGTACAAATTGGGTTTTATTTTTATCCTTCTTACTCGCCCATGTAGATATCTATCTTCATCATCTGTGAAAGACTTATACACAAGGAAAAGCAAGACAAGACGCTAGGATCTTGTAAAAACATGCAATTCCTAACAGGATTTTGGATCCTCTAAAAGATGCTGCAGTTGCAATAACCATACAACACATGCTTGCTTCACTGCTTCGTGTTTGGATCACTCAAGCATGCTCATTTTGCAAACAATATAAGAGATTTCTACAGATGACAAGAGGCCAAGCACTCTGCACATCATCTCTTCAACAAAATATTCGTAGGCTTAAATCCTGTGCTTTGTACTCCCCATAAAAGAAAGGGGATTTGAGCTACAGAAGCATCAGTTTCTCCAGCT
Organism: Struthidea cinerea; assembly: GCA_013397865.1. Lineage (NCBI taxonomy): Eukaryota > Metazoa > Chordata > Aves > Passeriformes > Corcoracidae > Struthidea > Struthidea cinerea. The sequence goes on from VZTI01001515.1 coordinate 89,228, forward strand.
TCAATAGGGAATGATGAATTACGAGGAATTTAGCAATGAATTAAGGATGATGGTACAAAGATACCACGTAATTTCTACAGTTTTCCTCCCAAGTAACTAACCTGTTTAACCTACCAGTTGTATTAAAGAAGCTCCTACCCATCCATTAACACACAGTCTCCAATGGAAATTCAAACTATACTTTAAATAATCCCTACAAATTAAACTTAGGACATGTTGACACTCCATCCTTACCCATTCCTCATGAGAGCAAGGATGTACAGTTGTTGACATCTTTGCAAATCAAGTATGTGCAGACCAAAGCAGGAGCCTCTCTTGCAAATGAGTCAGCCACTGCTCCAGCAATGAGAGGACTGATACATACTCAAGCCATTTTCCTCAGGCACAGTGAAGGGAAAGCTAAAGGAAACCTATTGTTCTGCCAAAGCTTTACAGGGATAATCAGCACAGTCGTTTTTATATACTGTGAGGCATTGCAAGGAATTCCTTATTCTAAGGAATTCCTTATTCCATTATCTAAGGAATATGGAATTCTTCCCCTTCATATAAAAAAGGGGAAGAATTAGGAATGCCGATCTACATTTTAACACTAAAACTATTAACTTTCCCATTACAAATCACCAGATCTGAAATGTGCCTGTGCAGAGGAGGCAGGGAGAGTTGCTAAGAAAAGTAAAAGCTATGATAAAATAATAATCAACATTGTGTCTGATAAATACATTTTCACTTTACAGGGCTGAAAATATTTACCAGTTAGGCTCCAGCAGTTTTTTCTGAGCAGAACTGACCTGAAGAACTCCAGAGAAAAATTTATTTCAAAATAAACAAGCACAAAGTCCAAATTCTTTGCAAGACACTATGATACATCAATTCCTTTCGCTATGCTCCTTAACCCTGAGTTTCTATGGTAGCAAAAACATTTTTTTCCAGCAACGCAAACAATACTTTTAGATTCAAATAACTCACTGGCAGTAACAAAAGGGGTAAGAAATTCAGAAACCAGCAACATCACATACCAATAGCAAATTCAACTACATATTGGGATACTTGAAAATTAACATGCTTCAATATTGGATTAACTTACAAAACAGTCCTCTAGCTCTGATCAGCTCACATAAAAAAGTTTTCTACTCCTTCCTGGACTGTAACAGTACCCTCGTGGTGCATATTATTGGGATGAACAGCTTCGTAAAACATAACCACCACAACCAATTCACAGCCGTGTGAACAGCCAAGGAATTACAGACAGCTCTTCAATAACAGCACAAATACTAAGATAAACTGCATTTTTTAGAGGGCTGTATTAATATATTAATACACCTAACACATGCCCACCGTGTACTGAAACAATACATCACAGGCATCACAGAGCTTCTACTTGCACTTCATGGCACGAAACCTTTCTTTTTTTTTTTCTTTCCTTTTTTTTTTTTTTTTTTTTTTT
>VZTI01001515.1:90696-116806 GCA_013397865.1 Struthidea cinerea
TTTTTTTTTTTTTTTTTTGAGCTAGTGATATGAGTGAACAAACAGGTAGAGAGGTTTAGGCTCTTACTTCAGGAACAGAATTTACTGAGTCAACTTGTAAATCAAAATGAAAGCTCTTTTTGAACAAAAAAAAATTTCTAGCACAAAGATCACATTCTTTAAGGAAGCCCCTGTTTACTCACTCCAATTCATTCTCCACATACCTAAGTTACAAAGCAAAAAAGTAAACAACATCAAGAACACAGTTTTTGACTAGTTTACCTCTTCAAGTCTTCAGAAAATTTAAGCAATGTCGTAGCCATTTCGGTAGTTGTGTCTACCCCAAAATAAGCAAAGCTTTCTTTTTCCTGCCGGCTTCCCACCTCACTCTACACCACCCTATCCTCATAACCTTTGACCAACAGGAAGCAGACACAATGGACTGAAAATAACAGCAATTGTAAGATTTCAAATGATTTAATACATGAGGGGTGGGCTTAAGATTTGAAAAACTTCCCTTGCTTTGGTTTTTCAACAGTTGCTTAAAACATGTTATCTACATAGACTTAAAATGTTAGTTCAAAATCCTAGGTTGAATGGAGCTAAAAACTGTGAAGCTTTTATTAGGCACTATTAAGAGCACAGAGGTACAAATTCTTGCATGTATCAAGATTTTGTGTTCAAGTCCTAGTCATTAGGCTGTCATATACAACTAATTTAGTTTCCCAGCAGTGTAAACAAGAGCAGTAGGAGTTTCTTAGAACATTATGTCTTTCTTTAAAAATCCTTTTATTTATCTGAGCTTTTAGATCAGAAATAGGTATGTGTCCCATAGAATAAGAAGACATTCTTGTAAGAAATGCAAGCGTCCATTTTAACACTGCAGTTAAACCATGCTGATGGAAAGGCAAAGATCAGTTTGCTAATACAAAAAGGACTTTTGCTAACTCTAAGTAGCTGAGATGTACTTTGTGGTGTAGAAGGAAAGATCTTCACTCCTCACATAAAAGCCCAAGAAAAGATCCCATATTCATCTTCATTAACAGTAAAAAATTCATGTGCTTTAGATTGTACCAACAGCTTGGCACAAACACTGGAGGGTTACAGATTCCAAAGTCCAAACAGGCAATTACAGCATTTCTTTTTATTAGTTTTAATGTTTTTTGCCTTGCACCTCAAGTACCTGCTGACTACTATATTGCAAAGCGACAATCACGTCCCAAGTTCCTCCTCTGCGGTTACACCACAACATGCAGAGGTCACAGTCAGAAGAACAGAAGCACCAACTCAGAGAGAGACTCACCTCTTGTACGAGAGTTATACTGTGTTTTCTGTACAAAGGAAGGGGCAGGGGGTGGAATAAAGAGTCAGTGTCGTTTTTACACAGACTCCTGATCTTGAGCACAAGACGACCAAACCCAAGGTCCTCCCACAATCAGAGAGGTTGGTAACGTCCTCTGCCTTGCAAACACCAAGCAAAATTTCAAGCTACAAGTATTACATGGAATAGTTACAAGCATGCTGAAATGCAAGGTCATAATAGTTTTCCAACATTATTAATGTTCCGACATAATTCTGAGTACGTTTGCTACCCCACGCACACACTTTATCAAGCATTCACTGCACCTCTATTGCACATTAGGCACTGCTCCATTTCAGAGGCATTTTAATAATGGAATTGCAACAGAAGTGTTCTTTTCTTGGCAGGGGAAGCTCAGGCACTGCATCTCTGCAGGATAAGACCCGTTCTACCTTGTCAATGCAGTATTTCATTAAGGTCTGCTAGAGCTCAAAAGAACTACAGAAAAGCCCCTCACAGCCCTCGGTATCCAGCAACAACTTCCAAATACAAAACATCCAAGCAGCACACGAGCAAGTTTCTGGCCACAGCAGCACAAGCCACCACTGACATGTTAGAAGAGTAGCTTGAAGGACAAATAGTTCAACAAGGAAAGCAAACACGAGGTCTTCAGCCAGCCTGCAGTTTAAGAGTCCCTTGAAACCACTCTGCTCTGCTAATAGGATCCTCCTCTTCCCTTCCCCCATTTTAAGACACAACCTGATGCCATCACACCAAGGAATAACAGAGAAAGGATATCCTGCCTAGATTTTCCATTATACAGATCAAATCATCAATCCAGAGAGGTCTTTGCTTACACATGGGATAAAAAGAAGATGCTTCCAACTGATAAACCCTGAGAGGAAGCAAGGTTGGCTCCATGACTATTTTTAAGTAGTTAGCATTCACACAATGGCCTAAAATTATTGGCCAACCCCCAGGGTCCATGAAACCTTCATTAAAAATAAAATGAAAATTAAAAAATAGGGAGTTAGCATGTTTGAGAGGCGAGAAGCAAAAACAAAAGAACTAGAAGGTGACATATAAAATTATGCTTCTTCCCAGACTCACCTTGAATTCAGTTTAGATGCTAAGTCTAAGTAAATTAAAAGATAGGAAGCTTTATGTCATTTTCTCTAAAAATGAAGCATTTACTTCAGCAATTGCTGGGAGGAATCTTTCTTCAACAGCTCTTGTCATTTTGACTAATACTCTTTTGCTGTAAGTATCATTTGACAAAAAGTAAGTCAACAGAGAAAAATAAAAATATCTTTATGTAGCTGTATTATCAAAGGAGGAACTTGTTTCTTAGCCCTCATTTCCAAGGCCAGATACCACAGCTGTGCTGCAGCTCCAGCTGAACAGCTCCCTACAGCTCACCACCTATCAGACAAAGGGCATTTACCAAATGGGCAGTGTTTCACATTTAGCTCAGTTAAAAGCATCCCACATCTAAGGCTTCATCTAAGCGTAAGAAAAGTCATGCTTTGTGCATCTGGACGGATGATGAATACAAACATCTTTGGTATAATCTAAGGATAAATAATTTAAGTGGCATCATTTCAACATTAAATTCACTAAAAAGACATTCTTATGCCAGGCTTTCTCTAGATGAAGAGCAAGATGAGGCAAAAGGCCCTGTAAGATCATCCTTGTAATCTAGGAAATGCCCACAAACTCAAGACATTTTAAATATCACCATTCATCTCCACCTTTTACTGCTAAGAAGGATTTCGTCTTTTAAGCATTTATCCTTGTGGAGGTTGTTGTTCTTTTTAATAACAGCATCCTTTTGATGAGTAACTAAGAGATTCATGGAAAACAAAAATTTCTGATCTCACCACAAACTATTCCCCTCCTCCTCTGTGAACTCGATAAGAAGTGAACAATTTGCCTGCTGTTTGCTCAGTACAGTGAGATTGTTCATTTCTTCATTTGTATCAGATCACATCATGGAACAGAGAAAAACATTAAAAATACTTTAAAGAAAAAAATCTACCATTAAACTACCAACACTGCTCTGAGAATTTAAACCCCATCAGATTTTTGTTGTTTCTTTTGTAGTTTTGAGCAGATACAAGTGTTACAGCCCCTTTACCTTATGTGGTTTGCAAAGTACTTCACATTTTTACGTTTTGCTCTTAGACATGAAAAGCAAGCACTGCATTATCCAACTGTTTTTTCGTGCGAGTTTCATAACTGGTTTCATTTATAGTGTGTTTCATCACACTATAAAAATGTTTAATTTTTAACTTATGGGCAGGAAAGAAACTCGAAAATCGGACTCCTTGTTACTTTATTTGTTGTCTTTCTTATACACCTAAAACGGCATCTTACTTTGTTTACTGACTGAAAGCTCTTACCACTGCCAGCACTTCAGGAACAATGTGACTGTGGAAAGGGAAAAACATGTTTTTCTACATTTTGTTTGTCATCTAACAGAATTATAAGGTACACATGCAGAAGTTTCAAAATATTTTTAATAGAGGATAACCTCAAATGCACAAAACAACTTAATTCAGCAGGTACCTTATCTCAACTCCTAACTTAACCCTTTTCATTCTGGAGCCACTTATGAGTAATAATAACTCATAACAATGTAACATAATAAGTAATAATGATTTGCTATGGCACTGGTTATTTTTCAATATCTGTATCATGACATTGAAAAAGTGTATTCTATTTCTAGCAATGACCATTTTTTAGTCCTTAAAATGGAAAGAGCTTTGAGACAACAGCAAGAGGCATGAAATCCAAAACAAGACTTAATTTTGTACAGTACCTTGTACAAATGTTTCCACTTCTTATCTATCACAACATTATTTATATGAATCCAGTAAGGCACACAACTGATTTGATGATTTAAACTTGAACATGTTGTTTTGCCTCTGCTGCAAGCCTCTTCCTCCCAGAAAGCTGCAGAGCTGAAGCTGCTTATTCACAACCTGAATCACGAGAGAAGAACTAAGACCAGTAATAACAATGTCAAACCAGAATTTTGGAAATCAGTGATGCAGAGTGACTGTATCTTCACTGTCACTGACTGCACAGGCAAGACACTACTAATGTCACTTTATTTGTACTGCTGCCCTCAGCTCCAGCCCCCAGCCAGGCAGGTGCCACTTCACTGGAGCTACTACATGACTTGAGAGCGCTCGTTATGCTCGACAAGCAGAGAGGCTGAAGGCTGAGTGACACAGAAACAAAGGCATTCTCACTTTTGGTAACAGGCTGATGGGCCAGAGTGGCCAGAACGTCCATTCTTACACTCCCATCTAAAAAGTTTTCATAGAAAATAAGACATATTCCAGCAGACTGAGCAAGTCAACTCAGATTTTACTAAAGCAAAATTACACCACCAGCCAGTGAAGGTCAGAAAATTCTGAGGATGGGATGATGGCGTGGTAAAGCCAGAGTGTTTAGGTTCAAAAACATAAACTTTAAAACATGAGGCCCCATGGCATGTGAATAATATAAATACTGCTGGAACCACTCACATCAGCTACTGATGGACACAATCCAAACTCTTTCAATCCAGAGGAAAATTATTTTGGTGATCAAAGTCGCTGAATCAAAGTAATAATAAAAAGCACTTATATTAACGACTTGGCACCTTAACCAAAATATGCTGATCAATCAATTTGTTAGTCACTTCATGACTAATAAATAAGCATAACCAGTATTTATTGTATGTTTTCTACCTCTTACAACTCTGCTCAAACACTATAATAAAAGCATAGTTTAATGGTTCACAGTTTAATGGTTTGCTATACTACGAATTCCTCCCCAGAGTGGCAGGGATAGATGATTTTCTGCAATACCTTGTGCCTGAACTAGACATACAAATTAAACACCTTCTGTCTGACAGCATGGGATGCAGCTTGGGGGAGAAACTATAGCTGAACTTCTCTTAGCATTTAAAAGAGGTATCACATCATACCGACAGAATTGACAAAATTCCCACAGAACGTAAGAAAAGTTTCAGTGATTTTATCACACACAGCAGAAACGAGCTGGCAGGGTAGAGAGGCATATACAAATGACTGCTTTCTCTTTGATTCACAATATTTAGATTGTTATTTCCAGCCCAGGTAAAACAAATTGGTGTTATGATACTATTGTTAGGCTGCATGTATAAACACACTTATGCACTTTTGGAGGCAGGCCAGCCAGCTCAGCAAACACATTACAAAAGAAACAGCAAAGAGGTAGAGCACGAGCTGCTGCTTGGGTTCACCCACCAGGCTGTTATGGGAGGTGGGAAGGAAGAAAACAGCACAAAACAGTGGAGCAAAATATGTTGTGAACACACTATTTTAAGAAATGTGGCAAGTTTCTTGGAAAAAAAAAAAAAGCTAAAGAGTTGGTTCGTGCTTAGCAAAATAACTCCTGAACATTTCACACAGACGGACAATCAAGTAGTTTCAATCACCTGGCTTAACCCAAGGCAAAAGAACCAAAGAAACAGTGGATACAGATTTCTTACAGTGAAAGGAAAATTGGGGGGCAAAGCACAAATTACCATCAGCAAAATTTTAGCAAGCAGAAAAAAAACTATTTGTTTTCTTTAAGAACAAAGAATAAGGACAAAAACCACACTATGGGTAACCCAGATCTTCCAATGCATTTTCTAAGGAGGAGGGCTCAGTCTTCTTCAACAGCTCAGGCACTTGACTCCAATTCTCCACTCTACCCAATATTTATCTAAAAAATGACATAAAAAATATTTTATTTCCTCATTTCAGTCAGGAGAGGAGTTTGGAGACAGGTCATTTGCAGCTATTTTCCAGGGGACTCAGTTTACAGATACAGAGTTGAAACAAGTATATCTGAACCAAGAAAGATTAGGGATTTTTCAGCCATTACACCCAGCCTGTATAAGCAGAAAAAGAGTTATAACTTTTAAATAAGAAAGGCAGACTAACCAATACAATCACGGATTAATCTCCCTAGCTTACCTTCTGTTTTGGCAATCCTGAAGTCCCTTATCTGTTCCAACAGCCAACAGGGCTGAGATATCATCCCTGGAGTTCATTTTCTAAGCACACCCAACATGCAGAAAGAAGAGAGCTGCATGAAGACGTAAAGCCAGTAACTCATTCCCTTTGGAAAGGGTCCTGTGAGGTTTCTCATTTGTGATTTGCTCTCCTTCATTCACGGGAGATGCCCTGGAAAGAGTAAGCTAGGTTGCACTCATACCAACAAAGGAGGTTTCTATTCTCATACTCAAAACACTTGCCTTATTTCATGGAAACACTCCATAATTTTATATTCTGTTCAGAGGAATAGGTCCTTCCCTGGCAAAATACAGCTGCATAACAAGGCCTGGCTTTGCCCTTAAAGTAAAAAGCAACTGCAAAGGAGTGCCATTAACAGAATAGCCCCAAACATTTCAGGAAGCATCAGGACTTGACCGAGGTCTCCAAAAAGGAGCTCTTGCAATAATTCATACTTGAGAGCGAGCTAAAGTTGAAATGGAATATATTTTCATAACTATACATACCAGATATTGTAAGAGGCAATTCACTTCAGTCTACAATACAGAAAGATAACTACAGAAAAATAACACTTTGTGAACAGTTCAAAAGTGTTCAAAAATGCAAAAAATTAGAACACTTGTCAATTCATTTATTTTCTTAAGTAGCTGGTATTTGTCATGGTTTGACAAAAACCAGGCCATGCTAAACCAACACATATTTGAGGAAACTTCACTTGATTTTGCTTATAAATTATTGGCCTGCCTCTAATTTGCCTGTCACTGACAGCCAGTATAACGCTGGATTTTAAAATCAGTCACAAGATGATGTCTTCCATCATCAAGCTATGCCATTTTTAGTAAGCCGGTAAAATTAAACCTGAAAACTTGATGTGCATTTGCTCTGCAGATCACAATCCACACAATACTGGTGTCTGTAACCAGCACAAGTTTGTGATTTCGTTTATTGTCAAATATACATGAAAGAACATTCTCTTCACAGGTGTATATTGCCCCACTTCTTCACACACTGGAACAGGCTGTTGTCACGGATTTTTGGTTTTGCATTGGCTTTTTTTAATTTTTATTTTTTTTTCTGACACCAGATCCAAAATAGTTCCTAGACAAAGGTCACTTCCTTGAAGAACTGCCAAATAAATAAACCACATTTGACAACAGAATTCAGATGATAACATATTGCAGGGGTTACCTTGCCAAAAAATAGACTATCTGTGCTTTTGTCTCACTGGATGTGCTTATTAGCGTTATACACTTTCTCTAGGCAGAAGAAATGGACAAACTGCTCAGGACTCAATGGAAGTTACAAATCTTTCTTCTGTTTGTACCCAAACTCCCAACAGATTGACTGGACTATTTTTTAATACAGAAAAATCTGACTATACAGCAACAGTGGTTGCTACCAGCCTCAGAATAGCAGTCCTGACCTTCCAAAATTCTGGTCTAGTAACCCTTGCATTATAAATATTGTAACACTGGAGATCCAGAATTAGAAATTTTGGAGCTTGCTAGCAAAAGCAAAGCTCAAGCATAGGACTAGTCAAGCATAATACTTTTAATTTGAAATTCAGTGTTTTCAATGAGCTCCTTAAAACAAGTAGCATGTGAAGAAGTCAGGTAGGGTTTCTGAGCACCACCAGCTTCGGTATGAGCATGTGCTGCCTGCCACACTGCTTGTAAACAGGACAAGCAAGAGGATAAGGAGGGACACTCACACAACACCTCACAAAGGCAAAGCCAACCTGCAGGAAAAACACAGATACCCTACAAAAACAGAACAGTACTATATACGCAGCAATGTTCCACAGAAAGTTACACAAAGCATATCCTTCCAACATTAATAGTACAGAATTTCACAAAGAACAGCAAAGCATGATAAAACTAATACAAGGCTGACACTGATTTTAAAAAAAACTTAAAATCATACAGAACCTTACTTTTAAACACAGAAAGATGGAACATCCTTCATCAGCCTCCAGCTGCTGCAACTATTATCCAGGAGAAAAACCCAGCAAGATCTCCATTTCAGCATCACTCCAAGGAGAGCACTACACTTATTTAGCATCAGTTCCCAACAGCAATACAACTGAAAGCTCCGCAATCTGGTAGACTCAATGAAGGTTTTAATCATCTAATGAGATTACCTCATCCGTGTGTGGTTTCACAATGCAGTCTCAATGGTAGCCCATTATGCCAGTCCCCTGACACGCAGTATCAATCATGCTAATCGGCTTACTCTGCTATCACTCCTACAGAGACACACTGCCACGCACAGAAACCAAAACCCGGCACAGTTTCTACCCCACAGGTTAAAAGGGATTGTGGAGAGAAAACACTGCTAGCTCCAAGCCTAAAATTAATGTCACTTCTGTCCAGCAGGTTATGAGCCATGTTCCATTGTTAAATTTTACATACGTATGCTATGTATTCTATACAACAGCTCTCTCATGGAGAACGTGACATTTACATGTAACAATTTACACATTTACAGTTAATAAATATCACATTGGAAAATTCTTAAAGCTTCACAGAACATCAGTAGCTGCCTTTTCTGAAACACAAGCTTCTTCCCCAGGTACCATCAAGTGGAGCTCTCAAAGCACAGCCCCCTGCCCGTTTTACTGTCACCAACATAAAAATGCTACAGTAATTAATGCCGTTCATTCACCAATGCCAGGAGCATCCAACCTCAAAGTAACATAAGGCATGTACAAATAAAACGTGTTCTATTTGACAGATGAGCGTAATGAGAAAATCTAAATATTACTGCTAAGTGTAGTCTATATTTTGTGCTTTGGTTGCAAGTGGAAAAATAACCCTGAGTTTCGATGTTTTCCAAGGTAAGACAGGGATACAGCTGTTGTATATAAATAGTTAAAATAACCAGGGACACTACACAGCCCAAAAGACAAAGAGAACAAGCCCCTCTAGTATCAGGTTTTATACAAGAAAGATCAAGCAGCTTGCCCAAAGAAGTCATGAGCACAAATCTAAGACATCTGTGCAGTTAATGAGCACTGCCTTATCATACTGGCTTTACCTGTTACACTTTTCCCAAAGCACTTGGAAATAGTGCTGCCTGAATTTCAACACATCTTCATTCAATGAAGGAAATTAACACATAGTTAACAAGACCTTTTTTTTTTTAATAGCTACATGTATCTAGACTTGACTGGGGGGTATAGAACAGGTCTCCCTAACACCTTCTCTAGTGTATCCTTTTACCATTAGGTGCTTTCAATAACGTGATGTAAAGGGAAGGGAAATTAGATAAAGGAGACCAGATGAGTACCATAAAACTATAATCACATCACATTGAGCTTGAAAAAATATAGCACCACCTAAAACTTGATACAACCTGTAAAACGCAAGGATCTCAAATGAAAAAAAAAAATGCAGACCAAAAAAAAAGGAAAAACACACACACAAATAACACAACTGATACAAAGCAGCTTTACACACTTACAACCCTGATTATCAGCCCATTTTGCTGGGCCAAGCAACCCAAACTCTTCTGAAAGCACCTCAGTCCACTGCCAGAATACTTACTTAAAATGGAAATGAAAAATGGGAAAAACCAGAATGGCAATGTCAGGGCAATAAGGCTTTGGACCTCATTATCCCAAATTAACTGCCTCGTAAACCACTGACTCAGTTGGCCCAACAGAAGCCAGGATCAGACTTGGGACTCTTGCTTTGCTGAGCAATCTTTTTTTTTTTTCAGAGATTAAGATACCAAAAAGTAACTCTGTGGAATTTGACATTCGAGACAAAACACGAATCTTTGAAAACATCTACATTTTCTGCCCTACTTTTCCATAAGCATACTCAATTCAAGCAGTTCTATTTTTTAATAGGATATCATCTTTGCACATCCCAAAGTGAAGGCAAACAGCTCTAGTTCAAATAAGTAAAGACTTATAAATAATATACCCAAATGCATACTAGCCCTTCAGAGCAGAATATAAAATTGTTAATATAGTTTAAAAAATGCACAAAATCAAAACCGTAGATACAAATTATCAATGCTTCTTCCACTATTTCAACAAAATAACTGAGCTGATACAAAGGAGACAAGACAGGGGAGGAGGGAAAATGCATGTGACTTGGCTACAAAGAGAAGCTTCAAGGAAAAATATAAATCTCTAATAAAGTTTTACTTCATCTAAAGTATCAAAAATTGGTATTAAAAGCACCATTATTTTTCTGCCTCTAGCATAACACTGAAATCTATCTAGAAAGGGCAACTGTTAGTCTCAGTGAGCATGGAACACTCACAGTGCAAAAGTGTCTGTCTTTACCCTGCTGAGCTGTTAATAGACTTAAATATTTAAATCTGTCCCATCCAGGAACTTTCTATTGTTTTCAAATTTGAACAATATTCCAAAAGTCTGAGACCAAGATTTTCCTTCCCACCCCTCTGCAAAAAGCTCCTGTTGAAAAACACTGAAATGCTTTCCAGGGTCTCTCAGCCTTGCTACTGAAACAATTTAACAGGGGTAGAGGACAAAGAAGGACATCTTGCTTAAACAAACCAGTAATTATCTCATTTTTACTCCTTTTCTCACACACAGTCATCTTACGACAGATATCCAGGACCAAAAGTCATTAGCACAACCAGTTAAAACATGATTTAGCTAAGACAATACTATAATGGGAGATGTTAGGCAACCTAAAACTCTGAAATTCATTGGATGGTCTATCTGTAATAATATTCCTGAAGTTATAATGTTAGTTTTCATAAGATCCAAAATGCTAATTGAATGAGAAGTCAAAAAATGTGTGAGTTGTACTCTCAGTGTGGAAAAAAACCAAGAGATCAACTTTATATGAAGTTTGTTTTACCATGTATCCCAGGTTTTCTTAATGCTTCCGTGTGATATTCCATAAAATTGTCATTTAGATTAAAATAACCCTAAGCTCAGGTAGGAGAGTAACATAAAGCCCAGGGAAGCCGCATTAGGATGAGAGAACTCATTTCTAATAGCAGAGCACAGACTTTATTGGCTTTCTGTCACTCATTTATCAGAGGCACCGTTTTTCTCCCACAATCATTCTCGTTACTCACAGCAGAAAAGCACAACATGGCCAGAAATAAGCACACTGTACTGCTGACTAGACCCAGTCTGAGCATCACAGAGATTCACCATAATGAGCAAGTTCTGGGTAAGACCAGTGAATCACCAAGAGTGCTCAGAGGACAAAAAAGGGGAAAAAAAAGTTGCCCTGAAAAAAAAAAAAATCAAACGTATCAAGTCACTATTCACCTTCCTGCTCGTTTTTCTGGAGGATGTGGAATGGGGAGGAGGGATAAGAGAGAGCAGTAGGTGAGAATTCATGCATGCAGGTGACCTATCATTCAGAATAGACTAAATTAAGAAATTGCCTTCCTTTTGATAGAAACCAAGTGATAGATTCATGCAACTCCTGGATTTGCTTATTCTTGTTGATCTCCAAGGTCCTAAAGCACTTCTCCTAGTGCAAGATAGGCATCTTAAAATTGCACGAACATGAAGCAACCAGTGAATGGAAAAGAGTGAAAGACAGGAAGAAACTGATTTTCAGTGCAGGACAAGTAGGAAATAGGGATTTGTGAACTGCAATTATAAAAATAATTTAAAAAAAAATTCCAAGTACTGCCACATATCAGGAAATCATTAACTCAAGCTTGGTATTCAAGACTATAATAATGCTTGATGCCTGATAACTCATTTTGGGTCATAAAAACATGCTTTTTCTGGCACATTTCTCGTTGGTCAGAACCTACAGATTGCTCTACACTTCTAACCAGGGCATTGCAATAGGTGCAAATGTTGAAAGAAAGCTTTAAGAAATATCTTCCCACCTGACAGTAATTTCTTTCTGACTCCATTATGATGAAGCAGAGTGTGAAGCTGCACTGGAACTTACACCCACAGAAAACTTTAAAGATGAGAAAATGCTTCTGGAGGTGGACATTTGACCACATTACGTATGGGATTGGGGTTGTCTGGGTGTTTTTGTAATTTTGCATATTTAAAAGAGTCTGTCCTGGGAAAGTGCAGGTGCTCCTCAGGCCAGCGTGTTTTCAAACCTCACCTACAGGATTTGCAATGGATGCAGTTCAGAACCACAAACCTCAACATATTCGCTCCCTGGCACCGCCAAGACCACGTCTGTAGAAAGGCGTATCTCAGCCTGCCCTCGCAGCTCCTGCCCAGCACTCTGAACACCCTCCCTGAACAGCACGAGATACCCACGCACACATTCATACACAGGCTGATAAACACACTGCATCCCAACTGCTCAGAGCAACTGCTCATCCCAACTCCTCTTCTACTGAGCTTAGTCCCCGCCAGCTCTCTCAGACAGGCGAGCAGGGAACAGCTATTACCAGGGGACAGACCAGCTGAAGAGTAAGGAGCTCCAGGGCGTTGTCTTACTAGTAGTCAAAATAAAAAGCTGGCCTAGACAAGTCTTCAGAGGCAGCAGAGCTCTAACAGAGTGAGCTCTAGACCCAAGATGTTGCTAATAACCAACCTGCGATATCTTCTAACCTCTGTAGTGCAGATTCAGGGCTGAAAATAAAGGATAACATCTTTTTTTGGAATCTGCCTCCTGCCCCTAATTTCTGTTGTACATTATTACATACAGAGATATGGTATGCATACACCAGAAACAACATGATTTTACAATTATAAATTACCAACATTTGGTAAGACAGTGATTTCAACCATTGTTCCAAGACTACCAAATAGTCATTCGTTAACATATGAATTGAAACTACATGAGATTTTATGGTATAAATTTATAGTCAAAAACAGAACAGTCTCATTAATTTTACTTACTAAAAGCACATTTGAAATATTTCACAAAGTACAGCAAGTTTTATGGAAGAGGGGGAAGCACTGAAATACATGCATTAAACCAGAGACAAGACATATGTATAGGGTAGGCTGTTCCAGCTGCAAAATACCACGGAAGAAACAGACCTGCAAGAAGAGGGAAAACTGATTAATCAGCTCCAAGACCTGACGAGTTAAAGTAGCATTAGCTAGCGGTAATACACCGTGTGTATTTGTGCAAAGCCCTGCCCACACAGGGCCAGCTCTGTGCCCTCTCCTGCTCTGGAGGGATCTGTGGGGCGGCACACACCTTGCCATCCACTGAACCTCCTTCTAGGCCCACAGTTTTCCAAGGCCATCTGCAGGAAGGATGTCTGTACACGCTGCACGTGGCTGCATCTTTGATACTTTGGCTTCCCGATTCCAACTTAAAAGGGAAAGCTGGTTGTATTTATTTATACTTGATCAGAGGTGCCTCTTAAGATCATAAAGAAAACAACTCTTGCTCATCCTCCAAGAATCTCCCCACAGCTGTGCATGGGTGCACACACACTTGCAGACATGTATCTTGAGAGGACAGGGAGAACAACAATTGATTTCCTGCAAGTGTAACATCCTGTTGTTTTTCCAAGGTGATCTAGAGAATTATCACAATCCCAGATGTTTACGGGGGAAAGAGAAACTGCAGTAACTCTGCACAGGATGAGACAGTTGACTGCCTAAGCACGTTATTCTAAATGCAAATTCAAAGTTTCACTACTTTTTCTATAGAGGCTCTCTGTTCCAAACCCTGGAATGGCAAGCTGTAGGATATTAACAAGCATACATTTGAGTTTCCAGTCACTTCAAGTGTGTCTGAAGCAATGAACTTATACAAAGTATTTTTAGACTTCCTGCAATCAACTGTCCTCCCGGCATTGCTCAATATGACACACAGTTGTCTGAGAGATGCAGTTGTGCTAACATACAGTTTAATTTTAAAGTTTCATTTCTGTGTTTTCCATAAAATAAGTACTGGCAAATTTGCTCATCCAACAAGTTGAATCACAAGTGATTAAGGGTCATCTAAGATACGCGATATTGTGTAAATGCTTATTAAATTATACTTATAAAAAGTAACTCATTTTATCTACATAAGATAATTGTGTAAACTAAACAAAACACTAGTAATGACTGGGCTTGTGTAGCAAAGAGATGACTAAATTCTGCACAGTAAAGTTTTGCCATTACAGAGTCTCACAAGCCTAAGGTTAGTCTTGCCTGGAGATAACCTACATCATCTTGTGAAGGAAAACAAAGAAGAAAATGTTGCCTCAACTTTACATATCCTGCAGGATAGAAAAACTGATCTCTAAGAACTGTCCTATTTCCTGGTGTGGGGCAGAAAATAATAAACAGTTGAATCATTTTGAGGAGGAATGAGGAAAGATGGTGACAGCTTGTATCATCTTGGAATCTTATGTGTCCAAGAAAGGATCAAGATATATCAGTGCAACTATGGCAAGCCAGTCAGAATATTTCAATACAAGATGTTCTTGCAAGAAAATAACCATGGACAGGGTGATTACTGGAACAACCTAATTATTCAGCAGCATTGACTAACAAATCACTATTTGATGCAGCTCCAGACTATCCACTATTATAATAAATACTGTCATTAACCATGATTAAGCATTATCTCTAATGAAGACACTTCAAATGAAGGAGCTTGCTAATTAGCTGTGTCCTACATCTGAGAGCCAACAAAGGAATCTTAGAAGTCTTCTGCTACCAATTTGTAAAAATGGGTGACTAGGACTGGACTAATAACACGTTGACGACACTTCTTCCATTAAGAAAACAAAAGATGCCATCAAGACATGATGCTATGATTTTAAATTGTTACTGATGTGTTTCTTCTGGACTGTGACTGCTCTTGGTGTACTTTAGCACTGTGACTGTCACTTACAGAAGAAACTGACTGCTACTTTTGGCAACAGCCTCAATTCATTATCTCCCCATTACTGCCATTACTATTAGAATACTAAGTCACAGAAATATTGATCACACTGCCAACTATTCAGAAAAAAATTATAGTAAGTTTCACAGACTAAAGCTGATGTAGAGGCTTAACCGAATTGCCTTCGATTAAAGGCCCAGCTGAAATTACAATGCAAAAAAAGTAGTTCATTTTAAAGAGTCAGTTTTCACAGTAGTGTCCTGTTGCAAAGAAATTGGAATTCTTTCTGAAGAATGACATCAAAATTACCTCAATTTCATGTTAATAAGGATGACTGTTTTCCTCAGACTAAATTATAACAGACCAAGAATTTAAATGAAGGAAATAAGTCTTGGGGAGGAGGGAATCCTCTAAAAATGGTGAAGAACTGAGCAAAACAATCAGAATTACACTGAATGATTCAATGCTGCTGAGGCTTACTATAACATGTACAAGGGACAGTAGAGCATTGTATCCCTTTTTTCCAGCTATAATCTTCATCTTGATAAAACCAAGAATAGTTCAAGGAGTTAAAAATTAAGCCACATACAAAGCTAAGGATCCTTTTTAGCAAGCATAGAAAACATTTCTTATTATGATAAAAATGGGTTGGATTAACTGTGTAAGCAAAAAGAAAAAAAAAGCTCTTTTGCCTCTTTCTCCTCTCCCCCTCTATACAGCAAAACCAGCAGCTCCAGAAATGGATTATCAAAAAAGAAGCTTTATTAATTTGAACAAATTTCATACGTTGGGTAAACTGTAGAGGGTCCTTCACTGGGCAACACACATGCAGAAGCATTCAAGCATCTGTTCTACACAACTGTTCCTTCTCTTTCATGTCACATGCAAGGAATTTTTCTGAAATACTATCTGAATACAAGACTATTCTTGCTATCACCTGCAGGTCCAAAAGTAGCACAGCAATCTCAAAGAGACCTTGCCCACACATGCAAATTCCAAAATTTTGGTTATAGGCTACTGTTTTCACCACAACTGCAGTCCATGTTTAGACATCCAGCAGTCCAGCACAAACAGCAGTAGCTCCAAGAGCAAACCAAGTCACAGCTTCTCAGAAGTCAAAAAGAAGGAAAAAAAAAAAAAAACACCAAGCAAAATTCCAGTTGCCACACTGACTTTGGGTTTACATGTGCAAAATATCAACAGTGACAACAAAAGGCAATGCACGGAGTCCAAACTAACAACTCTAGCATTTGACACCTCTCAGCTGTCATGGTATTTAGCCAATTGACTCACATCAATCACTAGGAAATACACATTTATCTTATGGACTAGGGATGTGTTAGGAAAGACATAACCCATGTTGTTGTCGTAATCCTGTTAATGTAGAATAAAATCAAGTTTGTAGAGTAAACAACTGAAAGGAGACAATATGAAGAGAAAGCACTGGCTCCTGAAGAGAAAGCACCAACTCCTGTCAGGCATCACATTTCTTTTGTCTTACATAATAAAAGGCTAAGAAATACTTTATCGGGAATTATGCAAGTGTTTTAACAGGAAATTTTAATCAGAGACCTACAAATAATTAATTCAATAGCTATGGATAAGAGCAGAGCGTAAACAAAACGTTTCTGTTCATACTGAGGTGAAGCAAAGAGGTTGGTATTTATGCCATGACGACACAAACTATTTGTAATAAAGCACAAGTGATACTCCTGGTACTCCTAAGAACTATTACCAAAAAAATACACACACCAGGAGAAGCACACACACAGAAAAAAATTTAAAACCACAAGACAGCTGAAAGTCAGTTTTATGCCATCTAGTTTGACAGACAGGAAAGGTAGAAAACCTTGCCATCTCCCCAGTCATCTCTGGGAGATTTAATATTCTGTATTTTTTTTATTAACCAGACGGAAAGACTAAGTCATACTGAAATAACTGACTGGGAACTATTTCACTTCTCTCTACAAATACTCTCATTCTGTATCAACATCAGATCCCGACACCTAAATAAGAAATCCTAGTTGTATTTCATGTGGGCTGTTATAGAGATTTGCCACTCAGAACACACTGTGCAAATTATTCTCCAATGCTTTTAACTGGATAGATAAATGCAGCCAGAGGAAAGTGTTTGATCAAGGCTTTTAAGACAAAAGCCAGTTACAGTTAAAACTGCATGTGTAAGACACAAGAATTTGCACAAATCAAAAAATATCTCAGATCCCAGCCTTATAAGCACCTATCCCAAAGTCTACAGTTAAAAAACAAAACAAGCAGAAAACCAAAACAAAAACACAGAACAAAAACCTTCACATGAGTCTTTACTACTGTTGGGTGAACTTGAAAGAATCGTCAGAGCTAAGTTCCTCCTTTAAAGCAAAGTCAGTACAACAACTCCTAAAAGCAGAAATAGTGGAAGAGTTAAGTTTATTTTCAGTATGAGAACACCAGTACCCTGAACATGACAGTAGCCAAGGTTAGTTTTGTATTTTCTCACTTGAGGAGCGAACACCAGCTATCTCTGGATAATACATTATCTCACCGAAATTTCTTTAACACAGGTGCTGCATGAGGGGAGGAAAAAGTCTGTTCTTCACATGAAGAGAGATGAAGCGTGCAGGATGTCTCCAAAACACACTTTTCTTCCTCTTTTCTCTTTATCTTTCACGGTTTTTCTTAAAAGCATGGAGTGAGGCACTTGCTGGACCTAATGCACTAAGAAGAAATGAAACGTTTTGCAACAGCCTTGGTAAACTAGAAGTCACAGTTTTAAACATAGACACAGATCATTTCAGTAGCACAGAAGTTTGAAAAAGCTACTGCAATAGCCAAGACTGTATTTAAATTGTTTATTAGACTTTTTCAGGTAGTTATGAGAATCTAGATAGTTAGCAAAGCCCACTAGGATTTTTTTTCTCCTCCAAGCTATATATGTTCTAAGGAAGCAAAACCCACTAGGGCTTTTTTGCTAGCTTTCTGTGGTATGTTTTCAAACATCCTCCCTTTTCTTTATTATTACAGCTCTTCAGGAGAACTCATAAAAAGATTACGAGGAACTGTTTTCTCTAAAATTGATCAACATTGTTTCAAGAAAAAGCATATTACCTACTGTAGTAAATCCAGTTAGTGTTTCACCACACAGTTCCTTTATATCCAAGTAAAGAGTCACTGAGATTACAAGCAAAGAGAAATACCAGTTCTATGTCTGTGAAATGGGTTTATCAACCTAGGACGTGAAATCCCTGTCAAGATGACTCCAGATTTCACGTTTTTTTTTTCACCCAAATTTAGTAACCTCTACGTTATTTTAGGCAAAATGCTTGATTTTTTTCCAGAAAAGTAAAAGGCAAACACAGAAACTTTCAAGATAATAATGATGTTAGTAATCTGAGTTGCTGTTTCTATTTATTGTACCAGTAGCAATCACAAGCAAAGAACTCCTGTTACAATTTTAAAAAGTTTGGCTTGTATTATATGCTTGTAGGTGTACACCTGCCCTTTTGTTACACAGAGATCTACTGACCTTAAAAGCCAAGCCTGTTGAACAAGATTTTCACCAGTGAAGCACAGTTGCTTAATGACTTAATGGAGGCAGACCATTAGCTTACAAAACAGCATCGCTCTGCCTAACCAGAGAGAAAGTAGAACTATCCCACTGGGACAGAAAGGGAGTCTAGTAAGGAGAACCCAGAAAATGTGAAGTGCAGGATTTGGATATGCTGAAGACAGCAGGACAGAAAGACCAGACATACCTTTGCCCTTGGTGCTGCCCCTCTCCATGGCTCACATCCCCGCCTGTGTGTTAGAGTGGTCTTCACATCCAGCTGCACATCCAGCACAGGCTGGCCCACAGCCAACTGAGTGACTTCAACTGCTCCATATTAATATGGCCACAGAAGGAATAGGCCAGGGACAGCCAGAGGAAATGGAGGGGGTTGCACCCTCTGCCCAGCAACCCCCCTTTGGCAGCCAGCGGGCAGAGAGATGGGCAAGAGAGCTGCTCGCTCACGCAGCACCAGCGCTGGAGCGCTATCCATGCTGGCACCTGCTGTGCCACCTAACACAGAACACATAAAAAGACAGACAGACACCCCCTCCCTGCTGGGTAGCTGTCACTGTTCACACACCAAGGCACTTATAAGGCAACCACCTCCTCAGCCTCACCATCGAGCACCTCGCACAGACACTTGCCAAGCAGAACCTCCCTTTGGTAAAGGGTAAGATTAAAGAGATGGAATTTCAAAAGGCCTTGGAAGTTTCAAAGAGTGATAAAATGCACCAAATTCTTGCAATAAATTATCTTGCACATTCTAAGCTATTTCCTGATACACGAGCTGTTCAGTCAGAAACTTAAAGGTCAAATTTGCATCAATAGCCTCGCCAAAAAGTTTTCTACAGAGAAAGGAAAGGAGGAGGAAAGGCTAAAGAAGCAGACATGAAAATAAGAAACGAGTATCTGTATTTTATGCAAGATAAAGTCATTTGCAGTGCAAAATCAGCCTGAAAGGGTGAGTTATTAGCCTGGTTTTAACCAATAGGCTCTTAACTCTAAGTCTTTCTAATTAGCAATATCCTTCTCTCCAGTGTTACTTGAAAATCATTCTTTCTTTAAAAAGAGGGGAGGGGGATTAACAACTGTCTCAGTTTTAATCCTTCCTCACACTCCCACACAGAGACCTTTTTCTTTCTTAAGGACACTTCACAAGTACTTCATTATGTTCAATTTTTTTTTTGTGCCCAGTATATATAAAACAGCTACTTGCCATTTTTAACTCATTCAAGCTGCAGCCAAGCATCTTGCCACAGAAAATTAGGCACACTGCTGTTAAGAGAAAGGTCTCTGAATACTTAGAGCTATAATAGCATGCTTAAGCAAGCAAACACATGAAAATGCCAAATGTAATTTCTTACCTATGTCACTTGCAGATTTCTAATGAGCCCACATGGGTTTGATTTGCTTGGGGTTTTTTTTTTTTACACTTCCTTTAAATGAAGGAGAAATGGAAGCACCTGTATTTTCTAGGACCAGAACACCCCAATACGAAAACTGAAAATCTTAATTACTCAAACCTGTCTAGTTCATAATTAATGAAGAATGCACAACATGAAAAGGTTCCACATACAACCAGCTGGTATTTTAGTGAGATCACATTCATATTAAAGATGCTACAACACTCAGATGGGGAAGAATAAAAAAAGCACAGCCACATGTATGCCTTATTTTCACACCTCATACTGTCAATAAAGCCTTTCAAAAGCAAAACACTCTAAAAGAAAAACCCTGTCTCTTAATGGAACCTGGCACTGTGATTTGCAAAGTAAACGGAACACATTTAAAGCTGTTACAACTCAGTACTAGTTTAGCAGTGATCAAACCATAATAAGCCATGCACAACTAATATCCAAGAAGGAAGACTTCTCAGAAGCACAGTTTCCAGGCTGCCACTTCATCCTCCTCAGCTTGTCCTCCTGAGAAAACCTGCAAGGTATGTACCCAGCATCACCTATGCCTGTCATACACCTGGTACTCATGCAGAAAGGCTGAGCTCTGTTCAGCCCTTCTCCTCCCCACTGCAGAAGCAGAGAAAGACCAAGAACCCAGCACATTTTTCACACCTTGCTTCAGCTTTCCCCTATAAAGTCACCATTTTCCCTGGGGACACAGATTTAGACCTAAGGAAAAAACCCTGTTACCACCAGGTGCTGTGATCCACCAGAAAGTAATACTGAAATTCCCCAAGAGAACAGATTCAGCCCAGCTGACAGCAACTGTAGGTCTGAATGACATATTAAAAAGCAATCAAGCTGATTACATTATGCATCAAAACATGGTTGTGTGGTACAGTTTTGCTGCAATGTTAAAAGAACATCTGATCTTCCTCTGAAGAAATACAGTTTCACTGTCAAGATACTGGCAAGAAAAAAACGATTAAAAAACTGCAGTGGAAGAAACAGGGTTTTGTCAACAGTTTCTGGATTATAAGGCTAAGGCTTCCCACACCCAGCAAAAGCTTTATGGAAACAAAGGGTGAATTTAATGACCTTGCTTTAAGAAGATGGCAGAGACTGCAACATTACAAAGTTCTCCTATTCCTTTTGGCTTTTCTTGTTTGTATTCTTAGGTGCAAGTTATTCCCGCCACTCCCTTCTCAGCAGGTGCAGGCTCACTTCTAAAGCTCCCAGTAAACCACCTCTCCTCTGAAGCACAGTCTGCCTGCTGCAGGCCAGCTATTCCAGGTTTCTATACTCAGAGCCCAAGATGAGAACAAAAGTTTCTGTATGAAGCAGGAGCATTCATCACATCAAGAGAAGAGGAATCCAGCAAAGATAAGCAACAGCAGAGAAAGAAGTCCACCTGCACACCTTCTTCTACACCATTTTTTCTTAAGTGTCAATGTGCTGCTTTTGGCTGGGCTAGAGTTCATGTTTTTCACAGTAGCTGGTATGGAGTTATAATTTGGATTTTTGCTGGAAGCAGCACTGATAATGAGGATGTTTTTTGTCACTGCTGAGTAGTGCTTACACAGAGCCAAGGCCTTTTCTGCCTCTCACCTCACTCGTGATTTGGGCGGGGATGCACAAGGAGATGGGAGGGGACACAGCTGGGACAGCTGACCCTGACTGACCAAAGGGATGCTCCAGGCCGTATAACATCGTACTCAGCATAGAAAGGGGAGGGAAGAAGAAGGAAGGAGGGATGTTCAGTCTTCCCAAGTAACTGTTACACAGTTGCCAGCTGGGGTTAAACCAGGGCAGTCATTCAAGGAGACTGCAGAGCTCCACTGTGGATGTGCTACATTTCTGCTGCAGACAGAAACAATATACACACACATTCCCGCCCAGCAACTACAAACTCTGGGTGCTGACCCACATGTAGAAGACCCACTTTGATGCAGAAAAGGGGGAGTAGCTTAGGAGGAAAGGACACTGTCAGAACTTCACCTGCCTTTCCAAATGCAAAGGCAGCACTACACCTGAACAACAAACTCTTGATCCCTGCTAAATTCACTCTAATAGGGAAGCATCTGCTGGACACACAAGCCAGACACCAACAAGATACCCCAAGTTCCTCAGCCAACAGTATTGTCTTAGGTTACAATGTAAGATGTAACCAAAAGTATGTATTCTATCACTGTCTGTTAAAACCAGGTGGGGAAGTGAGTGTTCTTTGTCTTTTCCATGACACATCCCTGATAACTCCCTCTGGAGGAATATAATCCATTAATGGGCCATCCAGCCTCACTGCATGACTCATGAAATTACATCATCCCATTGTGAGATGCTCCACCCAGGGGGAGGAACCAAGCACTCCCACCTGGATATAATCTGAGGTTTGGAACAACACAGGCAGCCCTTACCTACTGGGTTCCCAGAGGACAAGAGCTACATAACCACCACTGGACCCTCAGAGGAAGACCAGACCCTTCTACAGGATCACCGCTTCAACAGAACAACATCTATCACTTCAAAGAGGACTGAGGCCACCCCTTAACCGGATTGTTACCACCACCCTGACCGGCAGGGTGTCAGGTTGTATTCTGACTCTGTCAGGTTAAGCCAATATTTCCATATTATTGCCTTGTTGTACATATTAATAAAGAACCGTTATTCTTATTTCTCATATCTTTGCCTGAAAACCCCTTAATTTCAAAATTTCAATAATTTGGAGGGAAGGGAGTTACATTTTCTACTCCAAGGGAGGCTCCTGCCTTCCTTAGCAGACACCTGTCTTTCAAAACCAAGACAAGTATCACAACATGCTGTGGATGACCTCAGATTGCTTTTGGTTATCCAAATTGACAATATAGTGTCGTGATTTTAAATGGGAGCTCTCCTTCTATTTTTAATTGAAAACTTTACACTTCCATGTTTCCTTCAAATTTTGGAAGCTTGACTAAGAGAGACAGTTTAAGTAAAAATAGCTGCAAAGAGAGATACGAGTTTGTACACACTTCTGCATACCTTTGCATTAGTACTTTTAACATGGTATGGCTTTTTCTTTGAAGGCCTAGAGAAACTTACAAAGTAATATTGTGAATATTAAACTTACGCTTGGATTCAATGCAGGGTAAAGATTAATTAGCAGCATAAAAGTATGCTTTGTTGGACCACCACCAAGTCTAGCTGTGAACCTCACAAAGCTCCAGAACCGTACTTCTGAGGCTCTGCTGTTGTAGCCCAGGGGGCACATGCATTTATTTGCCCTCAGGTGGTTTGCATCCACAGGTTAAAAAAATACATGTCACTCACACAGCATTTGGACCAGTAAGAACTCACCACTCCACAGTCTGCTTTTAGAACTGCCTTTTTCCTTTTGTCTTTTCTGTTTTTAACGCAAAAGGGTTTTGCTGATTACTCTTGTGAAGAGCAATGCCACAAAGTAGCCCCCAAGTCTAAGGCACTCCCTCACTGCAATTCCAAAAGGCAGACTTTCGTGGGCAGCCGAGAAGATACAAGAATGTAACTATTAATGCAAGACTTTTCTCCCAACATACTGTTATCAGTCTGTGAGTCCCGTACACAGTCTTGTGTCACATCTGTGGAATAAAATGCAAATAAGTGATTCTCCAAGGAAAAAAAGGAAGATTATGTCCCACAAAGCTCTCTGCAGGCAGCAGAGGAGTGGAAGTCTCCTTTTCCTACACAGCAAGCAAGAGACTACTGAAAAAGCACTTCAGTCAGCATGCCAACACATAAAGTTTCACTTTTCAGCACTAAAAAAACCCAAGAAAAACCCCAGTAAAAACAAACACACTCAATAAAAAAAAAGGAAATTCTGCCTCCATGCATCAGACCTGAGCAGGAATATTCACTAAGGATGGCTTCTGATTCCAGTAATAACTTCAATGGAAAAGTTGCTCCAAGTCACTTTTTGAGCTATTTAGTCAAAAGTCTTTGCATTTTATATCACGATCCAACAAATGAATTTCCTTCCAAAACCCCACCCTTCTCTCCATGCCAAAAGTTCACAAATCTGAAATTCTAGCCTCATCCTGGATTAACAATTCATTGCTCTGTCACCACATCATATTTCGCAACCCGCCTTCAGTGTATCTGCAGCAAGAACCACCTATAAAATCCTGAACTGCCAAAACCTGCTCTGATATTCCCACTCCACTTGCTCCCACTCTAATTCAGGACTCCAGTGCAGCCTGAAAGCAGAGACCAGGAAAGGGTATCTCTGCCAGGGGTCCAGCTATTTTTCTGCTATGGCTACCAAGTTCTCTATCAATTCAAATTGAAAGATTCAAAACACGTCAGTAAGTCTCAAAGAGGATCAATAAAGCTATTTGTCTCATTTCATTCTTTCCTTATGAAATGAAGGAAAAAGAACAACTGCTAATCAGCAATCAGTCCACTAGTGGCTGCAGATCGTGTAACTTTTGGTGTATACACTGATAATAATAAATGAGGAAATCCTCCAGAGCATAGAAGTCATTGCTATAAAAAATACAGTTTCTCTACTCTAAGAATGCGCTAGTGTCTGTATGTTCTTAAATACTTTAAATTTTATTCCCATAGATGGTTCTCGCTGAGAAGGCTTGTCAATAGAAACACTGATTTCTGAACATATGGAGAGAAAGCTGTAGACAATCTAAAATTTAAAGACTGAAAAAGAGCATTTGATTTCAGGCTTTCTAATTATTTTTTTCATGATAGTATGAAATTCAAAGATGAAAGATTTTAAATAGCAAAGCTATCTGGAAGCAAAGCTTTTAGGGAACAACATGACAAAGGAAATGTATTTATAGGTTTGAAAACGGGGTGGAGGGAGGGAATCACTGAAGCAGCTGCACAGTTTTTGCACAGTGGACAAGAAAAAACAATTAAAAAAGTAGGAAAAGGCAGACAGAGAGGAAAGTAAAGTAGTTAAAACCAAGGCTGCAGTACTTAACTTATTCCTGTCTCAAGGCTATCATGAAAGTGTTGCTGGTTTTTGTTTTTAAATTAAAACTAGTGCTTTTTTTTTCCCTACCTGATCCAGTTTTCGTAAGTGCCTTTCCCAGTTTTCATGATTAAACCCATTAAATAAATAATTATTTGGCTATGACGCATGTTGCTATGGCAAGGACTGCGATAGCAAAGATTTGAGCTTTTATGACTTCACTACAAGGTCACAGAGAAGCCTGTGAGCAAGAAAAATGCGTGGAGAAAAAGGCCATTTCCATTAACATCAACTGCGAGGAAAGACCCCGAGATGAAGTACGTGGCTGCACTCGGAAGAGTGGTCTAAGGGCGAGTCTTTCATCTTTCACTCCAGCCTCTGCACCAAGCCACAGGAGGAAGAGAAATGTGACTGCCGACTGCCTCATCCTTCTGGTTTTGTCTGAAGGGTTCGTTAGCGCAGCGCTCCAGCAGCGCAGGAGGCCCCAGGGCCACATCCATTCATCTGCCCGCTAACCCAGCTGAGTGCTCTTTTGCCTTTCAAAGTACCCATAAAAACACTGCAAGACTGTGATCTTTAAAGAGCGTGCACTCCTTGCCAGATAAGTTTAAAGCAGCGCTCGAGGAAGATAAACACAAGAGCCTGGCTTCCCATAGGAACACAGGCATCTCCGTTCCCACCAGCACCCAGCCCAGGTGGGAGAGACCCCGCAAGGTGCACAAGCAAAGCAGCAGTGCCAGCCCAAGGCAGAGGGGCAGGAACTTCTGGGGATTCCCTGGGGACAGTCAGACACACTTGGTGGTCTCCTTGGAAAGCTGTGCATGGGCTAAGAACCCCACAGAAGGGGAGGGAGGTGCAGGGAGCAGCCTCCAGCCCTACACACAACAGGGGGTGAGCTGAGGGGGGAGAAGAAAAGCTGCCCTCAAATTACTGACCAAACTTCCTCCCCAAACGGTTACAAACCACTGTTGCTGAAGGCCATGACTTAGGAGAAGGAAGTGGCCACTCACAGCATGGTGCCCTCGAGGTGACAAAGGCCACCACATGGACAGGCACAAACACCAGTCTCTAACGAGAAGCCTAACTCAGCTAAAGCAAGGTGCCTCTAACTAGTTACTATTTTTACCAGTAAATCTTGTCCTAAAAATAT
>VZTI01001515.1:116839-136139 GCA_013397865.1 Struthidea cinerea
AAGAAAAAAACCAGGAGGATTTAGTGGGGTGCAACTAAAAACTTCTCATCAAATACATGTATCTATTTGAAAGCAAATAAACCGCTTTGATGCTGCTCCATGGTGATGTCTGCAACTCAACAGAGAGGACAGGCAGGCAGACTCTCACATTAAGGGAAGAGGTGGGAGATTCAAAACGAGAGATGAAGAAAGCACACACTTGTACTGAACTTTCAAAACAAGTTATTCCAGTTTAACATTTTTCTTCCTGAACTGACATAGCATAAATAAGAACCAATGAACTAATGAAATGCAAAGCTTATCCTGAAGCATGAAAGTATTATAATTGTGCTGTGCTTTGCTAATTTTAGAAGACGAAGAATGACTATACTATAATAAGTCAAATGTAAATATACAAGGCCATCTAATCGCCCACCGTGCATGCAGCCCACACTACTCAATTCTTCTCTGCAACCTCTCAGAGGCAGTAAGAGCAGCAAGGAATTCCTCTACTATCTCCAGTTTGCTAGATAAACCTATCCTGCTCCAGAGTAAGTTTAAAATTTACCAGTCACAATTTCCTTTATTTCAAGGCTGAGCTTCTGCCTGCAGGTTCCTTGACACACAGGAATGTCAGACAGTGCAATAAAGAACCGTGAAGTTCTGCACCTTCACAGTGCTCCATGCCCCTCGCTGGCTCCACCAGCACCTCTGGATCCCAGGGAAAGCTAGATTTTCATCCCTATGGTACCCACACACTGGGCTAACATCACCATAGTATGAAGATGGCAGTTTCTTCTACGGCACACAATTGGACTGAAAATTCAAATAATGAAAAAAAAAAAAAACCAAATCACCAAAAAACCAAACTACTGAGACGTTTCAAATGAGGGAACATTTTCCCTTCTAGCTATTATTTCCAGATAAGAATCACTGTGGGTCATGGCCTCTCCTGTTATAAAACCAGCATTTTGCACAAATCTTCTTCCTGTAACACAGATTATGGAGGTCAGATAACTGCTCAGAAATATTGAGACACAAGCCACATGGTAAGCTATACATAAATATATGCTCACTGTCTCCACTTTAAGTTACCCTAAAAAACTCTGAACAATCCATCCCAAGCAAACTATGATAAGCACATTAGGAAGGCTATTAAAATAGGAAAAGTCAGGAAACTCAAAGATTATGAAGCCACATTTCCTTCCAACCTTTTGGGAGAGTGGCGAGAGCAAAAGAAAAAAAAGAATCTGAAAATGCTTTGTTTCAGTGGAGTTGTATTTCTATTCTTCTGATTAAATTTTATTATTGCTTTCATGTTAAAATTAGAATATTTCATTTTTTACTATGACAGAAATAACAAATATTTCTATTTTATCAAAACATTTTTCTACAAAGGTCATTAAATCAACGGATTATAATTAAATACTTAAATTCATCTAGACAGCAATTCTGATATAACTCTCTTGAGGGAAACTTCAACTCTTTCGAGAAACTTCAGATTCTAAGAGAGAAGTAAATATGAGATATTAATGTTCAAAAGGGACAACAAAAAAGCAATTCTAACCATCAAACCCCCAAACTTTTACAACAGACCTGATTCTATAACCGAAGCAGTTCTCATGAACAAAACTGGCAAAAAATATATTAGCTGCAGAACTTGGTTCAAAACCAGACTAATTTCATGTTTTTCTGTTCAGCACAACAGCGATCAACTTACAGTAGCTCTGATTAACTGGCTCACTTGAAAAATTCTTTACTAGATTTTGCTTAGTATTAACTCATGAAGCTTAGTCTAACGAGAAAAGAAAATTTTCCTTAGCACTGAAAGTGTTATGCTGAATGACTATTACATTCTTTTTACACTAGATCTTTTCAGTGAAAGAAGCTGTTCATAGTAGCTATATTAGATGAAATACCAAAAATATTCCTGTGATGAACTCCAAAAGGTCACCAGAAGACCAAGAAGGCAGTGAGCCTGGGAAAGGGGTTGAGAAAAAAAGAAAAATAAGTCACCTCACTTGATACAAACTGTCCGTCAACACAAACACTTTCACCACATTTCAGAACAATCCAGAAAACCATCAATAAGAAAATCTGCAAGTCCCATCTGCCTCCGTCAGGAACTCAGGTCCCTTCGTTTATTTTTTAAATACAAAAGACTGGTATCACGGTATTTTTTGAGTGCACCCGATTTCCCACAATCTGCAAAAAATTGATACCATCATTCTGAGGTGTGTCTGAAAAGCACAGAGATTTCGTGTGCCATTAGTGTGTCATAGCACAGGGGCATATTTTGCTAATGCTATGTAAGATATTGCAGTACATTCACATAGCTCTGCAGACTTTAACCACACTCACCCAACAAGACAGGCGAGTTTGGCTTATACAATACGTAAACAAGCCTTAGAGCAAACATGCAGTAGAACAAGTTGAAACATTGGTTACATTAGTTAAACCTCATTACACCTGAGTAGCCTCTTCATTTCCAGTTATTCTCATTAAGAACACTGCAGGTTAGCAAGATCAGAAAATAACAAGTCATCTCCTTCTCCACCACCCTCCCAGACTCCCCTTCCAGGAATACTTTGCACAGATTGATGCAGCAGAACAATTGGAGAGCACACGAACTTGTCTGGACCACTTCCAATTTGCTTTGCTATCGATATGCAGACAGCTCTATCTTTTTCCCCCAATCAGGGTCATTGCAAAACTCAAAACATGTAGCCTGGCCAGTTTTAGCTCAACCAGCAGCAGACCTCGGTGCCTTGATCTGTGTCACTACGTGCAGCATCCTGGTGAAGGGGGCTCACACAACTATTTCCTCTTGGACAGCCACAGGCTTGGATTACATTATCATCAAATCACAGATTTCTGTGTTGGAAGGGATGGCACATACAATACAGGGATTTACCTCCTGTGCACAGTAATTAATTCTGCTTTGTCATACATCATTCTTAGAGAATTTTTGGAAGACTTGTGAAAACAGAAAGCAATAGGCCCAGTGGCCATATCACCACTGTAAATGTACCTTCCAGCTCCAAAACACTTCACACTTGCCTGACACAGTTTGGGAGGAAAGTACCTGATAGAGACAGAGTCCAGGGAAGACAAGACTGATGCTGTAGAAAGCACCCGAAGACACCAAAGCTTTCTACCCCATTCAGATGAAGGAATGCATGTTGCGAATTCCATTGCCTTCAGGTTTTGTTATAGTAAAAATAAAATTAAAAAAACCTAATTATTTTATTATTAGGGTAGTGAGATCATCAAATGAAAGAAATTTTGGCTTTACAGTTAAAATTGCATTCCTTCAGGGGTCAGCTTTCATATTTGTGTTTGCTTTTATATCTCAGTGGAATTCGAACCACGCACACTATTTGGGGCTTTACTGAAGGATGACCACAAAGAGACTTTACAGCTGATACAGAGGACAGCAGCTTATCTTGGCAGCGCTCCCAAAAGAGCGGAGATAATTCCCATGCTCACCAGTCTGTATTCTGACAATTGTTCCTATGCACAAATTCAAGCCATTTTGGCCTTCATGGATCTCCATATGAGCAAAGTCCAAACTACAAAGGAATCTTTTAATCTGCCCAGATTAGACTAAAAAAAGAGCAATTACATGTAAAGCCTGCTACAGGCTTTCCAAACAGAGAAAGAGATGTTTTCCACCATGAAGTCTCCTGAAAAATGTGCGTGTAGTTCCTTCCCTCACTATAGACATAAGAGCATTTTACAAAAATACACAAGTGATAGAATAACCTCACAAATCCTTCGTACATGTAATAGAAGAAATCAGTCTTGATTGAGAACAGAAAGAAAAAAACACCCTCTAGTTTTAATAGTCCAGAAAATAGTTTTATCACTTAATCCCAAACTCAGTGCAGAGTTTAAAAATGGAGATAAATCTACTAGAGCAGGCAGGAAAAATAAGAAGTC
The DNA here is from genome assembly GCA_013397865.1 of Struthidea cinerea. NCBI lineage: Eukaryota > Metazoa > Chordata > Aves > Passeriformes > Corcoracidae > Struthidea > Struthidea cinerea. The sequence continues at coordinate 120,761 of VZTI01001515.1, forward strand.
TCTATATAGATACAGTGCTGTTACGAATGGCTTTAAATGCAACCTTCAAGGAGACTGGATTTTATGAATCTACGAAGAAAAAATAGTTGTAGCATTTAGAGATATACCTAATATATACTGATATATACCTGATATACTAATCAGGCCAGTCCTGATTAGTATCTTTATCAATGATCTGGATGAGGGTATCAAGTGCAACCTCAGTAAGTTCACAGATGACACCAAACTGAGTGGGAATGTTGATCTGCTGGAGGGCAGAAAGGCTCTGCAAAGGGATCTGGACAGGCTGGATCGATGGGCTGAGGCCAATCATGTGAGGTTCAACAAGGCCAAGAGCCAGGTCCTGCTCTTGGGCTGCAACAACTCCATGCAGCAACACAGGCTGGGGGCAGAGTGGCTGGAAAACTGCCCAGTGGAAAAGGACCTGGGGGTGCTGGCCAACAGCAGCTGAACATGAGCCAGCTGTGCCCAGGTGGCCAAGAAGGCCAATGGCATCCTGGCCTAGATCAGCAATAGTGTGGCCAGCAGGACCAGGGCAGTGATTGTCCCTCTGTACTCGGCAGTGGTGAGGCCACACCTCGAGTGCTGTGCTTTGGGCCCCTCAATAAAAGAAAGAGGTCCTGGAGCGTGTCCAGAGAAGGGCGACAGAGCTGGGGAAGGGTCTGGAGCACAAGTCCTATGGGGAGCAGCGTAAAGAGCTGGAGCTCTGTAGCCTGGAGAAAATGAGGCTCAGGGAACCTCAAGAGATATGTCCTTGCTGTCACGTACAATAATTATCCCAAACAAACTTTCTGAATTATGCCACTGAAATCTTAAAGATTTGCTTGGTTTTGTCTAATCTTCTCTATACACCCTTGGGCAATTTCACCTGTGTGAAATTATCCTTGTAAACCAAAATCCCAGTCCTGCAATCACATCTGCATCTGGGGACCTTTTTCTACAGCTGAATGTTTAAATGCTACCAGAGAAAAACTGCAGTTCAGAAGAGTTACATTTAATAGCCTCAATGAACTCTCTTCCAATCAGTCTCTTTTTAACTATGTAGCCTGCAGTTTAGGAATCTGTTATAAAAAAAATAATTAATCAGTCTTGGATGTTACACTTCTTCATGAAAAGCCAAGACTAACACATTGAGTCAACAAGTTCTATTTTGAAATAGTTTAATCCACTAAGGAGATGACTGCTTTCCCCAAATGATGCAGACTTGTCTGCTGTTGTCTCGGCCAATTCAGAGGCTTGTTATTCACTACTTGGTTGATTTCAAAATCAGACTTACCCCTTCAGAAAGTTGCAGAGACTATGACATCACATTTATGATAATTTATTGCACAATTAGAGTGGCTACATCCCTGGATTTTATTTCGTGGGAAAGTATGTTTCTACTGTAGTCTCAACCATTTTCTTGGCTTACACCTGTCCACAGAGTCACAAGTTTTGGTACAAAGCTTAGCATGGTTTTTTCATAATACTATAAAGGTTTTTAATAGCAACTTAAGGCTGCATAGTTCAATTGCCTAGAGAAATATTTGCACTTTACAATGAGACTTACTGAAATTTTACAAGCAATTCAGAAGCGCTGCTTAACAATTTACTAAAAATCGTACAACACTCCATCAGATTTCACTTCAATACTACTTATGTCGTCTTAAAGAAACAAAAAGCCCAACACCCTTTGAGAAGGCAAGATTGTCATTGCCTCAGATGAATGACAATAACGCAATCACTGAAATTCAATGCAAGAGTATAATTCAATAACCTCAAATTCAAATAGAAAGATTTGCACACCACTGTGATGGCTATTGACTAGAACTGATAAAATAGTACTGTGGAACATTGTAAGACAAAGTAATGCAAATGACTGCAAAACTGGGTTTCATTATACTTTGGTCAGTGTTATCTTCATTCTAACCAAAACACTTTATATTACAAGATTAAAAGACAATAGTAGACAGATCTTGTAATAACATAATTACAGGACCCAGTCCTTACATTTTTGCTTCTGATTCAGCAAAACTTTCACCACATGGTGTAGAAAGGACACATAAGTATTTTCTACATTATTTAACATGGCGTTTATTTGAATATGTACTATTAAGTTTCAAGAATTCCAAAAAGCATGTAGCAAACAGATAAGAAAATTTACATGTAATTGTTTCCACATGGTACAGTATTATTATGAAAGAGGTTGCCATGATTTCAGACTGGACTATATTATTAACAGGATGCTGTCTTCTACCACACTACTTTCTTTCCAATTCCCTAGTATGTACAATGGTACATTACCCAAATTGCATCCCCAAGAAAATTACTTTCATACTCCACATATAGAAAATTCATTTCAACCCCAACCATGGGAAAAAGTAGCTCCTCCCACTATCGTGAAAAAAAATGTAAATTCTTTCATTACACACAGGCAAACAATGCAAGCAGGCAATGATGGCAGAAAGGGTATCCAACCCAACCACGACGAAGACGAGCTCTCAGGTCCAAAATCTCTCAAAATTATCTTTCTGAGGAACCTCATCAATTCGTTTACTGACTGAATGAGAAAAAATGGCACAAGGGGAAGCCTCATGTCCCTGTGCATATGCAGCCTCAGCCAGAACAAAATGGAACATGAGGCATTCCTATGACATGTAATAGCAGGGTTCTTTTGCTTCAATTGTCTTTTCTGAAACTGGTACTAAACTAGGCTAGAGTAATATTCTATTGCTTTGTCTTATTGTCACAATCTGCAAAATGGTTTTGGTAGGTTTTTTAGATCATCTGCATAGAGAATGTGCTTCCCATGCTATGCACAACACTGCCAAATAAGTCAGGGTAAGTTGTAACTTAAGAAAAAGGTGATCTCTCTCTCTCTTTCACAAGAAAGCACAATTAGATCAGCATAATATTCAGGGTGTTCTTACCTCATCTAATCTGTCCTAAACATATTTGACTTATTCTCACCTTCTGCCATCTTAGTAGGAAGAACCAGAGAGGGAAATGAGGAGGCACAGATGGGTAGGAAGGTACAAATGCAAAGCTGCCAAAACAAGCACTGGAACTTTCCTCTGCTGTTTCCATTTACCAAGTGAAGTCCATTTAACAGGTCCACAAGCAGTGCAGGCGCTGTAGTGTCCAACATATTGTGAGGCTGGTCTACGATGATTCAAGATGAATTTTCTTCATAAAGGACAGAAATCAGTAAAGAGAGTGCAAATGCAACAGGAGAGGTGGGGAGCCTCCATGGGTGTTAGCTGTGTCTTCTCTGCATCATTCTGGAGTCACAGTTACTTGAAAAATAAAATAAAGGATTTTCAAAGCTAAGAAAGAGAAGTAATAACGTGAAAAGTGAGGATGACACTCTTATTTTGCAGCTTTTACAAACGCGGTCTAAGATGTACAGCAGGCTGATGGAGGCTGACACGTGCTCTAAAGTATCCTGTGTTATCTTCTTGCCTTGCAGTGAAAGAATCCAAAAAAATGAGGAAAGCCCGAGCGATAGACCAGGCAGCATTTCTCCCAAGTGACAGGTTAGGTGTCACACAGCATGTACCTCAGCACTGTACCTACGTGCCAGGTGTGAGAGAGCCAAGGGGCACCACCAACAGCAGCAAGGCTTGAGGCAATCTACCTGCTACTGTCATTAACTGCCGAAGCTCACAGCCCACTCTTTATGTGCTGCTTTTATCATCCGCTACCATTCACCTGCTCGGCCTGATCAGCCCAGCAGCTCCATCAGTTTGGAAGATTGGAAAGACAAGGAAGTCAGCTGGTCACAGAAGCACGCAGTAAGCAGCTTATCCAACCTGTACGCAAGTGAATTAGCTTCCCAAGCACACTGCCAGAGGGACCCCCTCCACCTTCATAAACACAATCTCAATGTTTGGAAAGGCGCCAGGAGTAAAATGTTTGTTTACTGCAGGCAGGAAGAGCTACCTATGATTCAGACATTAGGAAGTGACAGGAAGAACTAAATTATGCAATTTAAAAGTAGGAAAATAAACACAAAGTAGTTGCAATGAGAGGAAGGAGGAGGAGGAGGAGGAGGAGGAGGAGGAAAGGATGAAGAGACACAAGTTTTGTATCTTCGCTCTCACTTCTGCAGGGCTGAAGCCATCATTGCCGCAGGAGGCCCCCATAGGATTCCTTCACCTTTTAACCCTCATTCTAGAGCCCCTAGCCAGGGACTTTCCTCCTCAGCACTGAGTAAGAAACATCTGTCCAGCTCAGTCTCCCAGTTGGAAAGGACAGATCACAGTCTTCCTTATTCCCTATTTTATGTAAGCAGACTGAGATTTCAGAGAAGAACATTCCACCTGCCCTCCCTTTAAACAACAACTACCCGAAGCAAAGGATCGAAGAGCTCATTTTCCAGCCAGCTAAGGGAGGTGGGAACAAGCTCCAGCTCTGTCCGATGCTGGTTGCAGAGACTGAGAGGAAAACCTCTTCCCGTAAGCAGAAGGCAAGAGAAGCACCCCGATGGGAATAGCACTGCCTTCCCAGCAGTTGTTGGAAGCAATCTCAGCAGTGCTGCTTACAACTTTGCACCTCCTATCCACAGTTTGTTAGATCCCAGCAGAATTTTAAAGTTTCTAAAACTGCAGGAACAATCTGCTTTATCAACATGCCCATTCCAAGGCTAAAACAGCAAACAAGCAGATTTGAATCACAGTGAGTTATGGCTGTACTGTAAGAAAACCCCACAAAAGAACACTCTCATATTTATGTAATGATAGTGGTGCCTCCCTTATATATCAGTAAAGATCTTCCTGTCACTCTCTTTATAAATCAGACAATAAATTCCTGCTCTTTTTTTTTTTCCCTGGAGCTGCAGAGATTCACAGACAAACAGAGCCATCATACCAAGGAAAAATTCAAAGGACTGTGAATTAACTTAGCACACCGTAGCAGAAAACTCTGTAGTTACTTGTCCTGGGACAAAATTACCCTGGGACGAAACCAGGGTTAAGTTTCCCAATTTACACTAATGAGTCACTTGTATGATACTCTTCAGTTTAGATCTTCCCCCTGCCCCATTTCTCCCTTCCCTGCTCCAGAACTCCAGAAAAGAAAAAACAGGTTTTGTTTCAGTAATGACTGACTCCTGAGTGAATACAAGTGTGTCCTCTCTGCTGACAGATCTTTGGTAGTGAGGAGTCATTTTTGTTATTTCTCATAGTCCTGAGAAGCTTATGCAATTTAACTTCATTTGTGCACACAGACATAACTAAGAGCGTGACATGACCTCAGCTTTGAGCTTCGAGGGCATTATTTCACACTGAGTAACAAGCCATTAGACTGCAAAACTTACTCACACAGCATGATACAAATAATTTCAGCAACAATTGCATACAAACAGTGAATGGAAATGCACCAGGACATGCAAGATTCAGGAAGATACACTTATTGACATCCCTACCCTTGAACTTACTGAAGTTATCTCCCTTAGCAATGGGGAAGGATTTTGTAAACAACAAGTTTACCTAATGCCACCATGAGAATATCACCCAGTGTAACATATAATTGAAAGAAAAAACATTTCTTTAATGAAGAGCACCAAAAGAAATCATAGAATTATGTAACAAGTAATAGATTCAAAAGGGATAAGTTTTTGTCAGTTTGTGGCTTAAATCTCAAATTAAGTTCATGTAGATCACTACTTTCTAGGAAAGCAGAACTGCCAGATGGCATGACACTCACAGCCTATCTCTGACACTTCCTGCACAACAGCAGAACTAGGAAAAGACTGGATGGCACAAGTGAACCAAAGGAACCAGTTACAACATGACATTTTAGAAGTCTCCTCTTATCACACCCCAGACCTCCAAGCGTTCATGTTTACATCTGGGGGATTCTCTCCAAGCCTCCCTGGAATCTTCTGCATTCCCAGTGTGGATACCACATGGCTCATTTGTCCTGGAAAACACCAGTCTCTTCTGTTTCAAACTACACTTCAAACACTCTCCTCTTTCTACCCGCCCCCTCTTTTTGTTTAATTAAACAATGCAAGGACAAATTGTCAATTCACATCAAGTTCATACATTACTCTGACATCGTCTTGCTTGGTTGTTTATTGATGAAACAAACACATACCAATCCTTATAATAACCATTAGGAGCATCAAATAAATTATCCCCACCATCTCTCTCCTAATAAGCTCCTTACTTTTCAGTCTTTGCTGAAAGGGACATACTTGCTGTCAGTATTTTACCCTATTTTTAAGGATCTCAGATAAGTATATGCATTTTTAAAAATCATAAATATTTATTAGGTTCTGTATATGGACTTACGACTGGTTTCAAAAAGCATTCCTTATAAAACAGCAATTCTCCCTGCACCATCCCAAAACCAGGTGCAGCTTCTCTACTACATCTGATCCTGCTTAAGAATCTACATGGAAACACAAACGTCAGAAAACTGTAACAGAAACATGCATTAAGTGTGACTGGGAACATTTGTCTAACACGTTACGTGACTCAGTGCAGTTATTCTTCATACAAAGGGAAAATGACAAACTGACATATAATTTTCAGAATTGCCTTTTTTTTAATAAATGGGTATCATTCCATTTTGAAACTCAAAATCCATTTTTTGTCTGATATCACTTGTATATTTACCCTTTTAATAACCCTCCCAAATGGACTGTAATTCCTATGTGTTGATTGCATCAAAGCTCTGTTTGAAGGCAGGGGTATTAACTGTGTTTGAAGAGCTTCCTGTATTCTTATTCCATACCCCAAATCTAATCCTGGGAACTCCTACTGTCAGCAATAAACACCTACAGAGGATCTATTTTGCTTTCATATCCCAAGTCCCAGAAAACATAGAAAAACAAACCAAAGTCTAATTTTGTGCTGTTTTTCTTTTTCCCCCTTTTCCTTTGAGGCAGAAATACTGAAGAGCCTGGCGGTGGCTGTAGCCCCAGAGAGAGGAGCCTGCTGGCCTGCTCCACTGAAACCCATGGCACTCCTCCTGGGGTGGAGACAGGCTTACCCGGGAGGAAGGAGGGAGCACATCTGCCATCACCCTGCCCCAAGGCTGGCTGTGCTGGGAAGTGGGTGGGGAAGCAGATTTACTTTGTGACAGCCACTATCTCCACTGCCATGAAGGGTTTATCTGGCGTTGTTTTCACTTATAAAGCAGCAGAACAACCCACGTGCCACCAGCGAGCTGGCTGGAAAACTCTTGTGTGGGGAACAGGCAAAGGGACGAGGTTGCTTTTCTCCTGCTAGGCAAGGTTATCCCAAAGCCTAGCCACCACCCCAGGCCACCAGGTACAGCCACTGGCCTGCACAGCACCCCACAGCAAGGTTTCTCATCTGAGCTAGCCAGCCTGTGGCAGAAGGCAAAAACTACCTCATTTTTAAAAACACAGAGATGGAAAAGCTTTCTTCTGGCTTCTTAGAAATCCTCAGACAAAAGAACAAGCACAGCTCCTGAAAAAGCATAGCTGTTCTTAAATCACTCTGCCAAGAAATTGCTGTACAAAATAAAAAGCAAAAGCTTTTCATTTATTTCACTTCTTGATGTGGAGCCTAAACTCAGCTGTCCCAAAGTGAGAAGCTGGATCTTGGCACAGTTTCCTAGCAAGTGAGAAGCTGGATCTTGGCACAGTTTCCTAGCTGAAGTATCACCTCTTTCTCTAGGTATTCTGTTTTCTTATATGTTTTTAAACAGAATTATTTGTATTATGCACAGATATTATATATAATAATACACAAGCCATATGGACATAACTGCCTGACCTTTTTAATTACATGTTGCTGTGCCACCAGTTCCAAGGGAGACAAGAGTCATGCTGCCATTTACCCCAAATAACTGCCATTTACCAGGAAAAAAAAAGGAAGAAAATTGCATCACCGTAACCTCAGGGAGTTTAATCATAAAGTTGTAATTTTGGGGCATAAAAAGCAATTAGATATACTCCTTCTCCTCTGCTGAAAAACAAAAACACACCAAGAAAAAGATGGTTAGAGAGTTCAACAGTTAAGTCAGTCTCTTTCCTGTCACAGAAAGTTACCTCGTAAACATTTCACGCTGGATACTGCTTAGGGAGACAGTCAGATACTACGTAACATAAGAGTACTTTTCACAACTAAAAGCACTGCGGCATGTGTCGAAGAGCTTCAAAAGTTCATCATGAGAAACAAAACCTTTGTCAACAGCTGGAAGCAAAAACAAGTACAAAAAACATACTACGTAACCTTTTATTGGAAGCCAGGGGTGATTTTTTTTTTTTTAAAGCTCAAAAATACAACTAGCATATTGCACTGAACAATACTTACAAAGCTAACATTATTTGTGCAACTATGAACACTTTTCCTAAAGCAAACAAGCCAGAGAATTCATAAAAGAACCAATGTAAAAGCCTACTCAAGAATTGATAAAGGGGGAATTGAAAATAAACAATACTTTATTGCAGCTGGGAGACGGCAGAATACTCCCTCCACCCTTCCAAAAAAAAAAAAAAACAAACCAAAAACAAACAAACAAACAAAAAAAAAAGACAACAAAACCAAACAAAAAAACCCCCATAGTACTCCTTTAGAACTAGTTGTTTGCACATGTAAGAAGATGAATTCACATTAGAGTCCCTAAAACAGCAGCAAATTACACTGTACTACAGTATTCACCTGCACACAACACTTACCTGCCAAGATTATCCCTTTCTGTGTGATCTTTCTGCCTGCCTTGCTCAAGTAATTTGCAAGACATAAGGTTTGTCCCTCCTCATGAAATACTGCAATGAAATTGCAACAGTTGAACTTGCTTCTATTGCCAATAAAATGATTACTCACTGAAGCATAGAAAACATTAAGGTAATTTTGAAAAGGTCTCAAGAAGTCAGTCACTGCAACACTGCAAAACTGGGGATGAAAAAATAAGGAGGTGAATCTCAGCTCTACATCAAAACAAAATTTGCATGTCATCAGTAGCAATCCCCTTCTTGATTTAGGAAAATATTTCACCCAATACAGTTCAGTGGCATCTGCTTTTAGACTAGAGAAAGGTGAGAGCAGGACTAAAGAAGTATAAGACACCCAACCCAGAGTCATCTATAATCCACAAGTTTATCCTCTTCCTTAAAATTACTACATTTTGAATCACTGATGTTCCTTTCACTTTTTTGCCAAGACTTCTATAAAAGCTATGAGCAAAATTTAATGGGGAGTATACGTTTTCTAAATGTCTGTAGAAGACTGCATTTGGTTTGATTAATGTGATCCAAAAGTTAGGTCAAAAAAGACAAAAACAAAACATGCCTCAGAAAGTGACCAAACCATTATTCCAAGATTTTAAGACTTAAAGAGGGAGAGAAAAGGACACTAGAAAGAGTTCTGTTTGTCACTTCCTTCTGTCTCTAAATAAGGGACTGTTGAATACCAAGAATTACCTCTCAGCTGAAAGAGTTACCTGCTCTACCAAAGGTTTCCAGAATTGATGTTCATTTTGGCAGGCAAGGTCTACACTTTTTTAAGCTAAACTGTCCAATAAAACATTATTTTCTCAATTTATCCAACTGACATTTCACACAGCTGCTTTGGACTGACTGACTAAAAGGCATGCAAAACAAGCTCATCTGAGTATAACTGGAAATTAAATTCATGGTATTTCATTATTTCCTCTTCTTTAGTACATATGTTACCTATGCTTAATGTTCAGTGCTGCAAGACTCTGTGCACACATAGAGGAGCGGCCACTATGCAGCATTAAGAAAGTGGGAGACACTGATTTCTTTTCCTACTTCCTCTCCCTTCTCCCTGTTAGTTTCTCATTGAACTGTAATCCCCTGTGATTAGCTGCACTCAATCTCATTAACAGACTTATCAAAACACAGAAGCATAGCGAAAGGGTATCTGTAAGCTGCTATACATCCAATTGAGAACTATCCACAAAAAAATCAGAATTTGATTGTTCCTTCATTTCTCAGCTACTGTGTTCTCAAATTAAGAGTTATTACCTAACAGCCGTTAGGAAAAATTTTTCACACCATTTAACATATTTAGAATATTCGGCTTATTTCATATGTCCAGTAGTTCACCTGCACTTCAAGTGGAACAGGACAATTTCTGTTAATTAGGTCTCCAATTTTCCTATCTACACCAAGGAAAAAAAGCATTCAAGTGGTTCAGGTACCATCTGACCACCCAAGCTCAGAAATGTTTAAATTAATAGTATGGTAAACTACATAAAAATTAAAATAACTGGTGGGAGAGAATCTTACTATGCATGTATTAGACTTCTTAATCTGTTTTATATGCTGGTGCCTGCTCTACCCTCTGCAACCATCTTCTGGTAGTTAATTCAGAGCATGCACCACAGGTCAAGCACTAAGAGTGCTGCAGCTTTGGCAGCAAAGTCAACACCAGCTGCTGATGTCCTGTCAAAGATGACAAACACTTGTATGATGAGTTCCACGCTCTTCAAGTGAGCCTTACACCCCAACAGCAAGCTCAGCCCTACAGTCATACCCAAGATCATATCAGCATCTTCAGCTGGCACACAAAACAAAGCAACTTCCTTCTGTAATCAACAAAAACACTGTGTTTAGTCATGCTTTCAACTTCGTGGTTTAGGGTTTACTAACCCATCTTTGAAAGGATCAAAAGTCAAACTGCTGTTTTCTGACCAGTGCACAGCAGAAAGGGAGGGTCAGAAGTCCTTCCAGAAGGAAAGTTTTCTGCCTGAACACCAATTCCTGTGAGGTCTTCAGCAACTTCTTGAGTAGCACAAGCACAATCAAGTTCAGAATACAAAAGACGTCACATAATGTTACTTGATTACACTCATCTGTCTTGAGTTAACTTAACTTGACCCAGCTCCACGGGGACAGCACTGAATGATGTCAGACAAGCTCATCTTGGTTTTTGGTTTTTTTTTCCTGTAAACCAACCAGCTCCTTAAATTTCCTCACTATGCTGATGAAAGATCACCAAAAAAGCTTTAATGCAAACAGGTGTCTTCCAGAAAAAGGGCCTTGGTCAGGCACTGCAGCTTTTACCAAATTACAGCTTTTCTGCTGAATATAACATTTCTTAACACCATTACATATCTCAGCACATTTAAGTATTACTCAAGATGGAAGATGCACCTATGTGATTAGTGCCAAAGAGCAACTGCCAAACAAAACCACAGCAAAATATTCCACTTCTTTACCTATGCTGTCTGAGCCTCTAGTTTAAACATCAATAACTAGCTTAATAATCTGGCACCTTTTTAGTCACTGTCTACAACTGAAAAGATTAGAAAGTAAGAGAATTATATGCGTAGCCTTGTCTGAATCCTATCAGTGCCCCTTACATCCTAGGGAGATGAAGTCCATTTCTCATTTTTAAACTCCTTGCTTTTAAATAACTAAATGCACTATCAATAGGAATAGTCAAATAACCATAGGATTTTTAGTCATACTTGCATCAAAATTAAGGTTTCCTAATTTACTTTCAAAAATCATCTTACAAACTCCAAGAAGAACAGGGAAGTTTATTAGATACAGAAAAATCTGAACCAATTTATCCCAAAAAGTGTTAAGTCTACACAAGGTATTTTTGATGGAGTTTTACCTTTTATCCTATAAAATGTATTTCCCTATAAGTAGGACATTTTAGAATCACAGAACAGTTAGGATTGGAAGGGACCTCTGGAGATCATCCAGTCCACCCCCCTGCCAAGGCAGGGTCATCTGCAGCAGGGGACACAGGAACACGTCCAGGTGGGGTTGGAATGTCTCCAGAGAGGGAGACTCCACAATCTCCCTGGGCAGCCCATTCCAGGGCTATGCCACTCTCAGTGTACAGAAGTTCTTCCTCATGTTGAGGTGGAACTCCTCATCCTGTCAATGAACATGACTGAAAAGAGTCTGGCACCAACCTCTTGGCACCAACCTTTGAGATATTTATATAGACTGATGAGATTGCCTCAGAATACTGGGAATTATTATACTACATCAGTAGACTTTCTACAAACTGTTTCCATAAACCAATCATCAATGCTAAGATTCTGATTTAAAGCACATCCAGTTGCCCTATTGAGCCCTAGCCTACCCCAGACAAAAGCGTAGTCATTCTAGGAGAGATTTTAAGACTTATTCCCATTCCCTCAATCTTTTCTTCCTTGCTTTACCAAGGACAGCTGTGTTTAAATATCTGGTGGTTTCATAGCATAATGGCAGTAAAAAACCCTCTGTGCTGCCACCACAAAGCATCAGCTATTTTAACTGGCACGTGCACAGCAGAGCTGCAACACAGCAGAAAACCACGAAGCCAAGGTTTACTATCATGTTTTAAAGGACAGATGGGGAGAAAGGGGCTTTCCAATTACATCTTTTAAAAATAAGGGGACAGAAAAATCACAGCAAGTTAAAGTGAGCACATAAACATTTGCAAAGTTGAAGGCAACAGAACAAGGGAAGAAAGAAAAACATACAAGAAGATAGCAGAAGCTGCGAAATTCAGCAGTCCTCTATCTCTCTGCACAGACAAGTTCTTTCATGTACTCGTGAAACCACAGCATAGGCCGTAGAGAGCTGTGCAGGATTTAGCCCCAGCTCCCTTTTCCTTCTCCTCTGCTAAATCCACATCTCGGACCCCCAACCAGCACCAAAAGTTACCTGTACTTTCCTCAGACATCTGCTGCTGGAAATGACCAGTCTAGTGCCTCAAACAAACTGTCCTGAACACCAGCTCCAGAGAACTGAGAGCAGGTGCCAATGGCTGTCAGAACATTAACCAAAAACACATGAACAAGGCTTGAGAACAGAACTCCTAAGAGGGGAAACAGGCATTCATGGCATTAAGGCATACACAAGGAAATCTGATTATTCCACCTGCAGGACAGGGTTGGTTGGAGGCTTTTTACTTTTTTTAGCCTCAAGATGAGTATAAGCTAGCTTTAATACCATGTCCGACTGTTTCAAACTAGAAATTGAAGTCCCTGTGAAACAAATGTTTATCTACTAACTTCAAAGTGCTCCTTTTCACCCTTCCTAAGAACTGAAACCATATTTGACTGCAATTTCAGACTTTTAATCTCCATTCCCAGATGGTAACCTGGGTTTGCCCCAACACTTGCATGCAAAACCTAACAGAGCGCAAAGTTACAATTTTCCATATATACATGTGAAAAGTATGCGTTGCAGAAAAGCAGTTTCCTATTGAAATAACTTTCCCATCTTTTCATCCGGTGCAGGCCCTTGAAATACCACCACCATAAAATACGGCTTTGGAAAAGGCAGCTCTCTGCTGTGCCTTTGCTTAAGCATAGAATTACAGGGAGCACCAGCCAACTCTCCAGCCAGTGCACTCAGCTAAAGTTCATCGTCTTAAGTACGTCAACTTTTTGTTTGCTCGAAGACGGCGACTGTAATGTCAAGGTCACTTTTAGGTCTTTGAAGGGAGCGTCAGCCTTCAGTCTACAACCGATCAGACACTACAGACAAACCGGCAGAATTTTATTTTAAGTCCTTCTCTAAGGCGTACTCTTCTTTTACACAAGCAGAAAAGAGTCAAAAATTACGTGTAAGATTTAAACTCAAGACCTTATGGCCTACAATGCATGGAGATGTTAAACCAAATCATGCCAACACAAGCTTATGTTACCTTATGTTAGCTGTATTATCACCCTGATCCTCTGCCTACTCAAAAAGCAGATCCCCCACTCAAGTGAAAATTAAGGAATTACCTCTTTAGGACAGGGAACCACTCGACCAGTGCTGTAGTCAGGGTTTTCCCCTCAAAGGTTCTGGTGTAATTCCAGTATGGAAGTGGAGCTATAAATACACTGAAGGGGCAGTTACATGGAAAAAAGCTGGCATATTTAGAGACTGATTTATGAGATCGATTTAGGAGGGCAAACTCTGTCTGTTTAGTGACAGCAACCTTCATGGGATTTAGAGTTTGAGTGGAAAATTTATTCAAAGTTTTTAAAAACATCAATACTGCTCTTAATTCCTACACATTGGTAAAGAGGCATCCTGTGAATATACATATAGACATGGAGAATCAGCCAAAAATACAGTCCACGTCCAATTCGGCAGGGAAGCAGAACCCTGCTATGATCCATCAGGATGTTCTCTTTGCAAATCTGATCCTGCGTCCTTCGCACAAACAGGATTTCTGCCACTGGGAACCAGAGAATGGACGACCCCAAACATTGTTTTTTAATTTAAATAGAGTCTCATTTCACAAATTTCCTGGCATTAAAAAAAACCGCCCAGAACATTTCTTCGAGAAGTGGCTGCTAATCGCTAACAGACGAAAATAACATGGTCACGTTAAGATCTGTGTTCACAGATTCTCAAATAAATCTGAAGGCTTAACTGCTTAAAAAAACAAACAAACAAACAAAAACCCCTCACCAAATCAAAAACACTGGGGGAAAAAAAACCNTTTTGTCCCAATTACACAGATGCCGCGAAACAAGCCGGGTGCCAATGGGAAAGGGCTCAGCCAGCAGCGATGACTCCTGGCATCACCCATCCCTCCTACGTGACCTGACAGCCTCCCCGGCGGCCCCGCAGCTCCGCTGTGCCCTGTCACGGAATCTGCCCGCTCAGCAAACGCGCTCCATTTTCCTGCCAGCAGCGCGGTGTCCGCTCCGCCGCAGCCCCTGCGAGCGCAGCCACTGCCGAGCAACAGAGGGAACAACTTCGGGAAAGACACAGGCACTTCTCTCACAACTCCCTCCTCCTTTTTCCCGGTGCGGAGAGCAAGGGCAGAGCTCCCCCCGCCCCAGCGGGAGCGCTCCCGGGGCATCCCCGGCTCCCGCGGTCTCCGGGCCACCAGCCCCGGGTGCGATCCCGCCGGGAGCGGCGCGGTACCGGGGCACCTCCCGCCCTCCCTGGGATCGGGCACCAGCCCCAGGACGGCAAGTGTTTACGTTTAAAAATACATATATACCGAGCCCGGACACAGAGGGAAGAGGGAAAAACTCCGCCCCCTCCCTCTCCCGACTCCCTTGGAAAGGCGATAAAAGCTGGGCTGAAACATCTGACCGCTCGGCGCCCCCTTTTTAAGGAGAAAAGAAAAATTAAAAAGAAAAAGAGAAAAGAAAGAAAGTAGGACTAAAAGAAAAGGGAAAATAAAGGCTGGGTAAGCGGCACGGGACGTGCCGTGCAGAAGTCCCGGCTGGAACGGGGAGGCAGGCGGCCGGGAGGGCGGCTCGTCCGGGCCCGGCCGGGAGGGACCGCGCGGGGAGGCCGGGCCGGGCCGGGCCGGCGGGAGCGG
This sequence comes from Struthidea cinerea, assembly GCA_013397865.1. NCBI lineage: Eukaryota > Metazoa > Chordata > Aves > Passeriformes > Corcoracidae > Struthidea > Struthidea cinerea. The sequence continues at coordinate 135,967 of VZTI01001515.1, forward strand.
GAGGCGAGCGCGTAGCTCCAGTGGGAGAGAAGCGGAGAGGAAGGGAGGGAGTAAAGGGGAGCGCGGCCCGCGAGTGGGAGAGGGCACTCACGTAGCGTTTCAACTTCTTCTCCGGCGGGGACTTTCGGAGCCAGCCCGAGCAGACCCCCTCCCCACCGCTCATGGCTGCGCCA
>VZTI01001515.1:136863-204752 GCA_013397865.1 Struthidea cinerea
GAATTCACGACGCCGTGTCCCCCCCGAGCCCCCTCTCCCCCGGCGCCGAGCGGCGGTGCCGCCCCGGCCGGCCCCGCCTTCCCCCGCCCAGCGCCGCCCCGAGCGCAGCGGCTCCCCCCCGAAACTCCGCCGGAGCCTTTTCAAACAACAAGGGCTTGGAGGCAGGGAGGCAGGCGGGGGGGGACGGCCGGCGCTTCCAGAGGGATCCTGGGAGCTGTAGTCGGCGGCCGGCGGGGACTGCGGCGGCGCGGCCGGGAGCGGAGGGGACGGGGGCGAGGGACGGGCTCGGTCCTTACGGGGAAAGCAAACAAACAAACAAAACCCCAAGCAAGCAAACAAACAAACAAACAAACAAACAAACCCCAACCTAAAGATCCCTATTAAAAATGCATTAAAAATAGAGCGGCCAAAGTAAACTCCTCTTAGCAAGTCTGAAACTGTCTTAGCAAAAAAAGGGGGAAAAAAAGTAAAAAAAAAAAATTAATGGAAAGATCCAAGTCGTTCACCATCTCTACTGTGGGTGCTGTCTGTCCCACTCCGTCAGAAAAGTTCTCTAAATAAGTAATAGTAACAAATAAATTAATATAATCAACAAATAATACACCATTAAATAAAGAATAATAATAGTACTCTTTTAACAAAAATAATTATAATAATTTTTTTAAACAAAATTTTTTCAGATTACTGAACTGCAGGCTTCTGGATTGGGACCGCTGCTGTGTTGTTTAGCCCCAGTGCACTTCCACTGCAGAGAAATAGTCCCCCTAGTGTGCCTTGGCTGAAGAGAGCCCGACGATTCATCCAGGTATAAGTGCGTTATAAATAATTATAAAAATTACAAAGCAGTGGTTGTAGCATATAGGGGCATTTGAAGAAATAACAGGAAAAAATAAAGGAGAAAGCCCAGAGGTGTTAAAATCTGTGCATCAATTTCAACATAAATATTTTCACGGTAATTATGACAGGTGAAGCATTATTAAGCACCAAAAGAAAGATCATCAAAGAAGATATTTTGCCAAAAGCATATGAAATAAGAAAAGCGGTGAATGTCGGCCTTTAGCAATATTAAAAGCACGCAAATCCGAGCATTCAAACCACCCTTGCATGAATTTCTGCACACCATCATTTCAACTGCCTCAGTGGGGCTGGTGGAAAGAGTAAAAAAGTGATTTGGTTGGTAAACATGAACTCAAATTGTACTCTTAGGTTTAGATTTCAAGCTGGGTTTCAGTACAACTCTTTTGTTTAAACCACTAATGCCATTGTTTAAGAATCTCAGCATTTGAGATTATCCAAGTGCCAGATAAGACCACAAAATTTTCCAGTTTCCTTTAGAACCGTGGAGATGATTTAGTATTTGGAACATGTAGAATCAGTGTGAACTACCTAAAAATGCCATTGGCACTAGGGCATTGTGACTTGATCCAATGGTTCATTTGAATGCCATTAATTAACCAGTGCCTTGAGGGCCAATCAAAGAAAGCCTGTTTTGGCTTAAGCAGTCTCCATGGAGGCACCAACCAAACAAGTTATCTGGTCCAGAGACACAAGATTGTCCCTGAGGTCAAATTTCAAAACATTACATTTGTGTTCTAAAACACGCTGAAACCAGTGTCAGCCTGGACTCCAGCATAAGTTTTCATATACTTGTTTGTCAGTTTTGTGTGGGGGTTTCATCCCGGTCATGTAATGATAAAACATACACTAGGGAAAATGAGTTAATGTCATAGTGATGAATAATAAACAAGAAAACTTGCCTTTCAGACCATACTTAGTTGTTGAGCCTAGTCACAAGCCCCAAGACTGGACATAAAATGTTTTTATTACATTGTGGAATTGAAGAAAACATAATACAGCAAAGAAAAATTTCCAAATGTTAAGATGTTGTCTCATGGACTGCTCCTTTCCTAGTCATGGCAGTGGATTTCCTTTTCTGCTCTCAGCCATTTGAGTTACCCATCCATGGTTCCACTGGTGCCTTCACTTACCATCTCAGGAGAGGGCTGCACAGAGCTGTACCTCTCTTTCCAAGTTAGCGAACAGCTAGCAAATCCAAGAACATTAATCCTGTGGATTTCTGTGCGTATCAAGCAGTGCTCTGCAATTCATAATTTAGATGCCCTATTAGGGTAAACTGAAGGCTAATGAAATGCATGAAGAGCACAATATTTAGGGCTGACTCTTAACACCTGTGTATTTACAACTGTAAAACTGTATACGAAGAAAGTAGTGAAATAATTACACTTGTCAGTTACTGTAGGTGCTGAAAAGCTAGAAGCAGAGAAATTCTTCAGCCTTTTCTCAATATTCTGTGAGCAGACTGTCTTTTCTATGTAAACTATTTTAAACAAGGTCACAGTTTCCTAACCTTCTTGCACTCGCAAGTTGTTTTGCAAGATTGTTATGGCTTTGACTTTGAAAATATTATAGACTAGGTATCTTAAGACTTGGCCAATCCTCTCAAGGGGTGGATGGCCGAGGAACCAATTACCTATTGCCACTCAACACACTTTTTGCGATCTATCCTATATAGTAGTCAGAAAATTATTAAAGAAAAGTTTCAGCTTCCACTTGTTCATGAGCCTGGACTCTGTGTCGTTTTCTTTATGCGCCTCGGATGTAACAGCGACAAGTTACTTCACGTAGATAATTTTTGCACTCAGCCAACCTAGGCTAGGGCATAATTTCCTGAAATTAAGGATAAAAGTCACAAAGACCTCTGTCAAGAATAACTATTTGAGCTACACTTTTGTCCTGAAAGTTTAAACAACATTAAGCATGCCCCATATTGAAATTCTCCTGCAATATGGCTTGTAGTGGGAAGAACCAAACACCCCTCAGGGCTTGAAGGACTGTAACCCTGTATCGGAACATGACCACCCTCTCCTCTCGTTTTGTTCCTTCAGGTTATTTCTGTGCTGTTCCTTGGGAAGCCTGGAAGATAAAGGTGTTTTGAGCTCAATCATTTGCACTACAGAGGTCTTTGGTATTTGTGTACAAGGGCTTTGAGGAAGAAGAGAGACGGGAAAAGGATTTTTTTTCTTGGAGGAAAGGGTATTTTGCCTGTTTTTAACAAGGATGTTGCAATTGACAGCTGTTGGTGTTGAAGAAGAAGATGTGGCCAGCAGAACAGCTTGAGAAGGGAGTTCAGAAGGGATTCATCCTCTCTGCCTACAGTGCTGAATCCTGCTACCGCACCATTGGGAATGTTGCCATTCCTGGATCCCACATAGCCCTTTCCATCCAAAACAGTCCCTGTGCTGTGACTGGATACTGTGACCAACCTGCAGTATACACAATGCTGAATAAAGTGCACTTTGACCAGCAAGGTGATGCCAAGGTCACGTGGAATGTGGCGACTACACACACACGTGGGCACCGTGCTGTCGCTGCCTCCCAGCTCAGGAAGCACGTGCAAGATGCCTTGATTCCTCCACTGACCTTGTGTTGTTCCACAAGTGCATTCCGAAGTGTTTAAATGGGTTCTCCAAAATTTTGGAGTAGACTATTTATATATCTTGCCAGATAAAGTAGGTCATGTGGAAATCCATTTGCCTCTGGTTTGCTTGCCAAGTCGCTTTGATGAAGGAAACAGGAGCTGATAGAAGAGGAGATTAAATACACATGGGTTTGTTTTCAAAAATATAACTGACGCTAATTTCTCATGCAAATACCTTAGGAATTCTGGACTTGCATAATAAGATAGTGCTCACTACAGCTCCCAGCTTTGTGTTACACTTCTAGTATGAAAACCTAGGCATTCTTCTCTAATTTCACCTTGCAGTCACAGACAGTTTCGGCTCCTGATAGTGATCCCTAAACTCCTCTATGCCCCTTGCTTACATTTGAAAACAAAATTTGTACTTTGACAAAAAAAGAACCAAATGCTCTAATTAAAAAAAATAATTAATTTAACAAAACATTTTGCATGTCAGTCAGTCTATATCCCAAAATATCTTTAGGTGTTTATGCAACAATGAATCAGTGAAAAAAGAGTTTCTTTTAAGTTTGCAAAAATCGGCATTTATGTATTTCTTTTCATCTCAAATACTTCCATTTTGATTTCAAAATTATTCCCAGGTAAATTTAATCTACATAGTTATTTTGGTCAGTTTGTGGATGACATTATTTACTGTTTCTTTCAGACTGTATTTATTTAGACTATTTGGCAAAGAGATTGAGGAAAGTAATACAAAACAGACATAATTAAAGGAGATGACTGTATATCCACACACTTTAGAGCTGTTTACTGGTTGTTAACCTACCTCATCTCTTCTCTGTGATTACTTTTAATATTGGTGAAGGCAAATAAAGGCAAGAGTATACTGCAGAACTCATACAAAAAAAAAGGACCAGTTTTCAGTTCTGCATAGGTGTAATACATTGAGATTTCCTTTGTATATTCTGTGGAAAACTCTCATTCCCGATTCTGGAGTGGAAATTCACTGGTAAATGTTTGTCCTGGCTTTTTTTCACCAGGGGATCAGTTGACTACTTTACTTCATACAAGGGAATTTCCCTTTTTTTCCTAGGCTAGCCAAGGAAGAAGGAGCAGGCTGGCTGGTTGGCCAGCCATGCAGAAACTTCCTCAGGTCTATGCTGTTAAAAAATTAATCGGAAGCTTTTCCCTCCATAAGGACGATACCTTTGCACCTATGTACTGAAAATGTGTGGACTTTTTCTATCATAGGAAGCATTTTACAAGTTCAGCACCATGGAAACTTAATTGTTCAGCCACCTTAGGCTTGGTCTTGTAACAGAAATAAAAGTTACCATAGAGATGATCATGTTCCCAGGAAAAAAAAGTAATGCATGGTCATGTAAGAGACCTATACTCCAAAGCTGTGCATAGTCAAAGGAAGCATCAGCCAGGCTCTTTGGTTGCACGTGGTTTGTCCTCCAAAAGCACAAGGTGGAACACCTCCAAAAAGAAAAATTTATAGCAATCCTGGGGAACAAGTTAAGTCTAAGAGACAGCAAATATGGTAACACTGCAGGCTGGTGGTTTCTGTTACTGCTTAAAAAAGTAGGCTCATGTCAGAGAATATTTTGGTTAGAGAGCCTTTTTATACAAAAATTTCAATAATTCTGCTTACAATGCAAGTGTAATTGTAAGTTACGTCAACTAGATATTATGCTTTTTCTTAACTTCCTTTGTCTGAATCTCCATGCTTAAACAGTTCATTACAATTGGCATTTTGAAAGTAAAGTAGGGAAATCAAAGATTACCTAGAAGTATCTGGAGGAAGAAGGAAAATTGTCTGAATGCCAGGCAGGGTTAAGAAGTGTTTAGCTGAAGCTCCTCTCTTGCCCTAACAGATTGATCCAAGAACAATGCACAGTGCTCCCAATTTCAACTACTAAAATAATTTAAACGAAAAATGAGTCAGATGTATTGGAATACTTTGATGCCCAGTGGGAACATATATTCCAAACCAAGGAAATTAGGCAGTAAAAAAAAAAAAACCAGATGATTTTGCTGAGAGGCCCACCTAATGAACACACAAATGGCTCTGGACATTGCAAAAAAAGGATCTACCATCACAAGATGGAGACAATGGCAAGGAGGTGCCTTTCTAACATGTTCTCAGGCTACAGAGTGACACATCAGGGCCAAAACTCACATTTTGGCGTCTGGTACTTTGCAGAGAAATTAGCACCACTACAAATTACCTTCTCTGCCGACTTGAGGATGCCTCCATCAGAAATGCTTCACCCTCATTCTGTGCTGCTGCTTTTCAGAAAGACAAATTTCCTTATCTTTTCTCTTACTGAAAGAATAAGAAATGCAAGGCAGTAACACTTCCTGCTGGAGTAAGGGCAGTTTCAGGGGTAGTGCCGACACTTGCCTGCAGCTTCAGCCACAGGGATCCCTACTACAGTATTCCAACTAGCAGTGCCAGTCAGCTAGGCTGGGATTCCTCTCCCTGTATCACCTACGGTGTGGGGTTTGCATGTGCACCACTCACCTACACCTCCTTTGTAGTCAGTGAGCGATACAGGGAACTGGCAACCGGGACACATCTCATCTCTTCCAAAGGCAGATGGCTAAACTGATTAGGTGAACTGTGTTCTTGAAGCTCTTGTTTATCTCCATTGTCTATAAAACAGTCTAGACACCTCGCTCAGAGGAAGGCAGCCATGCCTGTGACATGTAAAGCTAGGGAAGATGCAAGTCATAGCATGTGAGTGAGAAAAGCAACCATATTCTCAGTCCTGAACGTGGATCGATCTATCTATCTATCTATCTATCTATCTATCTATCTATCTATCTATCTATCTCAGCTCAGTGTTTTCGAAAATTTTCATCAATAGCAGGATAGGAGGGATGGGAGGTGTAATAAATTTACAGATTGGATTAAAAGATCTGAGAGGCAGAACCAAACACTTTGCCTGAAGACAGGGCAGCCAGGGCAGAGCACAGAGATGAGATGTAGTTTTTGTGTAGGCATTTATAAAATCTTTAGTGCTTTGGCCTGAGATTTCCAGAGCCTGAAGCTAAAGACACTTAAATGTGTTTCTACCATTATTATTATTTCATTGGTCTCTGATACCTAAGATCACTATAGAATTTTAAATCCCCAAAGCACCAAATAGGAAGGTGTACTTCTTTTCTGCCTTTCCAAATAGGGAGAAACAGATTTTTTTTTTCTTTGCAAAATTTTGATTATTTCATTTTGTTTTATTTTAAGAGTTCTCACACTGGACTCTGGTCCCATCAGAAAAATCCTTTTTGTAGACCTGAACCCTTTCTGGCTAAATCTGAGCTTTTCTGGTAGGAATTGTCTCATCAGTAAGGCACCATAGTGGAGCAAAGCAGACTGTCTCAGCTAAGAGAGTGGAACCTCCCATATTGCCTGAGTTTCAATTACATCTTGCAAACATTTCTGTACTCCTCAAACCACAAAGGAAAAATCAGACTGGAGCTGTGTGGTACCACTCTCAGGCAAGAAGAAACTCCTGGCCTCGGGGTCACACAGTGTCTGGGACAACACAAACACAAGTAAGGGAAACAGGATGGCAGGAGGACAGTGGAGTCACAGCTGCTTCCTCAGGATGTCTCAGGCCAAGCCCAGAAAAAGGGGGAGGAAGGGACAATTACGAGGAACTTTACAAGTAACATCAATGGTCAGGTCCAAAGTTTAGGGATGTGCTTCATTTTCTCTTGCATTATTTCCAGTACTTCTGGACGACAGTCAGAGTTGTCAGTAATATGTGATGAGAGGAATCCGAGGAACAGTGGGAAGAAAAATTTGAGACAGGTATGAACTCATTCTTTCCAACACTGCAAAGTTCATATGAAGCCTGAAGAGTTCAGTAAAAGTGACTATGATAATAACACTTTCTTTTGTCTTCTTGCCACAAAATAATGCCTCTTTGACAATTCTGAGTGAAGCTGAGGTGTTAGGAGGCTTTGTCCCTTCTGCAGCTCCTCAGTCACGAAACAGAAATGCCACACACTCACCTTGCTTCTTTCCAGGCACAAACAAATATTTTAATTTTAAAATAAAGGATGGGGGGAAATGCTTCTAATTTACAGGTGAATAAATAGAATGTTCTACTTGTATTTAAAGACAAAAATTTAGGTTTCTTAAAAATCACCTCCCATTTCTATCCCTCCACCTGCCAGTGTCTCCTGAAGGCTAAAAATACCCCAGTTCACTGGTCAGGCCATCACCTTGTCCACAAGGTCATCCAAGGTGGTAAGAAATAAAAGTATTTCTTACTTGATCAGCCACACAATTCCAGTATTGATAGGCGAATAGTCAACATGAACAATTAGTAAAAAAATTGCCACAATTAGAAAAAAAAAAGAATTTAACTGTTCACAGGAAACTTTTGATCAAGTGTAAGAGCTACATTTGACCCCCAAATAAATGTTTTCTACTTATTGATTCACCTACCTCTACTAGAAAAAATTGCATCATGTTTTAAGGGATTTAGTGTCACCATTTTGTCTAGAATATGAATCTTGTGCCTATCTGTAAGCTGTCCATGTTTGCTGTGGACTTTCACAGACAGACAGCTCTTTGTGGTTTTTGAAATGTAAGACTTTAGCAAGGGATTTGGTATTTTAGGGATGAAATATTTATTCTTACGGACTCTTAAAGCATAGCTGTAGCTTGAATCAGTTGCTTCACTTGCTGTGAGTTGGAATCAGTTCCAGAACAGTAGTTTTTGCAGGCATACAGACACAGGCAGTCCTGCCATCCAGTATCTATTACACAAGTGCTATAGGGAAAAGGCACTCAGGTCTCAGGTTCATCCTAGGGCCATTGGTATAGGACTCAGGTATCGTTAAGGTTTTTTCATTACCTGCACTGAATATTTCACAAAATGTTCCTCTGGTGGTTTGTTTGTTTTTTTTTTTCCTGAGGAAAAAACAAAATATTTAAAGTTAGTATGTGAAAAAAACCAATTCAAACAATAATTTTGCTAAGTAGTGATTAACAGTGTTTTTTTAAGGGTAGCACCTACTAGAATTCTCTATAAATGTTATTGTAAATTTTTTTAATGCTCCTTCTTCCTGGTGTTTTTAGATGCTTGAAAGTTTCCTCTGGGTATTCCTGTTCCTCTAGAAGCTGGCTGTGTTGCCAGTGTTTCCTTTATAAATCAGTGATGCAAACAAAAGCCTCATGGAAAACAGAGAGAAGGGTGCAAACGGAAGGTGAGCTGTGGTAGACTCACCTCCTCAGAGAATGGGAAAACTCATTTATACTTTATTGCTTCTTAATATTTCTAATGTGTTACTTTCTTAATTTCTCCCTTAATATTTCTAATATGTGAATTTTCTACACAGAGGCAGCAGCACAAGGCTTTTCAGTGATGTAAACTAATTCAAGTTTTGTCTTCCCACAGATAAGGACAAGAATGACTTAGACAGTTTTCATTCTCAGGAGCAACATCCTCTAGTTTAGCAGGAGAAGTAGGCTGTGTGTCCAGAAGGAGGAAGACTCCACTGGAAATTTCAGGCATCTGGGAAACAGTTTGGGGCGAGAGAGAGGACAGGTAACACAAAAAACCTCCACTTCAGCTTTCAAACCTTTGGACAGAAACAGACTTCAAGAGACTAAAAATTCTTTTTTTTTTCTTCATTGTTGGCAGTGAGTGCACAACTTTTGTTCCACCAAGACTCTTCTAGGAAAGGAGCAGCTTTGGTGTGCCTGTCCCAGCTCCTGCAGCATCCCTCGCCTGTGTGCTGTGGGAGAGAGGTGCCTTGTCACATGCAGTGGTACCGTTTCTCTCTTCCTGGCCCAGCTCTCGGTGCATTTATGGTGGTAAAAAAGGAGATCCCAGAAGCTTAATCCCATTTGAGAAGTGCCCAACATCCCTAACTGAGCAAAGGCAGCTAGAGTAATGGTGACAATAAGCTAAAGTCTAATTTGTTACACGCATATGCAGCCTTGATAAAGAGCTATTTACAACGTAATCAAAGGTTAAAAGTGACTTGAAATCACTTCATGTGATAAGGTGAAAATTATTATAACCTCACCTGCCTCTTAGGACCTTGATTACTTTCATGTCTGCCCATGATTATACATCTCCATCTCCGTGGAAGAATCAGGCTCTTTACTGCAAAACACCGAAATTTGCACCACCACATTTTGTTCAATAATGGTTTTGTTTGCAAGAAGTTGTTCTGTTCGGGGTGAACAATTAAACTCTTTCATACTCTGGTCCAATACAACACACACTTCCCTTTGAAAATGATCCAGGTTCTATGCTAAAATTTTCTGGCTGAAAATTGAAGATCATACAAACTGTATAAATTTCATATTTTTTAATGAATGTATAATTAGAAGTTCCCATAAAACAGGTTTATGAAATGTGAGCTGTTCCTGACTAGGAATGTCAAAGTTGTTCCAATGGCTTATTTTCATTAGTTGCAACATCCTGTAATCTTAATAAGAACACAGTGCCTTAAATATCTAATAAAAACAGAGCATGAAAGCATGAAAGAAAATGATTTAAGAGTCTACCGATATTAATGATCAGCAGTGATTTTGCTTCAATTTTATTCTGTACCAATCTAGATGTGGCATTCCCAAAACCACACTGCAGGTAAGTAAGGAACATGTATTTTTTTAGGATAGGTGGATGCTGTTACTAGTCAAGCAAAGAGAAAGACAAGGCAAAAATCAAAACTTAAAAGTAAGGATGGGAGAAAGTAAACAGAGCTGTAAGCTGAAGAGGAGAGCGGTACTCGTATTGCCCATGGGATTTTTTGTCTTAGGTCATAAATTTTTTGAGGTGGGGAATGTCTCTCTGCCCTGTATTTGCATAAGCAACCAGAAGAGATGCACTTGCAAATATACATATTTGCTCTACTTAACACACTGTATGTGAAAAGCCCAAATGCAAGGGGACTGTAAACTTAAACCACTAAAATGTTTATGCATAGCTATGAATCTGGTCTTACATGGCCATACGTCTGTACTGCTGTTTCCACAAAGCCCCAGCCAGAATCTCAGCATGGGAAGAAATGCCCTGCAAGTTGTTGAAGCTAGTGAGAATTGAAGTTATTTTGCAGTATACTAAACCAAGGGAGAAAAGTGCACGACGTTTCTCAAAGCTGCATGAAAAGAAAATGTAGATTTAAATAAGAGACCATATCATGGTGCAAAGTTTGGTCTTTTGGTCTAAACAAGCTGTAACTCAGCTTTTAAGAATTGCAGTTTCCTAAGTTTCTCTGAGGGAAAACAGCAAAACGAGAAAGAAAGATGCTGTGTTTGCTGTTTCCTGGTCAAAGTGCCTAGGCAGCACCACAGATGGGGAAGTGAAATTGCTTGGGATAGATGGATCACACATTAAAAATATTACAGAATGTGGTTGAAATGCCTCGGATCACAGTCTTCCATTTAGACTCCCAGTTGTTCCATGGTGTACCTGAGTCTGTTTGCAGACGCAAACACAGGCTGGCACCAAGTTGTGATCAGGCTTTTTTGGAATTTGTGACCTTCGGCTCCAGAAACGTGGGCTTGGTAAGGTAAGAAGAGCAGCTTCCCTAGCTTGCCTGCAGAGAGGGAACCAATAAACACCAAGTAGTTTGGGATGTCTCCCTGCAGAGTGCAGGGCTCTGCATACATGTGACATAATTACAGTGCAACTTCTTACACCATCACTCATAAACCATCATCAACCAAGGCAGACCTCCCACATCAGGCAGGCCCATATGTCATGGGAATCAGCAACGCAGCTTTGGCAAAACAACATGGTGTAGAACATCAGCAACTTTCTAAGAGATCCGGCAGAGTGAGTTTCACTTTGATCTACAAATCATTGCAATTGGATGGAACACCACTAAGGTGCATGTGTGAGTATATCTATAACTATATTCCTGTAATCTTCTGGAGCATCACAGAAGGAACTTTGCCCTGTATAATCTCCTGGGCTTAAAAGCCTTTTCAGTATCCGCAGGTATAATGAGCTTAGAAGACTGAAATAGTCAATACTGTTTATTTATGGTTTTTTCCTACACTGAAACAATTAATGAAGGTTTGCAAAACCATTGTGGTTGCGTTGTTACAGACATGGAGACCTGCTAGAGCTGATGCAGCAGTGCAGCTTGTGGGAGGCGAGGTATGTATCCATAATCCACATTTCCTTGGTGGTAGGGAATTTACTATGGGATAATTAAAATCGTAACTGTGCATGATGCCAAATGATACTCAAACAATTAAGTGCTATTGCAGCATGCCAGTACTAAGAGTAGTAGATTTATGTGATGTTCATTGCTTTTTATCATTTATAGATCTTTCCACATGGAAGTAAGGCAGTGGTAACCACATAGCCTTTCTCCTCATACGGGGGGAATAGAGGTTGTGCTGCCTTTGCATCCAGGTTTTCAGGACTCCTCCTTCTGTCCCACTGAATTCCCTGTACCCTGAGGTCTACTGTGGCATGTAGGACCTAGGAGGCAAATTGATGTAAGAAGACATAGAGGTGACTTCTGAAGAGGCTGTGCAGAACTGGACGAGCTCCAGGGCAGCTTTGTGCCACAGCTTTCACTGGAAGGTGAAACGTCTGTCCCTGGATGGATTGACCAAACCCAAAGAGAACAGGAAGCAAAGGAAGATGGTCCCTCATACGACCTTTGAATCTCAGTGAGGCCATGTCATCCTAGTGGGACCATGAGCCTTAACAATGCCATAATAGCTTTTGGTTTAGTATCAGACACTGGCACAGGTTGCCCAGGGAAGTCGTGGATGACCCACCTCTGGAAGTATTCTAGGCCTGGTTGAGTGGGGTTCTGAGCAGCCTGGTCTAGTGGGAGGTGTGTCGGGGGGGATTGGAACCAGATGACCTTCAAGGTCCCTTCCAGTTCATACCATTCTGTGATTTTACAATTGTCTCCATAGAAGAAAATTACCACTGTGTCAGACACAGTTTCACCCACAGAAGGCTTAAAAATTAATATCCTTATTCTTAGCAGCTGTAAGGCTTTGAAGTGCACACTGGCAGTGCATTCACACACACTGCAAACCCCTGGTGGTGGAGGGTTTCACAAGTGAAGGCTCAAATCTAGGGACAATGCCAGAGGAGGAACATCTTTTTGAAGAAGCAGACAGCTCCAGGAAGCAGCAAATCTCTTCTCTGAGCTTTGAAGTGGGTAAAATACGCCAGAAACATGAATATGCAGGGGCCAAGATTGCACCTGACTTGAACAGGGGTAAAGCACGAAGTGATGTATCCACAAAATGGATGCATTTCTCCCTGCTAAGATGGATTTACTCTTTTTTTTCTCATTCAAGTCATCAGTTCTTTTAGGTGAAAGAAATCAGCACTGGGCTTTTTGGAATTGACTCATAAATAGCAAAAATCCAGCATAATACGGATTTTCCAATGATAATCACATCATTAATGAATAAGCACTTCTATACCATTTTGGAGAACTGCCACCATTAGGAAGTCTGTTTTCTTCAGACGGAAGACTATTCACTGGGAAAGGAAAGGTCAAAGGCAATTATTTTGCCTAAATGGAGTTGACTGTTTCTTTTGACAAGCACTATAACAATTTCTGACATGGTCCTTGAACCAAATGAAAACCTAGCTGGAATATCTTGTCACTGAATGTTTGGAGTATAATTTTCTATCCTGAATTTTTATTTTAGACCACTATTGGAATTGAAAAAATAATGCTGTCTTGTTTCTTCCTGAAATGTACTAGCTAGGATCTCAGGGCTTCCCAGTGCCTTTCTTCTCCTAGTACCACCTGGAGAAAACTTTGGAAGTTTATTAACTGCGAGGGGGAGAGTAATTTTCAGGCCCTTTTAACACAGCAATTTCTGCTTAGTACAACCATACAAAGTAATTAGCAAGTATTCCTGATGGGAGATCATTTGAGACTATCTCGCACCATCTGTACTGCAGACCTCATTAGCAGCAGTACATCTAGGAATCTCATTAATTATGTGTATTTAAAACACACAATTGAAGAAGCAGTGAACCCTTTTAAAGCCCTACCTGACATTTCTCTGCTAGTAACAATACCCTCTTCTCACTTTAAAAATCGTGCTTCGTAAATTGCATAAGCTCTGTATGAGCTTTTTAGGTAAGTTCTCTCCATGTAAATTCACAGAAACACAACAACTCGTCTTCCCTTTTAACCCGGGCAACAGGAGCAGATCAATCTATCACCTACATCCAAGTGAACTTGAAACCTGGCTGCATTTATGCTCAGCAGCCTTGGGCCTGCCTGAGCATCCCTGCGCTCCTGAATGTCCCCAAGAGAAAAGGGTGGAGGAAAGCACAGAGAAATGGGCCCTTGACTCTTCTGTGCCCAAGAGCAAGTGATGGCAGTGATAAGCAATGAAGCAATGCTGTTGCAAAGAAAATCTCAGCAGAAAATACTATAATAATAACAATAATAACAGGTTTTTACTGTCAAACAACCTGAGATTCTGCAGAGTGATCACAAAACTGTGCCAGCTGCAGTTTTCTTCTCCCAAAGTTTTTCCATTTCTCCCATCAGCTGTTTGTAGATGAATGCTGTGCTACAAGAAGCCAAGGGAGGAAGCTAACCTTCAGCGACTTGTACATTAGATGAAACCCGGAGCAATCATATGCAACAGTGTGTCTCACAAGACATCTTCTTTGGGGCATGATAAACTTTTTGACTCCTATTTCTTGACTAGAAGTGGGAAGATGCAGGACAGATTCTGCTGTAGGAAGAGTTGCAAAGCAACCAACTACTTTGTAATTTGCTTCCCACCCTCTTCCTTCTGCTCAGCACCCCCAATCCCTGTGAAAGTGTACCTAACCACAATAGGAATGACAAAACCAACAATAAATAGCAACTCCTTCACACACAACCCTGTGAAATTATATAAAGCAAGCCAAAGCTTTAGAGGACAGAAAAAAACGAGGCCAGAATAAAAAGCAGATGGGAATGCAGTTAATGGAGAGGAATATGTTTCTGATATGGAAAGGCAGCCTTGCCTTTGATCAAACATATCTGCACTTTCAATGGAAACCAGAGTTAGGGTGTGAATCCTGAGGCAATGTGTCATAAGAAAACGTATTTTGCTTAGGTAGTTCCCAAGGGTCCTTTACCTTGAATGATCAGTGCTGACCACTGATCATTCTCTGCAGTTGCTTCTGCACTTCCAACATGATTGACTGAAAGAAATATTTGTAATAACATATCTGAGGTTTATTTTCCATTAAGGAAGCAATAAATCATGTCATGGGTTTCTGAATTGATATGCATAGGAAAGGAATGACTTTTCTGGGACAGGATTATTTTCTGTTTCTTTCCCTGCACGTGCAAGTCTGTCCAGTTCCAGTAATGAATGTGGAGCTGAAAAACAATGTTTGTTGCCTAATCTCGTACTTCTGTGTTCTTCCAGAGGCATGTCAGCATGTGGACATTTGATTGCCCCAACTTCCACTCTTCTCCAAAAAGGTCTGACATTCCTTGGTTGTGGAGAAAAGTTTGGAAAGTTGACTCCTAAGTCCCATATGGATCTATAATTTATCATTCAATCGGCCTTATGGTTTCGAAATACTTTAAGTTAGCAAAGTTATTTTCCCACACATTTCTTTGCCTCCTCTTTCATAATTAGGGTGGGAGGGAAGAAAGGGAGGAAGGCAGAGAGTGAAATTTCATTTCACTTCTGTGTGAGAGCCATGTAAGGGGAAAGGCTGGTAATGGAGACTCCTTCCTCCTCATTGCCTTCACACACATAAAAGCCAGGCTTCGGCACCTAAAGCAGAATCAATCATGGTAACAATTTACTGAAAAACATGACAAAATTAGATCCTTAAATCTGACAGTTCCTGGTGCTTGAAATTAATTAAAATGTATTTTATTTCATGCAATAGCATGCACTAGATTTCTCTCCCTCCCTCAAAAATACAAAAATAATAGGAGGCAGCTTCCCGTCAGCCAGAGAAAAAGATGCTTTATATCTTTGGACCTCAGTTCCAGGTACCAGCACATTCCAGATTCTATTGGCTTTTTGGCCCATGGTACACGGATTCTTTACTGCTTGAGTTAATCTACTGGCTGGATTAAAGCCTTGTTTTCAAATCTGGGAGTAAAATGAACAAAGAGAAATCCAAGAAGAAATTGAGCAAAACATGACATGGAGGTGAAATCTTGTTTTCCATATATAGGGCCAAATGTGAAGTCAGTGGAGTAGCTTTGAACATACACTGGTGGAGCTGAAGGCAGGATTTGGCCCTTGAAGCTGTGGATTACTTGGTTTGGAAGAGAATTCCAGTTGCTCCGTTGCAGCTTGGCTCTGACAAAATATGACTTCTGGACCTCGTCCCAACAAGATGGGAATTATTTCAAACAATAATCATTTTGTTTGCATAGCTTAGGATTTCACTCAGTTATAAATACATCTTTTAAATTAAATTTCCCTTGGAAAACAATGATTAAAGGAACAAATTATTCCTTAAACTTGGGGTATTCTTGGTGAAATCTAGAACTTAGGGTGGGGTCCTTTGAGCCCAAACCACCGCTTAGATTTTGCCATGACCACAACAATAGGATGTTCAATCTCCAGCAGAGAATAAGTTTGGCCTCACGGTTTCCTTTGCCTTTCCTGTAACAAGGCGAAAAATTCACAGGCAGCAATGGCACAAAGTTTGTTGTTTTTCTCTCTCTCCCCGCTCAGCGAGGACAAACCGTGGCTTTCAAAACACTTCATCTGTGGACCACACACAGCCTGAGGTTAACGCTATTATTGTTCCTGTGTCAGGCCTTCCTTGTCTGCTCTGCCAAATGAATTGCTTGTTCCTTTATTAAATAGGATTCTTTTCCAGTAGCTATCTCCCTTAACCTCAAAATGATCTCCTTCCCCAGTGAAGAAAGATCAGCTGTGTACTCTTGTCCCTTAGTGAAATGGCAGAGACAACATTTCACCAAGGGGTGTTATGGAGTGTTACCTGAACCTCTTACAGAAAAGGCAAACAAAAAAAAAGAGCAAAACCCCATATTTTTCCTCTCTTTGCGGCTGGAGAGTAAGTGTATGGTACTCGGGTTGAACTCTGGTTCCCCCAAACTCTTTATCTGACCCTTCAGAAAGTAAAGGTTGACTTTTTTTTACAGAATATTAAATTTTCTCTTAGATTAATACCTATCTATGAGATATCAGAACTGTCTAGAAAGCCTTTCTGCTTTCTGGGATTTTTCAAGGGATGAGCAGGATGGTTACCTAAAAGAAAGATTTCTGACTGTGTGCGCAGAGTCGCTGTCACTTAATGTATCTTTGGTCATTGTCAGCATTTCAAAGACTTCAGAAGAATCCCTAAAATATCTACATGACTATCATTATCTTCCCTTTTTCAGTTTTCAGTTCACTGCTCCTATGTTCATACTGCCTCTCCTTGTTTTCCTAGGACTATGAGAAGAAGTCCCGGGGTCCAACTTTCACTTTTTATTCTCTGTACAGTAAATTTTCTTCTGCTGCGGTCTTTTTTTTAGCCTTCCCTTTGTCTTCCTCTTTTCTGTCACCAGTTTTGTTTTCCTAACTGCTTATAAACCCCTCACTTAGTAGCTGTGCCCAGAAGGACTGGGCTAATAAACGTACAGTCATGATCTAATCAGATCGAGATCTGATTTCTTCCTTTTGTTGACTGCCAGGTGACAGTTAAATCTTTCAGGCTCACACAAGGAGGTGGAAAATATTTGTTTCTTTTATCTGAGGTTTGTGTTATATGAAAAAGATAATACCCTATGTTTTAAACAGTTTGCCATGTGAAAGCATGGTGTATTCCCAAGAAAAGTTATTTTTGCTGGGTTTTGTTACCCCAGAAAGAACAACCAACATGCCAAATCTGGTTGGAAATGCTCAGATCAAAGCCAAACTAAGTGGATTACTCTGTTTATTCTGGTTAATGATGCTGTGCTCTGAAACCTGCTCTGTTCTGGGAAGAGGGGATGCAAGGGCAGCTGTGCAGTGAACCTGCTGGCTGTAACACCACAGGAAGGGACACACCCCAGTCCACCCTCTTCTTACTCCTCTGCCACCTCCTGCACTGGCTGTTTCTTGCAAAACATGAGCATTTCTCAGCCATGCTGGTTTGGGGGCAGAGGGAGAGGCTCAGCCCCTCGCTACACGGGATGGAGATGGGCAATTCAGCACCTCTGCCCTTTCATCAGAGCAAACACTCCCAGACTGAGCCACGAGGCAATGGCAAGGGAGGTTCACATCTCTGCCTCTGCGCTGGAGAAAGCAGACACACACAGAGGGCTCACAGATACACAAGAATGTTTCTTGGCATGCCTTAAACTGGGGTCACTCAGCACCTTCTACTAGAAACCCACGAAAAAACCCCATGGGTTAAAACCCACGAAAATAGCCAGAGGAAGATTTTTGACAACTGAGTAATAGTCAGAATTTCAAACATATATGATTCAAAGGATACAATACTCCAGATAAGGTCTGTGTTTAAATAGCAAACCTCAGCATAATGCACATACAAAAAGGCTGTTAAAAACTGACATCTGCATTTTGCACGGGTATCTGGCAACACACTATTTTTAAGTCAGTTTTCCAGAGAAAAATGAACAGTGAAATGTGGGTTTGTACTGTCAAAGTTTCCCAAGTGGTCAAATCAGCTGGCTATCACGCTGAGGGGATGACACTTCCTCAAGTAGCATTCAGCAGAAGAGTACCGAAAGGAATTGTCCCTTCTCTCCATTGTGGGAGTATGCCCTGCTGACGGAAAGGGGTCTTATACAGTGGGATCCACAAACTGCTTTTTTCCCCCTGGGGCAAAACAAACCAAAGCAAACTCCTGAGAACAAAATAATCTATGTGTGTCAACAGGTGATGAGAGTTTCCCCCTGCAAGACAAATGCATGACAAATGGTACTGGGGAAGGCACACAGCCAGGCTACAGGCTGTGCTATGACAGCGCTGAGCCAAACACATGGGGAAGGAAATTTTGGGGACATCTGCACCAAAATATGGACTGTTCTGAACTTCTGCAAGCAAATAATTAATGCCATAGTATTCAACATGAAGTTTCTGTGTGAGGGAAGCTTATATTTATAGATGTTCTATGTATAGATGTACAGATGTAGAACAGAAGAGTTGTACGGAATAGTGGGAGTCTCTCCTTCTCAATTAGTTGATTTGAGGAGGACTACCACAAGAACAACAGGGCAGGGATGAGAGCTTGTTTTTATCACACCCATCTGGAAAACACAGTATATTTCTGCTGAGAACCCAGCTGTTGTTAAAATCCTATTGGAGAGTTGGAGATACTGCAGAGATGTCACTTCGATGGCCTCAGCAGAAACATCCATAGTATAGGAGGTCAGAAGAAAAAGTCTGGATATGGAGGGCAGACACCTGTTCCTTGAAGGAGGAAGGAAGTTGTGAGGGCTTTGAGCCTGCCATTTCCTGATGGAAACTGCACGCTGGATTACAGGGACAGCATGTGGCTGCTCAGTCCCCAACAAGAACACAGCTGGACCCAGAGTCTCAAGAGCCTTCAAACAGGATCTTTTCTTCTGAGAAGGGCGCCTGGAAAAGCATCAGGCAGAGAGAAAATACCAGAAAGTTTGTGGTGAACAGTAAACAAAAAATTGGTCTCTCCTGGTCCTGCACAGCTGTGCAGGTGTCTGGGCACCAGTGAACCCACTAGATGAAAGGAGCTGCTCTACCTGAGGAGGTATAAACAGAGGAATTGTAACAAAGGCACGAATTCTTTGATACTGTGTGAAAATAACTTCTGTTAAGCAGAGTGACCGGTAGCCAGGATGAGGTGAGGTGAAGTGCAGTGCAGTGCAGTGAAGAACAGAACACCAACTACCATCCCTGAGTATGAGCAAGTGACTGCTATACAACAACACATCTATCACCAAAAAGGGCAGGGAGCACTACTGAGGCGTCTGAAGCAAGGAGTCTGAAGCAAGGGTTAGGCCCCTAACCCTAACCCTTACCCCTAACCCTAACTATAAATAGTTTGTCATAGCAGCATGGGAGGGGACAACCAGTGGGGAAGTGAAAGCAGTTTATCTGATAATGGTTATAATGAGAAATCTTTGTGCAGCTGACACAGCAGAGTACTACAGAAAGGGCATAAAGGAAATCTGAGGGATACGAAAGGAAAAACAAACACTTACGGAAAAGATACCTGAATGTGAACGTAGAGAATACAATGAGTTACCAGTTATTAGAAAGGAAGGTACTATGTTATCACAGTATTTTATCTCCAGACTCATTTCAGGTTGACATCTAAGCAAGGGTCATGCCATAAAGAGAAGCAAGGGAGTAAGGGCTGTCTAATTTACATCCAGTAGCCTAAATTAATTTTTATGATTTTAGAAATATTTTATTTTTTTCCCCCCTTCAGTAGCCACTTAATCTAATAAAGTTTGCCTGACAATACGTTAGCTTCCATTTACATGGATGGTCTTGTAGGAGAGTCATTCTGCAGTCAGGTAACTGTGGGGAATCTCGAAATGTACAGATCTGTGTAAGCAAACTGAACCTATGTAGGTGTCTGTATTCTTAGTGGATAAAAGCTCTTGGCAACTTTTAAGCAAAGGGAAGTGTTCTGGCTGTAAAAATTGATGAGGCCAGCATTTTTTAATTTCTCACTTCTTAAGAGATCTTAAGAGATCTAAGTACGTCTCTTGCAAGCAGTGGAATGCAGCTTAAAATACAATGTTGCAATAAGCATCTATCTAGTCTGGGAAAACAGGTTGTGTTTTTAGACTTATTAGCAAAAACTGTATTAATTAACCCATTTTTAAATACTGTTTAGCCTCCTGCATGAATAATGACAGGAACAGATTTAAAATATTAGGCTTATGAATAGCTAACATATTTTCTTAATGCTTGACTGTAGGGGGAGCTGAATTTTCCTTTAAAACTGATTGGTACATGTTATAAAAATATGGAGTTTTTAATCTAAAAGACAAAACAGATAAGCCAGGATACAATGAAGGAATAATTTGGAAAATTCCAGGTTTGTTTGTGTTTCTCCCTCCTCCCTTCCTTTGGCTGATGGTGGTCTGCAATCCTCTGAACCCATATCTCCTTCTGATGCAAATGCAGTGGGGATTGACTCCTCCCATCCTGGCAGGGAATCAACCTTGAAGGGCTTCTTCCAGTTTGCACCTTGTAGAACTGGCTTTGTCACTGTCAAAAGATGAGTTTACTGGAAGGCAAAATCCCAAATTAAATAAAAACTAATGCTTGTGATTAAGAAACCTCGGCATAGCATTTGCAGTGCAGAAATATAATCAGTACATCAAACACATCTGGAAGGTTTGTCCAGGAGGAGACACTGGAATGTGAATGTGGACAAGGCTGGGCCATTATAAACTTGAAGAATGTAGGTCAGGGGCATTGCAAATCTGTTATCGCATCATTTTCCAGAGACAAGATGAGAGCATTTGAAAAATAAAAGCCAAACAAATCCTTTGGGTCAATGATTGAGGTTACAGGGCGGTTGAATTTGACTCCAAGATCAAAGTCCATCAGTTACAGTAAATGATGTTTTATTTATGTAGTGAGGTGTTGATCAGCATTTCACATCTGATGTCTTTATCAGCAGTTTCTTATTTTCCTTAATCCTCTCCCTTCTGCACTGTATATCACCAGAAGAAACTATTTTCTAAAAAAACCTGCTGTTTTCTCTGAGTGTCACTTAAGTTGAAAGCAGAGAAATGGTGGATGATCCTGGTCACTGATGCTGCTACAGTGTCTAGGAATGGAGGCTCTTAGGTAGAAACATTTAATGTTATTTCCATGGATAACTGCCATTTTTCATGAGTTTATGGTTGCAGGGCCCTTCTTGCTGTCTGCAGCCAGGCCCACTCCCAGCAGATGTGAAATTAAAGTTCTTTGTTTCCCAGGGCACAGATGGTAATTCTCTTCCTAGCACTCATCTCTGAAGATGTTAGGCAGATGGGAATGGACCTTTTAGGTATCTTTTGATAATTATATTATAGTTGTATCATTCTAGCCTGCTTCTTGGCCTCCAGTGGGTATGCCAAGGAGTGGGGAAGTTAGAAAGACTACAGACATGTGAGACAGAGAGACATTTCACTGATCCTCCCACTCATGGCACTGCTCCTCATGTCTCTCATCCCAACCTTGTCAAGCTTGGACATTCCCTTCAGCATTACCTCTCTCAGAGTAGAAGCCCTAGGAATGACAAGGCTGGTTCTTGTCCAGCATCTAAGAGAGGTGTGAGTGACAACAGCCCCTGAGAGATTTCAGTTCTCCAGAACAGATTTTTGAGGCCTAAATCACCCAAAATCAAGATGTTTTTGCAGATTCAAGGAACCAGTTTCTTCTCAAGCACCAAGCAGTAACACCCAAGTGCTCTGACCCAAGAGGTTATGTACCCCCAGATTTCTGCAGGCTCCAGAACAGCAGGAATCAGAGGTGTGCAAGCCCAATTTCTCATGTTCCCTATCAAAAGCTTGACTTTCTTGTTGTGCAGAAATGTATAATGAGGTGTAATTTGAGTTTAGCAAAAATTTTGTGTGCTGATAGCTTTTATCCTGTGTTTTTCCTTTTCCCCCCAATGGTAAACATTGCAGTAATAATTATAGCAGCAGAGTGGATATTAGCCTTGTCTGAAAAGGCTTCAAGTACTGAAAAATATACCTGAGACATTAGGAAGTAAAAGAGGGTGTAGTCTGTTTTAAAAGGCAGCTATCCAGTTCCAGGTGGTTGAAGGGCAAGATTAGAGCATTCATTCAGGATGTGGGTGGTCTGGACTGAGAGCTGAACTCTGTGCAAGGGAGTGGACTGCACAGTGGGAGAAAGAAAGCTTGAATTTATTGCTTTTTTACTTTATTCCTTTAAGTAGAAGTTATTAATGGAATATCTGTAAAGCCAAAGTTGCTGTTAGAGCTGGCAATGCATAGTTTAAAATTACTGAAGATATTTAAGACAGCTTTGGGAGAAAAAAAAAATAGAGAACAATTTTGAAATCAGAAGTAGCTGTGGGGTAAGCACTCAGCTCTGAAATAATTCTGAATTTTGGAAAATCTGGATCCAAATCTATTGGGCCATGACAAACTTATATTTCTTATTAAAAATCTTTATTTTACATCCCCAGGGGCCTTCCCATGCTTGTTTCATTTATAGAGCACAAGGGATTATTTAGGAGGGGCAGGGTAGGCATCTTCCTCTGGTGTTGGGGTGTCCTGGCAAACCTGCCAGCCCAGGGTTTGGGGGGACAGACCTGCGCCTGCGAGAACCCCCCCCCGGTGTATGGTATCTGTATACAAATATGTATTGGTTCTCCCCAGTTTCCCTTTCCCTCGGTGTATGATATCCCTATACAAATGTATATGATTTCTCCCTTCTCCCCGCCGGGCCAGAGGTATCGGGTTGGCCCCGGGTTCTCTCCCTCCCCATTGGCTGTTGCTGTAAGCCCCGCCCCCCAGTCCCCGGGACAGGGAGAGACGAGATTCCCCAGGCAGACTGCTGTGGGAGATGGACGAATAAACACCTTCAGGTCTCCCAGCGTCTCGGGTTCTCGCCTTCCTTTACTTCTGGGGTCCCGAGGGTCCAAACCAAACCCCGTGGATGTGCTGCACGCCCTAGAGGGATCCAACGGCCAGATAAAGGAGGACCACAGGTAGCATAGCCGGCTTTTAAAGTCTAGTCTGAAATCTGCCCTCCTGCGCCGCCCGGGGTCTCATCCCCGTGCCGGCCGTGAGAGGCAGAGAGACAAAGAGACACTCTGGTGATGGCATAACAGGACCCCCAAAATAAAGGAGGTGTTGGGAGTGCTACAGTGGTGTAATTTAGCAAAATCAACTTTCTGGCTAATAAGTATGTGTTCCAACCCATTACTCATAGGCAAAATATTCCATAATCATATTACTGGTTTTACAAGCAAAGCTTTTTCAACCACATTTTAGTCTGGTAGGCACTTTTCCACCAAAGAGAGGAAATGCTTTTTTTGCTTTAATTTAAAAGGTAGTAATAATTGTACTTTTGCTCTCCATGGAACATTTATACCTGAGTTTGTGATGTACCAGAGATGGGAGCAGGTGCATGACTTCTGCAGCACCGCTGGGAAACTGGACCAAAGCCCCTGCCAAGATCACTGAAAAAAACACCTATTTTTAGTGGCACCAATCCCATGTATGACAGAACAGAGTTTGGGCCATTATACTTTCAAGGTCACTAAAGACAGCAAATAGAGAAAATGAAGAAAAAATTATTCTAGAGCAGCTTCATTGGAACAAGTGAATAACAACATTTTACATATAATACACCCTTACAAGGTCAGCCATAGTTAGTCTAAAAGGTTTAACCTACTGGAAGCAAGTTTAAGGTTGGCATTTTGTTTAGAAAAATGGAAAGCAATGCTACCTACATTTCTGGAAAAACAGCACATTTGAGTATGTTGAGTATATTGAGTATTTAGTTCTGTTTAAAGACAATGAACTATTTCCAAACAAAGTTATAGATGGACCAGGGAGGATGTGGTGTCTCCATCCTTGAAGATACCAGCTCCACACAGCCCCTTGCTCACCTCTCCCCAGGTGGGACAGGGTGGGGAACGAGAAGGGCAAAAGTGGGAAAACCTGTGTTTTGTGATAAAGACAAATTAACAGGTAAAACAAAAGCTCTGTGTGTTAAGTAGACAAAAATAAGGAATTCATTTACCACTTCCCGTGGACAGGCAGGTGTGCAGCCACCCCTGGGAAAGCAGGGCACCATCACACTTGATGGTGACTTGGGAAGACAAACACCTTATCCCCAAAGCTCTCCCTTGCTCCTTCTTCCTCCCAGGTTTTATTGTTGAGCACATCACGTGTTCCAGCGGTGTCTCCTCCCAGCTCCCAGTGCCCCACAGCCGCTGGTGGGGCAGCACGAAAAACAGAAACTCTCAACACTGTGCAAGCTCTGCTCAGCAACAGCTAAAACATGGGGGTGTCATCAACACTGTTTTGGTCACAAATCCTAAAGAGAGCACCATGCAAGCTACCACAAAGAAGATTAACTCCATCCCAGCCCAACCCAGTATATTGGTTCTTTTTATGACCATAGTGCTTATCTTCCTCAGCTATCTCCTAATGTCATTTTACATTCAGTCAGCAAAACCAGGATTTTATAGTTATTCCAGCATTTTTATTTTGTTTAAACTGCAATTCCAATGAGCTAGTTGTGTAATTTTTTTAATGATTTCTTTCAGTGAATTGGATATATCCAGCAACTCTGCAGTTGTAAAAGTCTCTGCCAAAAGAAACCCCGCAGCCGACTGGCATCACACGTCACAGCTCCAGCAAGAGGAACTCTCAGCTACTGGCTCATTTCCATTCTCTGTTGCATCCCTATAAATCAGGAGTCAGTTATCTCAGATTCAAAGGGTGTAAGCAGAAACTGAAACTGGGTTTAGGATGGCCCCTTCCGATCTGACCCATCCTGTGATTCTGTTACTTGTTATGATAACTAGAAGTAGCATTGCTTAAAGAAAAAAAAAGGAAAGAAAATTAGAAGGCACTCAAGGGAAAACAGAGAAAAGGCAATTGGGGCAGAGAAGCAAAAACCAAACACTAGCATGAGAGAATATTTAGCTGTGGTGTGCAGCAGTGGAAGGCTGTTGGATGGCTGAAGGCAACTGGAACACCCCAAGGAGAGAAACCCAGTGATCGCCAGCTTCCTCCTGTGGTTTATTGCCTGATATATAATGTCCTGAATACATTAGATATTACAGGCTCATTCATCACAAATGTGCTTTAATGGAACCAAGGGTCAAGGGCAAAATGAATGCTGGAGAGAAGGGATGGCCTAAGTGTGTGTGGAAGCAGGGAGATGGTCATTTCTATTTTGGCTTAAGTTAAAATGTTGCTATGTGTCTGTGTATGCACACCTTTTCACAGTTCAGGATTTCCAAGTTTATGGGCATAGGGTTATCATAAAGCTCCATGAAAAAATCGTAGATGTAGCAGGTGAACACTAAAAGATGGTTTTAAACTAACAAAACAAAACAAAACAAAACAAGATGCTAAAAGGTGCAATCCATCCCTCTTGAGAGAATGTTGTAATATTTAGCCACAGAAAGAGGGAACTTAAGCATGCAATAGGAGCTTTATCACAAGATATTTAATTTTGCTTTGTCAATTTAATTCAGATTTTTAATGTACCTTTCTGACAATCTTGAGAAAATTGTGTGTAGAATAGTTAGCAAGAGACTTTTTGCAACTGGGACTTTGTGAGATGTCAGAGAAATAAATACAGCAAAGACTTCAGAGATCACTGGGGTCTCCAGCTGAGTCACCGAAAAAACTGTGAGCAAATACTATGGGAACCACTAAGTCCCCTTAGAGACTGTGTGCACATTTCTAACTTGCTCTGCATGCAAAAGGAGCTCAAAGAAAAAATTCTGTATTTATGAAATCTGAATTCACTTCGGAATATTTTAATAACAATAATAGCTTGATTAAGATCTAAGTGAAAATATGAAGCTCTAAAATGAGTTACTTTAATAGTACATAATTTTCCCTTTTGAAGCTTTGTCTAGAAAGGAGTTAATCCTCCCAGACCAAAGAACACAACATGCATAGGAAGGGCCTTTTGAATGGTTATTCAATGTTAATGACAATGTTAATGACACACAAGCAATGTTAATGACACACAAGCAATTGCGCAGGGCCCACCCACACAACGAAGACAGCAAATATCAAACTCTCTCAAACCCAGGTATTGCCAAAACTTAGACTGCCTATACAACTGCTGTTCAGCCCCCTTCCATGCGGGCTTTGTGGTAAATTCATTGGTTCTATGGATATAAATTATTCTCTTACAGCGAAGTCTGCCACTTAGTACAGAATTGCCTGTTCAGGGAGCTCAATAGCTGTAAGATATTTAGACTTCCCAAATTAGCCAGTGACTTACTTATTACCCACCACCTGAAGCCTACACAGAATCTCTGCTTGTGAAGGGAAGCTGCAGGAAGGATAATGATCATGCCCCTGCAGAAGGTACCATAATATGCACAACACAAGAGGACTAAATTAGGGATGCTCACAACAACTTCAAGAGTTTTTGAGCATTTCAGCACTTCCTAAATATATTTCATCTAATGATCTGTTTTCTGGATGTTATTTCCTGGGGTTTTTTTTGGTCTGAAGACCCAGTCACAAGCCAGCATCAAGAACAGGGCTGAATTCTGATATGCACTGCTCACACAGAATTGAACAAGTATAACAGGAGAAGAATTACGATGGGGGTTATCCTTTCCAGATATATCCTGTGTCAAAGTGATGAAGTAGAAGAAATTGCCAAGCATAATCAGCCCCAGTCTCTCTATCCACATCCTTTAAGACGATGTGTGTTCATGTAGGTCCGAGGTGGCTAAATGCTGTTCCTTAGGTCTGATCTAGGATCTCAACTACCCAAGAAAACTAAGCTGAACCAAAATTTCACAGCCACCGAAAAGAAGAATCTGCTCTCTCCTCCATCCCCACCCCTTCTCCTCCATCTTCCTGCTTGCACAATGCAGCTTGTATTTCTATACATTTACATCTTTGGATTTCAGGCAATGACTTGTGCAAGACATATTATCTCATCACTGGTGTCACAAAAGCTCGTATTTATAGGGTTTTATTCCTTTGCCACCTCAGAAGGAAATGATCTAATTACAGACTAATATAGTAGGGTCATTATTATGTTAGCTGCCCAAGCCTTCTCGTTATAAACCCCCTTTTTGTATTGTCTGTAATTTGGCAGTTTTAACCCCTTGACCTGATTTCTTTCATCCCATGAGGCTTCTTCAGTCTTCTTTTTTTTTTAATAAAACTTTCTGCCAAAGCCCATGCTAATTTCCAAGAATACAGCTGAAAAGAGAGATGCTGTTTTCCTGACACTACATCTTCCATAGGAAAACTCTGGCCCACACATAGTAGGGAGTAGCAATTTGGGGTGCAGGGGTAGTTAAGGGATTGCTGTTTGAAAATCAGAAGCAGTCTACTGATGCAAAAAATGTCTGGAGAAACAGTAGTTTGCACATGTTCAGTAGAGACTGGTCAGAACTTTGCAACATCACTCTTCAGAGATGCTGCCTACAATGAGCACTCTTGACTTCACAAGGTTTTCTGTGGCAGGAAGGTTTCCAACCCACAACCACGAATAATTGTTCCTCTGGATTGAGTTGTAGGTCTATGCAGCAGATTTAAAGTCTCGAGCCTCCTGATAAATCCTGTTACTGTCGGTACAATTACACAGTTGAATTTTACTTGTTTGCACTTTTCACAAGCTTAAGAAATTTGGCATAAAAACTCTCCTTTGAAAAAACCCCAACAGTATAAAACCTATGCAAAGTGAGTATTATTATACCATTATACAGATTTGCATCTGAGATACGTGAAGTTTAAAGCCAAATGTATCCACTGGGTTTTGGGTATCCAGCCAAGAAGTAAAATTTAATTTTTCACTTTATTTTTTAATTTTTCTGAGCACATGGCTTGACACAGCTGTAGCTGTGTGTTCTCTGACTCCTGCAAAACCTGTTTCAGGTCTCAGAGTCAGGCATTCAAAGAAAGGGGGATGTACAGGATAAAGACTACCTGTGAAAACATGGGAAAGAGAAGTGATCACCCCCAGCCCCTGCGTGACCTTGCATTACATGGAGGACTGCATCTAGGATGGGGAAGGGACTTCCTGACCGAGGACTGATGGTATTATCCTTTTAACACAGTGTTTCTATAAAGTTACCCACCAAGATTAAATGATGCAAATAGGCATACTCATTTCCCAAAAGGTCTTTGGTCAGACCTATTTCAATAGCAGCTTGGTCTTTCTGAGATTTTCTCTTGTTTGTTTGTATGAACAAACATACCAATTAAATTATTAGTATATTTTATCTTGAAAGAGTATAACCACTGCAATTATAGCAGATATTTGTATAGCAAAGATGTTATGTAGATACAAAGATAATAACGATTTCATAAAATCACTATTATACTTCCACTGTGACGTATTATAGAACAATTAATACCTTTTATTTTGAAAAACCTGAAGTCTAGCTACAGAGATCACTATTACACTGTCAACTTGGGCACTGGGAAAAGCTGATGACAACTACATGTAATGTTACTCACACGGTATTAAAAAACAAGCAGAGGAAACAAAACACAATATTTTCTTTAAAACTGTTGAGACATTCTGACAAACACACAGAACCACTTGTAATTAAGATAAACACAACATCCTGTGAGTGCTGCTGTGCTTACAGATCTTGCAAACAGCATATATGGTTTGTACTTTCACCAAGTGTGCTTAGACCTTTTTCTCCTAATGAGTGACTCTATGTGTAGTAGATGGGAGCAAAACAAGACTAAGCTAAATACACTCTGGCTGTCTTAACTCAGAATTTCCTTGTATTTACGGATTTATATTAAATCCCTAAGGTTATTTTAAAATTGTTTTCGGTGTTATTTTATCATTAATCTTATTATCATCCAAAAAACTGGCTGCAAATGATTGCTTTGAGGATTGGCAAACACATTTGTACAGCTTGAAACAATTTATTGAAAACATGTTGCTTACTTAAGAGAACATGCTGTCTTTAAATGCTGTTGGTAAGAAATGTCAATTTCTTGGATTTCCATTCTATTTACGGACTCTGAAGACAGGAGAAATACATTTTAAAATGCACCTAAAGGTTGCATATGTTTTTAGGATCACCTTATTTTAACCTCAAGGGATCTTTCTTGTCCATCAGGCTCCTCAGTGCACAGCACACAAGCCAAGGTAACACGCCTTTGCAAAATATTTGATCTCTTCTCCAAAGGAGAAACATGTAACCAGTTCTGTTGTAAACTGGTGAACTATGGTTTAACAACGAGAAGATTTTAGTCTCAGATCAATGGAACAATCACTTTTAGCCAAATGTATTTCTGTGAACATAGTACGTACAATGAACATTGATTTATGGTAATGCATTTCCTTCCTTTTCACCCCGATATCTCTGAATCCCTGTAACACTTCAGTCACTTGTACATTTGCATAACTCCCTAAGATGAAATATCTTGTAACATGAAATACCTTTGCTATTTTATAGCTGGTGAAAAGGAGGTACAGCCTGAGTTACACAGAGCATACCAAGTAGAATAAAACTATGAACTCCCCAAATGGTGAGACACAGTAAAATTTCCTTTCCTCTGCGTAATGGAAGCTCCAGGGGCTGGATCTACTCCTGGCCATTACAAGCACAAGAGCTCTATGATCTCCCACAGCATGCAGGATACTCTCCTCCCCTCTCTGGGCTCATGGTGAGTGCCTTACCAGCAGGACCTGGGGGGACAGTCTAGGACCTTCCCTGACTACCAGCTAGGGCAGCAAAATAAAACACTCTGTCCATTCCAGATTTTTTAAAAAATAAATCTTCACTTTCCAGAAAACAGCTTGTTTCAGATGTTATTTTTAACTGAGACCTAATCCTTACTAATTTATATTGCCCTATATGAAGGTTTTGAGACATTTATGTGATTTGCTTCCGCAGTGGTAAATCCTGATACTTCTGTCACCCATGCAAGCAGCAAACACAGAGGCTTTTCACCTCTTTCTACTTTCCTGGTCTTCCACTGATTAAGTACCTCTTCATCTGCACTTCCCTAGAACACAAAAGCCCAGAGTTTTTCATTATGAATGGTTTCTTATCCATTCCTTAACTTGGGAAGAGGAAGAAAGGCAGGATAGAGAACTCTAGAGTTCTCAGTGTGTGCAAAAATTCCAAGCTTTTAACAAAAGTTCAGCCCCCAGAGCATCTTCTAGCAGGATGGAATAAATTTATTGACTTTCATTGGGAAAATTTTGCTACAACACTTTTAGGTCAAAATTAAAAAAAAAAAAAGTAACCTCAATTTCTGTCTATTCATCTACCTGATTAGATCTGAAGTTCTGCCTGTATATCTGTCTGTACTCAAATTTCATACAAGAACAAGTATAACTCCTTTCTCCAGACTGAAGAGAAGAAGGAGCTGGCTCACTCAGAAACTCAGCTAGAATCCCTCATTTTTAGCTTGATTTCCCATGCGGTCCCTTGTTTCAAATTCACAAAGGCTGGATCCAAAAGCCCAGCAGTCCAAGTTGACTCTCCTATATTAATACATTTTTTTTAATATCCAGTTTTAAATGAGGAGAGTGACATATGTGCTTAGGCATTCAGAACAGCTTCCTTTTAAAATTAAATATAGCCGTCTCGCAAAAAATTGAACTTTGGAAACACGATAGATAGAAAGATTCCCTCGACCACAAGTATGCATAACTTACAGTCACAGTCAGACATCAAAGCTCCTGCCTTTACACCCACACCAGGGTCTTTTTTATTGCAATTCTTTTCCAAATAACTAATTGCCTGCTAAGCGGTAAATAAGCAATTTACACTTTCCCCTTTATCCTTCATGGGCCAGCTGACATAATGTTGAGAGCACACCTACCAGCTTAACCAACAGCAACAGTTTTGGCCAGGTCCCTCCATCCCAGTTTCCCAGGGATAAGAGGTGTGCATAATGACTTCTTTCCTGTTCCATTGTAACATTTGCCATGTTCTACTAAAGATCTGATTCAGCGTCTCCTGCCAAGAAACTATTTCTTGCTTAGATTGATCACAGAGAGTTTAGCCATGTTTTTGTCAGTGCCGTGCCTCCAGAAAGCTGGGATTTTGTACAGAAACTGCACAACCACTGGCAAAAACTCTGCAGCAAGACTTGCACTTACGTGTCACTTCTGGGTCCCCAGTAGGACCCGAGCGCCTGGATGTTTGTTTGCCTGAGTGCTTGAAAAGGAAAGTCAGCATTTTGGAGTTTTATTTGTACACTGCTGGAGCCTCCTTTCTTCCGTCCTGAGCAGCACGTCTCTTTCCAAAGCTCCTGCCAAGGGAGGGGGCCCTGCTGTCCCCGCCACCGCCTGTCACCAAGTGCCAAAGCCACACCAAGTTAAATGCTGGGGGAGCCACAGCTTAGCATGCAGATTGATCCAGACAGGTAAGAGATTTCTCAAAGACAACACCAGGTTTGTATTTCCGGCACTTTTCCCTCCCCCTAGACTTTTCTGTCAAACTTCTCACTTGAAAAGAATCCAAAAAGCTGTTATGGAAACCTAAGAAAACCTTCACCCATTTGTTATTTACTCACCTACAACCAGTAAGAGACAGATTATGATAACATGATCACCAAACTTTTGAAGATCAGTGGTCAGGTTTTCACAAACTATGTTTGCAGCATGTATTTGTCTGGCAACATATAATCCAGTCACACAAAACCAACTGATCTCAATTACCACCAAGTTAAGTAGAGAGTTTACTCTCTAATCACCTCGTTAGGTCAGCACTGTTCCCTGACATACAATTACATTGATACAGGCACTAAAAATAGTTCACCTAGATTCTTCTTTAAGGTCAAGCCTGGAAATTTATGGTAGCTGTTTAAATTCTGCGAGCTTTAGATCTTCGTGGAAAGTCACAAGCCCAGCCTGCCCTCCACCAGCTATGGAACAAGCCTGGGGAATACAACCTCCTTTTGTCAGTGGTCTAAATTAGGCAAAGTGAGTACTTTGATTCTCTTCACATCCCCAGTTTCTGCTTTATGGTTACTGTAATTTAAAACTCCTTTACAAAGCCTACTTGTTGGTATAAATACTCAAAATAAAGAGAAATGGAGCCAATTACATCCTGTTGACTAAAGGTTATTTTAGTCTGCATTAAGCACTACCCCAAGTTATTTTATGAAGTGTTTTAAATAAACATGTTTTGTAGGTTTTATAAATTTACCTTATTTTCTTAAGACATTTTGGTTTTCTTGGTTTTCTTTTAATTCTTCCTGAGTTTTCTGTGTATCAATTATCATGGGCAGCTTTCCCAAAGTGTTATGCAAGGTGATTTGGGATTCTGTTCCAGGAGCTTCATCCATGTATCTAACTATTTTCCTTCTCAACAGTTAATTCTTTCCTTCCTGCCTCTGATCTGAAATACAAGACCTCTTTCTCCTTTCCCTGGAAGTCCATGTTAACTTGATCCCCACTCCAAGTTTGCAAGATAAGGCTCCATTGCTGTCAGCTTTACTCCTTTCACAGTTACAGTTGTCTTGCTTAAATTATATACTTGGTATACAGTGTATGCATATCAATTTTATGCATTATACTGAATGTTTATTGTCACCTTTTCCCACAACAGCCCAAAAAAGGAAATGACAAGTTCAGAACGATACCATACTCAGCAAACAGTTTCTAAAAATGCTGACAGGAGCTTGGATGGGTGATGAGGGTACACATGCAGAATAATAGCCTGCTATGCTGAAGGGAATACCAGTCTTCCCAGCAGATCCTAGGAAGGGACTGAGCTCCAAAACAAAATGGTTGGGCTTTCCTGGGCAGAATGTAGTAGTAGTAAAGCATTTCAGTCCAACCACAAGCAAGCAATCCAAGCATTTCTACTACCTAGGTCGTGGTCAGGCAAGCAGAACGAAGTGTTCAAGGAAAGGAAACACCTTAAATAGGCTGAAATGCCCAAGTATTTTTGCTGAATAACAAGCACTGCCTGGAGGACACCATCCTTATGAGCAGCTCTGGCTTGGCTTTGGTTACCATATAAAGAATCCCCAGAGCTCAGTATGGTTTCAGGAACTCACATACTATATAAACGTGCAGTCTCCTTCCCTAAAGCCACATCGCCAGGCACTAGAGATGAGCAGCCCAAAAATAATATTTTGGAAAGAGCATTGCCAATCCACCCTTCATGTGAACAGCTTTCTCACTTGCTTGCCTTGAGGTATTAACAGCTATGATATGAAAGCCCTCCAGGCAATCTTTCCCTCCTAGTATTGTTAGCTTGTACTTTACTAATTCTGGTCTGCTGTGAGGGCCTCCATCAGTTCCCAGACACAGTTCTGGTTTCAATTAGTGCATTTAGACTATAGCTTTTTCTAAATCTGCAGTTTCCTCTTACAAACTATTCTGTTTCTTCTACTCACTTTTCTCCCCCCAAAATGTATCTGCTTGGCAAAAAAATATTTCCCTTCTGTGTGTCGATCATTTCTAACTGGGCGCTTCCTCTTCTGTTTGTTGTTTCAACGAGGCACAGTCCAGAGAAGAAATGATGTTTCCTGTTCACAAAAAAACCCCCAACAAAACCCAGTGCAAAGCCACTGTTTGTCCTCCACTCCTCAGGGCCTGCAAGCCACCAGACCACGAGGCCCTTTTCCATCCCTCTGTGTGTAATCAAGGCACGTGCCTCCTTGTGCTCCTGCTCCAGAGGCAAATCCTGCACTAGGTGTGCGGAGCCTCCTGTAGTAGCTACTGCACACTCATGGGGGAAAGCTGAGGCTGGGGGCACTACTGAGGCCATATGGTACTTTTTCAAAGGAGGAGAAAAAAAGCATAGACCTGATGATGGGTTAGCAAAGAAGCCCCAAGAAACACATTAAACATCAGACCTGGCTGGGTAGGTGAAAATGCAGATCAAAGATGAAGGCTGCAGCTTCAGGCAGGTGTACTGGAACAGGTACGTGGAGGAGGGAGTCTGGTACCTGTGAGTAGCTGAACTGAAATAACCCCCAGCTCCAGTGGAGCTGAGTGGGAAGAGGACTGTGCAGCTCACAGTGCTGGGAAAAAGGTAACTGCTGGGACGTCAAATGCAAAGCGAGGTGACAGAGTCACATTTCATAGACGAGTTTTCATCTTTAAGCTGCAGAATTCCCTTACTCTGAAAACATCCAGAAAAACCTTAATCCACCATAATTTTGAACAATAGTACCCAAATGACCCAGGGTGCCAGGCTTTCCCAGAGTACCTCAGATTACCCACAAATGGCCTTTTAATGCTGTATGAGCACCACAAACCCATGTCCTTTCAAACTAATGCTACTGGTAGGATGAATCTCGTAAATCCTTAATCTTTAAAAAAAAAAATACCCCAAACCCAAAATACTGTAAGAGAAGGAGGGAGAAAGAGCTTTATTACATGAGAATGCAGATCAAAACAATTTTCTGCGCCTACAGGGGTTTGAGAAAAAACTACAACAAAACATAACTTTCAATGAGGTGTCGTTGACGAATGATTTATGGGCTATTTGTGTAGAAGCACTAAGCGCTAAGTCTCATCTTGATAAATCAGTTCAAATTCCACTAGTACTATTAATAAATCCAGAGCAGGTCAGCTCCCTTCTTAATGTGATTATTATGGTGCCTTCTGTCTGCTAATGCAAGTTTTGACATCTTCTTCACACCTTAGTATGAGACAAAGATACATGTGTCTCCTCAGTGAATTAATTAGCAGGATTTTGCATCCCACCACGCTCTTCCTTGCACTGCTTCAGCTTGCTGAAGGGGACATCCATAACGTGTGAAAGACGAGGACATAGCACTATGATAAACTGAGTCAACAAACCAGCCCTTCTAGAAATGGAAGGCTTCCCTCTCCCCTTCCGCAATATCGTCTTCTCAGCCTTTCCCTTCACCCTCCAGCTGTGCAGGTCACCCACCCCCTCCCTTGTGCTGACACCAGCACTTGTCCAAGTGCAAAGTAAGTCGATGCAATTTACTATTCCCAGCAGAACTTAAAAAAAAAAAACAACAAAAAACAACAACAGAAAGACCCAACACCCCACACCACACTGTTTTGAAAAAAAGCCAGAATATCTGTGGGAACATTCAGCAGAACAGAAAGGTATTTAAGTGCTTTAAATTGATTTAAATGCAGTCACAAATGCTAAAGCCAGCTCAAGGTGAGAGGAGACGATAGTATCTCTCCCTTCTGATACCTGCCAGTTGCTAATTTGGCTCATCCACTTACAAAACTTTATCTTAAGACTCTAGGACACATTAGTGGGCTTAAGAATCATTAAAACTACCAGTTAGTCTGATTTTTAATTTGACTTGGTCTCATTAGTTCCTACACACAAGTAGTAGTAATTCTCCACATCTTCACTGTGCTGGTCAATGCTCAGCAGCAGAATGGGCTGGTCATTGTATTACATTTAGAATTTATTATGCATCATAAAAATAGTCAATTTCTACTTGTAATATGAAACATTCTTAAGATGATACAAGAATTAAATTTTTTTCATAATGTGTTGATGAACTTACACCTTCTGAAACATAAGCAGGTTCTGATTGGTGTGAGAACCCTACTCCTTACAGATTAATTTTAAGGATGTGTGACACAGAGAGAAAGAGAGAGAGAGTACAGATAAAGACTGAGAAGAAATAGCTTCTACAGATTCTTAGAGATCATTTCAAAGAGAAAGGGGATGGAAGAACATACTGAAAGAAACACTGGAATTTAGAAATCTTAATACAAGTACAGGCATGCCAGTCTGAGGGCCTTTTTCTGTTTAGAAAAAAACCCCACAGTAGCTTCAACAAAAAAAAAAATTAGAAATTTCTACAAGGCTATGCAGTAACTTTGCCAATAACACAATTTTATACACACAAAACTAAGACCTAAAAACTACATGTAAAGGTGTATTGGCCAGACACTGCCACACACGGGGTCCCTGCCCGACAGTTTACAAAGCGCTCACAAGGCACGCGCCCAAAACCAAATGGCTTTATGTAAACTGCATATTTCAGCCCCAAAATTTAAAGTGCTTATTAAACTAAACATTCCGCAACTTCCTATCTCTGCATTAATCAAATATTAAGCAGACTCAGGAATGAGATGATGTGGTACAATCTTCCCTGAGAGTTCACAAATGGTTGAGGCATGACCAAGATTTGCAGGTGTTTATAGGCTTTGGTTCTCACTTGGCAGCCCCTGCTGTGGTCTCGGAGCACCTTGCAAGAACTAAAAACATCCCATCAATCACCTCTCCTTCCTTCCTTCCAGTAGGTAGGCATAAATTACCTGACTTGGATGATGGAGCTGAAGGGAAGTGAAACAGAAGCACAGCAACCAAGGAAAGCTCCCTGGAGGAGCTGAATGCTTCATGACAAATATTCCGAGCCTGTGGTCATCCTCGTGCCTCTTCTGACACACAGGTCCAAAGCCAAGGCCCAGCTGACACAGAAGCTCTGGCTCCTATATGCAAATCTCCCACACTTGCTGCACAGATGTGTGGCCACGGTGCAACACACCTGCTGCACGCGGCCACACATGCGACAGGACAGCCATCCCAGGCTAGTCCCAGAGCGGGCTCGGAACAGCAACACAGCCAACAGATGGAAAGAGGACCCTGTCAGCATACAGGGCATCAGTGTGATGATGTCAGAGCGACCTGCACTGCTCAGCAGGCAATTTGCAGCAGGTTTGGACCAGATGGGGCTCTTCAGGGTGTGATCTTGGTTCTCGCTAATGGAAATAATCACGCCTGGCTGTCTCAAGCGCATGGATCACTGCGGAGGATAGGATAAGACTCACACTCCTAACCAGAAGCAGATGGAAACATTTATTATTGTGGTTCTTCTGCACACACAGAATGGAGGGGTCTAAAGGGTCTGAGCACTGGAAGCTGACAGCATCCCTCTGTGGCAGGGGAATGTTACAGAGCAGGCAAGTTATCTCAAGCACACTCCTCTTTTCCAGCAAGAAATTGTTGGAAATCTCAGCTTTGGTCCTCTGTTATTGTATCAGGAGTTCCCAGTTAAACAGCAATAATATTTAAAGTTTTTGTCTTCATTGGGAAGACATGAGGAGAAAAGGGTATCATCTTATTCTGACTGCTTTATTTCCTTACTATTACTGCTCATAAAAATGTACTCCATGTTTTGAGACACAAAACACTGTGCAGCTTCATCTTGTGACAGCATATAAATATATATGTGAGCTGGGCATTTTAGTAATTGTCTCTGGCAGCCTCCCTCCCTCATTTACTGCTCCACCCCAAATAAGATTCATAACAGGAAAGATTTTATTTTAGATCTGAACATGGGATAAAATGCTCACCAACCGCTTTAAGTAAAGAAAAAAGATCAAATCCTTAGATTACTTTATCATATAGGCTATACATTCTTCAGCGGCTGTAGAAATCACTTAACACTTCTTTACTCAATTATAAAGAGCGATAATCTCTCACTCTTGCAAAGATTCCTGTTATTATTGAATGGAAGCTATCAGTAAAAACAATGCAATGGGAAAATACCAGGCTCGGTAGGAGCTGGCAAGCACCAGACATAACTGTGGGAGTGACTCCCACAGTGGGCTCTGGCTAAGATATGCCAGTTATGCATTCTTATTTTATCTTCATTGTAAACTGGGATTCTGACAAACACCCTTCCCCCATTATTGAACTAATGAAGCACAGTGTTATTTTGAAGCTGCAAAACAAAATTATTGGCAAGGGAGGTTTTTCTTACTGTTAATCAAAGCTAATCAGTAATTGCTAATCTTATTTTGTACCTTTAGACAAATATTTCTCCTGGAAAATGGGAATTCAAGTGCCTTATACGTATAAAAAGGTACTCTCCCTCATCCCAGATACCCAGGTTGTGGCCCCACGTCTGGGAGAGGTGATGATCTGGAGAAGGAAGACATCCCACCAGCAGCTGAAGGGGAAGCCCAGCAGACCCACCTGCCCCTAGTCCTTCAGCCTTGCCTCCGCTCACCCCCTGCCCAGCTCTGGCACTGCAGCAGCGTTGGCTTGGCCAGCTTTCTCACCACAGCAGGAGTAATAAATCCCAGAACAGTTAGGGTTCCAAGGGACCCCTGGAGGTCACCTACTCCAACCCCTTATTCAGTTTATAGCTGTATTTCAAAAATCCAGCACTTCAAAAATCCAGCACAATGTTTCTGACCTGTCAGAAACTGTAATCTCTCTAAGCACCCCAGGTGAACAGAATCACACCTGAGACCAAGCTGGCCTCACTTTTTCACTTGCTATAGGAGAGATGGATGGAAATGAACAAGTTTAGCTCCCTAACATCTGCTCAGCAAATGCTCACATAAATCAAGATGCAGAATATAGTGTATTTGCCACACCCTGAATAGCAATAGTCATGCAAGATGAAGAGTGGAGTGAAATCCTGGACTTGCTGAAGTCCATGGCAAGACTCCCATTTAATTTCAGGCAGGCCAGGGTTTTAATGCAGATTGTTACCATATGGTAGATTTTAAGACCAACTGACAAATGCAATTAAAAGCAGAAAAGAATTAACTGTTATAATAGCTATGTTAATTAACTGCATTCATATTACCAAAACCCAATACACAAAATTCATGTATCGCCCAGCAACACCTATGACTGCTCTCTGAAAACTACCTGTTTTCACTTAGAAAAACTGAAATTCCTCTAATCAAGAAACATTCCTCCCAAGCAAGTAGATTTTCCATATCAGCTTGACTTTTAAGCACAGAAAGATGCTATTTTTAATGTTAACATAGTTTATTTAAATACACTAACTTACTCATGGCTTAGACCTTTCCCCCTTTTTTAATTTTAATTCTAATAGAAAAGATTCTGTTGAAATAGCAAGGACAAAAATTGGGAGTTGTTCTCGAGGTAATACAGCGGTCTCCTAAATTCAAACCAAACATCAGTTAATGCAATAAGCCTAGAGGTAATACTACAAGTCCATGCTCAGCAACATAGTGTGGGGTTTTTTTCCTTAACTCCTTGCAAATAACTTAATAAAGGCATTGCCTCCAGACAGTTATTCTTAAATTCATCCAAGACTGAGATGAATTACTATAACTCATGCTTCTCTCAGTATGATTGTTTCAGATTGCTTGTGTATTTAGGAAGATTAATATACACTGGTCACATTATTAAAATTCTTCTGCTATGCTAAGGGAGAATTAAAACACCTTTTTCTCCTATAGGCAGCATCTTCATGCTGCAGATGTAAGGTTAACAGTTCAGTGAGCTACTAAGAATGAACTGAGTTGGGCAAAGAGTCTCTCACCATGTTGCCCAGCAGTCCAAGGCACAAATTTGAAATCCGCTTGTTTATCTTAAAACGTATTAGTGGGTCTGTTTCTATTTTCTTATTGGGTCCATCTAATTTTCTCACAAAGTGAGCAAAGGAACTTTTAAGCTGCTGGCCACAAACTCCATTTGACATCTCAAAGACAAATCTTTCTTGCTAATGCAGTATCACCCATAGTGATTCTAGAATTCCAGCTTTGGTAAACTATCTCATGTCCAGCTTGGCTCTGAAGCAAAGGCAGACCCTGAAAGACGATTAATAAAAATGCTTTTTTAGCCACTTCTGATAAGATTCTGGCTACATAAAAAGAGACAGGAACCACCTTGATTATACCATACCACAGAGATGTTTAAGACACTTGTAGCATCAGCACTCAGCCATTTATCCTGACAGCCCTGGCACCAGCTGCTCCAAGAGGGATGTTGATCAACTTCTACATTAAAAGCCTTCTCTTTGGTCTTTAATGCAAAGGAGACACTACAGTACTGCTGTGCCTCCAAACTGAGGGTAAGCGTTAGTTTAGCATTTCCTGCAGGCTCCTGCTTTACCTTCTTTCCCCCCAAAACTATTTATAGCAGAACTTCAGCCACACAGTGACTTAGAAAAAACCCTACATTCCTAAGCCCAGCCCAGTGCTCCACAGCACAAAACTTTTAAGACAACACCTAATAATTTGATGGGAATGTCAACTAATACATAGCAGCGTCATTAGTGCTCTCTACTGGATAAATACATAATTACTCCAAAATTAACATAGCACATCAGGGACCTCAGTAACTGAGTGGAGTAAAACTATTCGCACACAAATGGTAATGCTTGGAATATATTTACAAAATCTTATGCCACTCAAAGGAAGCTAAAACCTTACATAAGGATGCAACAAAGGATGTACAGAAGTCCTTGAAAACAAAACACAGCTGAAGTTGCAACTCTGATCTCTGAAGTAGGACAATTAGAGAAAGACTGTACAATTAGGCAAGACTGTCCAAGAATACTTGAGTCAGGGCAGTTTTAATCAGAAATATTCCTTCTTGTTGTTCACATACTATATACATATGCACAGATAAATTTACAGCTAACAACTGTGAAATTCAATTTCAGAAATTCCTCTACCCTCAAAAGCAGTTATGTATTTGGAAGTCACAAAACAATTTGCTTCATCACTGTTCATACCCTGCTAATACAGGGCAAGCTTCTACTTGGCAATCAGACTAAGTGGTGTCTCTTAGTTCACTGACTCCCACATGAACAAAACCAAGTCAGGGTTTCTGTTATCCCTCACCATCACCACCAGTGTCCATGGCTTCATCTGAATGAAGACAGCTGTAATTTACTTACTATTCCCTCCAGCCAACACAGAACCAAGCCCCACCACCAGCAGAATGGTTGTGCTGCCCTGGAGTTCAACATTATTCAGAGCCAAACATAAAATACCTAACTTGGCACTGAATCATTAATGGTTTGAGCGCCTGCAACCACAAACCTTTGCATAAAAATGAGCAGTGATTGGCCTTTGTGAGAACCTCTTAATAATGCAATTCCCTAAAAATACCTGAAGCAAACCTACCCCTAAACTACCCCCTTCTAACAGTGGCCATAAAGATTTCTTAGCAGGTGTTCTTACAAGTGCTGAAGACACAGAAAACATTTTATAGTAACTGATACTTGCCTGAATTTTTAAATGCAGAACTGAGACACTACAGAAAGTCGCTTCTCGTTATGTAGATGCAATAGTTAACTCTTAAGTTTTTTAATTGCATTTTTGTTACCTTATGTTTGATACATTTGGGAATTCTGTTTATCACAGTAGCACTTAGAAACTAACCAAGAAACAGTGTTACATGCAGCCCTGCAGTGGCATGAATGTTGTGTAGAAGATACATCTGTGTCCCGGAGACATTAGCTTCAGTCAACAAGGGACAGGAATGAG
Source organism: Struthidea cinerea (assembly GCA_013397865.1). Taxonomy (NCBI): domain Eukaryota; kingdom Metazoa; phylum Chordata; class Aves; order Passeriformes; family Corcoracidae; genus Struthidea; species Struthidea cinerea. Next base: position 178,098 of record VZTI01001515.1, read on the forward strand.
GAGGGGGAGAGTGGATGTGAAGAAGAAAAACACCACAACACTGCTGAAGCCATAGCAGGAAACATTTCAAAAGTATGATTTCCACCAAATTTGTTTAGGGGAGAGTAAGATAAAAGGAAGTTCCCAGGTGGATGGGGCAAAATGGGTTAAAACCACTACTAAACACAGAGCTGCTGAGAAAACTCACCAAATGACAATTTTCTCTAATTTGTGATACTGCAGTTTCTCTTAGCCAGGCAGACTCTTGGCTGTATCCCTTCAGTTTTTCATGAGTCACTTAAAGTAGGCGAGAGGTAAAGAGAATAGTCTTGCTGGGACCTAGTGATCTGAAGGATAACATGCATCCTAAAAAAAATCTGGGGTTAAGGAGGTCTCAGGGACAAGGCTATCTACAACCTAAAATAATACACTTATCACATCAAATTAGACTAATTGTTATTACATACACCCACACCTCTTTATGTAAGAAATTGTTCATGATCCTTTAAAAAAGTGGGGAGAATATGCAAGGCAGAAAATTATTTGGAAAAAATTAAACAGCTACTCCCAAAGGAGATAAAGTTAAAAAGACAAATCCCAAAATACTTAGTTTTGTGTAAAAAAAAATTGCTTAAATAAAATGTAGAGGGACAGGCTGGGCATATAGCTCAAATAATAAAAACACAAAGAGGTCAGAAGTACTTTGACCAAGTAATTGCTATATTTTTTCCCACATTTTTTTCCTTATAGTATACGTGACATGTGAAGTTGGTATGGTTTTGCTTAAACAAAGCAAACTCTTTTTGGTCCCAAAAAGAGTAGGAAATCCACAGCTTTGCATACCCACACACTCTGAAGTTCTTGCTTGCATTTCTTTCCAGCTTCTCCTTTTTAAAAACCCTCTGGTTGTTTTCCTTTCATCAAATCCTCTCCGAAGCTGAGCATTCATGTCCATTTCCCAGAATATGAATTGGGGAATGTGAGCTGCTACTCTATAGTTCATCCTTGTCTTTCCCACTCAGCAATCCTTAGCACCAAAGGGGACCAAATAAGCTGGAGAAGAGCTGACTTGAGCTCAAAAGCAGCCTTGTCAAATAAGCAGTTAAAACTTTGCTTGCTTGAAGTGCGTCCTGACTTGCGGCTCACTCTGTGCATTCACAACTGGAGAAATATTGACCACAATGCAAAAACTCCACACTGGATTTGCTGCCAAGAAAATGAGAATTTGCAGAAATATTCTGCTTCTTGATACCCCCAATGAAAGGAAATGGTCATCATCTATGACTACACTTAAGCCTGTGATCTGTGAACAGAGGGTGCACTTCAGGCCTAGTGGACTAAGCACATTTTTGTCTTTCCATCCATGCCTTCCACCGTAACACACACCTTGTGGGAGCAGCACTACTCTTGTAGGCTGCTATGCAACCTCACACTGACACTGCCTTGGATCCTGCGCCAGGAACTGATCCTTCTTCCGCAGAAACGTTCGTAGCTGCTTTTAAAAAAAGATCATCCTTACACATCAAATCCCCAAATGCAAAACACAGCAGACCAATCCAAATGATGAAATCATCCACCTAGTTCTTTGTTTATACTGCAGCCAATTCCCTTCCCCAAGGAATTGTGCATAGCTGCTGTTTTCATGGTCTCAGCAGTAGGAAACACCTCTTGCAGACCTGGGATGTTTAAAGCACAGCACACAACCAGCAGCTCCTACTGGAGCCAAAGCACTTATTTAAAAAAAAATTAAAATATTATTAGGTTCTTTATTATGTTAAAGCTAGACCTATCCTTTCCCTTTGCAGTTAGTAGATTCAAGTTACTTAATCAAAGCAAAATTGAAACACCTCAGGTCAAGAATAATTCTTCAATTAGCCTGAATAGGATTTGGATGAAGGGGAGGTTCCCACGATTTTCTCCTCACAGGCAGTACCAGACTTAATCTGGAGACCACATAAAGGCAGCTGTTTCTAATGCCAGAGGGACCTGGGGGCAGCCAACTCGAGGAGACTCAACTTCAAACTACCTATTCTAAGGGCAACCCAAACCTTTCCCTTCCCTCTCACACAGTTCACCACCCAGCAGTAATTCACAGATTATTAACTGGCCTGTTAATTGTTTGAGTTTCCTAGGTATTCATGTAGTCAAGAAAAACAACCAAACCCAAAAGCCTTCTTTCAACTTTTAGTCAGGGGAAACTTGAGGAAAAATACAGAAAAGTTGAAAACAGCTTTTGAGAATCATGTCTTTATTTACAGGTGGCCTAAATGTTTCTGTGCCATAACTTCATGTTCATTGAGAAAGGCTGCATTTTAACCAACTATGATGTTCTTTATTATTTCCAAAAGTTGAAGTAATTTCATCTTCTTTGAAGATTTAAGTATCACCAATTGAGAAAACAACTCAAATGAAACATTGTCATATCACTGCATCGTAACTACACAGGAAATCCAGCTACTTCATTCTTCAGATACAGCTGGACCATCAAGAGTTCTCAGATGACTTATTTTCCATGTTTTTGTGTGAGATCCTTCAAGCTGAGATTTACAGATAAAATATACAATTAAAAAACCCCAAACCATCACTGTTATATTTTACTAGAACATCTATCTTCCCTCTCAAGTCAAACACATGAAAACTTACGTACGTTGAGACACCTTTTGAGGCGTTTAAAATATATATTTTTTGACTTATTTATGCAGTCCAACACATGTACAGTCATTTTGCCCCATCAATTTTTAAAAATTGATATGAAATACTATTAAAAATTTATGCCAGTTTACAAGATTTAAGAACAGGCATACTGCAAAAATGGTTTCAACTCTAGTTCAGTAAAACAAACACCAGGAAAGATACAGCAAGAAAATGAATAACTTTCTTCTGAGAAGCTGAGTGCTAAATATTGCAGTTCTTTAGAGAACAGTTGAGAAAGGGCGAGTCAGTTGAAAAATGGTACTAACCTTTAAAGCCAAGTAATAACACGTCCCTGTGTTTGGCAAGGGATATGCCCTCCCCTCCAAACTGGAATGGCTTTGCATTTCTACAAACCACTTAAGGCTGACACCTCTTGTTTCGTCATTTAATGCACACTGTAGGAAAACGAACAGCAAAACAGTTCACAGCCCTTGGACCAATCTTTATAAGAACTCTGAATAAACAGAGATCCAAAACAGAGTCATGCAGCATAAAGTTAAGGACAACAGTCTATATTCACAGAGTAAAAGAAACTGTAATCATAAACTGGTCAGTTTTGATATCTGTTCCCATCAAGTTAAAACTCTTTCCAAGACTATACCCTAGAGAAGTGGTCTCCAAAGTGAGGTGCATGCACGCCAAGACAATCCATTTGGGTGCAAGAAGAAAGTGTATTTTGTAGAATTAACAAACAAAATTTTAAATAATTTAAAAATAGTCTTTATTTCACTTCTCTCATACTTTTTCAATTTCTACTCCTGTGCATGTACATAATATATTAGTATAGTAGTACACATAATTTATAAATTAATAAATATACATATACTGGGTGCACACGTAAGAGCTTTTAGTGATACGGGTGTGCAATCAGAAGAAGTTTGGAGACCACTGGCCTCGAGGATGCTGTATGATACTACAGCTGCTTGCACAATCACATATCCTGTTGCTGAAGTCATTTTTTAATACCAACCTGAAATACTCTGCTCAGCAGCATATTTGCAATATGCCTACTGAGATGTTTCTCCTTCAAAATACAAGTGGATATAATGATACAAAGGAAACTTTTTAAGGATCAGGCTCAGATAACACAAGGCGTTATTGACAAAGTGTCCTTTGGTGGAATTACACTGAAGTTACAGCAGTGAAATTAAAACATGCGCAACTTTTAAATCAGATTAGAGCCATCCTGTCCTTTCTGCGTTTGTCTCATTTCAGGTCAACAGCAGCTCTTCATCACCACCCGCTATCCCTCCTTCCCACACCAACTTCATGAGGAAACACCCATCCACCCACCCACCCACTGCTGTTTCTTTTGACATGTCTATTAAAGCACTTTTACACCTGATTCCTAAAAATATTACCTGCGCTGGAAATAAAAAAAAAGGGAACAAGAAATGTGTATCCTGAACCCACATTCCTATCTAGAATCCTGCAGATTTAGAAGAGGACTTTCTGTTTTAAATAAGGAGGGAGCATATTGTATTTAAAAACGTTCATCTGTGCTTCACTTTGGGTAGTTTTGGTTGCGGTCCCTTTGATCTGGATACTTTTAATTCAAGCAAAAGCAGATTCCCAGTGAATTGGGGGACATGTGCGTGCACTTTAACACAAAAGCTTGTGAGGTAAGGCAGTGCCACACTTACACCCCACAGCCGGCACACCGAGCACAGCCAGAGCTCGTGTCAGACACAACACAGACAGCACCACACAATTCCCAGTTCTCTGTCACATTTGACCCCACACCTCTGTGATTTAAGAACATATTCCTCATAGCTCTGAATTCAGTTTTAGGTAGACCTATGATGACTGGCTGCAGGGAACATGAAAGCCTTGAAGATTTTCTATTCTGATCTCATTTACATCATAGATCATATGCTCACCCTTTGAAAATGTCCAGTGATTTCCATTTGATTACAGCCTACTGAGGATACCAAGTGCTACAACTCATTACATCTCATTGTAGGTTGTACCCAGGGAAATCAGCCTTGTGTTAGAAACTGAGTACTTTTCTTTGGATCACAACTCCTCCTAGCTTCCACTCGCTATGATTTGGTAATTTTTATGCCTCATTCCCCTATATCAGAGACCAGCACCACCCAAAACTGAGCAGTTAACCTTTGTTGTTATGTCACAGTTTAGTATTCCTTTTATTTACCCTTGAATGTTTGAGCCTTAAAAACAAAACTGGCAATGTGGCAAGACAGGAAACCCAACAAAAGAGCAAAACTTAGGAAGGGACTAGAAGGGACCTCTGGTTTATCAAGTCTAGTTGCCTACTATTCAGACACCACTTTGCATTTAATTTCTTTCATAGACATACTTGGCTCTTCCTTCAAAGCAAGGCTCTGCCCAGAAGGCTGTTCCAGAATTAGGAACTTTGTTTCTAATCTAAATTTTATTTACAGAAAGTTCATACCCACTTGCTTTTGTTCCAACACTCTCAGCTCCCAGAGCTTCTGCCCTCTGCCTGTCGCTCATACAAAAAAAGTGTTCTGACTCCATGAACAAACTTACTGCTACAGATTAAAAAAAAAAAAAAAATTTAGGCTTACCCATGAAATTAAACTTCCAGGGCATAGAGAAGATAAAATATTTAGCTTTCCAGAGAAGGGAACAAAGGAAAAAAAAAAGCTAGCCAGAAAGTGTGATTTGTTTAGTTACCCAAAGAAGCCTCTTCTCTCCTCATCCTGGATAAATGGGCTCATAGACATTGTAATCACTTGTTACATGGGAGACCTTCACAGTAATCCACTGTGATGCTCCACATGAAGAAACTGTACAAAATTAACTGCACAGAAGAAAGTTGATACAACTCCAGTGACCATTAAAACAAAGACCAAAGCACAGTCTGTCTTGGTAGAAGCAAATACTATTTAAAAAGACATACCACCCTTGAGTTTGGTACAACTGCGTCTCTTTCATGAAAGGAAACAACAAAAAACCCTAAGCTTCTGAAAGGGTCTTATGTATTTTGTATCTTTCTATTGATTCAACTTAGAAAACAAATTAAGAATGGAGCCAAAAATGTAAATAAATAAACCATCCAGCATTCATTCACAAGCAACAGAAATCAAGGTACCATATGTACATTTTTCTCTCATGTCCAGAAGATAGAGGCATGCAACACCATTACTGTAAACAATTAAAAAAGTGCACATTTCAGAGCATGAAATAATCCTCCACTTCCACTAGGTTTACTGAAGCCTTCCAAGTTGGGTATCTATGACTCACCAGCCAAAGACAGCTGTCAAGTCAGCAAGCAGACTTGCAAAAACGTATCCGGAATTTTAAAATCTACTTGTAAAACCCCAAGCAACTGCATTGACAGAAGTCAACAAGGTGAAAGAAAGAGGTTATTTTCAGTTTCTGACACCCATCATTTTGCACCTAAGCAGATCCAACCTGATTGGCATTATTCTCACGTAAATTTTCCATATTTAACACCTACTTTAGAACAGGCAAACAAGGGCGTAGAAAGCCTTCTAAGAGCTCATGAAATAAATATAGTACAACAGGTATACAAAAGACATACTGAATGTTATTTTTAGGTAGGCTGCATCATTTCTATTTTCACTGGGAGAACATAAAAACAAAACTGACCTTTACAAAATTATGATTTCATATAGAGTAAGACCACTTGCCCCTGCTTCTACTTACTAGTAGCTTAAAATGAACAGTAGATTGATACAGAGAGACAAAATAGTCCCATGGTAAAGCAAAGAGTAGACAGCTTTTTAGTGTGTCCTCAATCTGGGAGAGGAAAGCCAAATTAATCTGTCTTATAAAGCATTTTCAAACCAGAGCAAACTGGCAGAGAAGCCTAAAAGGAAATAAAAAACCCTCTTAAACTGAAAGTTACATAATTTCAAAGCAAAGTGAGCTTTCTAAAAAAACCCTCATCCAAGTACAACGAAATGAGAACGTTCCTCATGCTGGTCTCAAAACATTCCATGTTTCGGTGGCTGAAACCCTGGTTCAGAGACCTACAGCTGAGATAGCAATGAAAAGAGTAGACCAAAGCCAAGGTATCACAAACTGTCACAACAAAGCTTGGAAAGTATTAAAAGCCAACAACAACAACAACCAACCAAACAAAAAAACCCCAAAAAACAAATCATCAAAGTGAGCTGCTCTAGCTTTCTTGAGTACAACATCTGAACCTATAGTACAGTAAATATCATAGTTTTAGTGATAATACAAAAATAGCTTGCAAGCTAAGTTACCTTTCAGACTAAATTCCATATATTTAGAATCATATGAACAAGACCTCATTCTCTCAACTTATCTTATGCTTTTTAAAAGCATTTTCTAAGAAATTTGTTTATTTTTATATAGTTATGCTAAAACCTGCCAGGTCCACATGCTTTTTAAGGACACACTTTGTCACCTAATAGAATATAAAAACACAACAAAAACAGTGCAGAATTTTGTAAAAATACTTTGAATAAATTTACACTTCACTCTAAGATTTCTCAAAAATTAATCACTGGGTTCAACAGTTTAAGTCCTTTACTTCTGTTATCCTCATTGCACATCAAAACCAAAGTTGCTATTTCTGCCAAGACTCAAAGGAGTAGATCATCAACCTCTGCTGGCCTAACGAGTAAGCAAACACTGCCACTTAGGCAGAATAATTTTGGGCTTCTGCAGACAAAAGAAAAGAAAAAAAAAGAAAAAATAAAAGAAAAATCCTGAACTCACCAGAAAGTTCTCACTACCAGCAAAACCCAAAGGCAAAACTTCAAAAAGATTCTTATAAGCAAAGATCCTCAGCAAAGATCAATACAGGCAGCTTTTCTGTGACTTCACAAACATAGCTCCGTTTTTATGAGCATTTTTTTCCCAGCAGTATAGGCCATGAAAGTTATAGATCACTAGGTATGTATATTTTTTAATCAAAAAATAAAGGGCAACACTTACTGAATTTCAAACTAACAGATTTTTTACTTTTGGAAACCTAAAAGCTTTCTATAAATGTCTTGATTTCTAATGCTGACAAAAAATAACTGACTACTAAGACATTTTTCTGATTTTCTGCAGCCTCAGAGAGTTTAAGTTACAGTACTGCAAGGCACATACAGAATCTCTTCCTTTCCAATACTCAGCAAATATATTCCCTGAAATAATTTTAAAATCCTCAAAACAATTAGAAATGCTACAAAGTTAACAATTTCTATTTAAAAACGTTGCTCCTACACAACATGCACTTTTTTGGATAACAAGTTAGCAAATATTTAGAAATGTTTTCTTTTCATTTACACTGGAAATAGACTGAATAATTTTTAACCTGGAAAGTACTGTATCACGTCACATTTAAGTTATTGCCTTCATTACAAATTGCATCATCTCTGAAAATCCACAAAGCACTGGATTTGAAAATAAGCAGTGGGTGAGAGACTACAGATGCAGTTTAACCCATCTGAAAATGGGTTTCCACACAAAGCAATACCACCAGAGTAAAAAAATGAACTTTCTTCATTCAGTGGATGAGAACAAGAGAAACTGATGTAAGTGCATTTGTTCAGTTTAATGCAATGTCATTAGCATCTACTTCAAAAAAATCTTAATCTTCTGTCTTTTGGGCAAGCATATCTCACTATGAAAGCAACTGAACTTTTAAGAGGTAGGTTTTTTCCATTATGCGCTTATTTATTTCAAATAAAACATAACCAAAGAAACACCAATATTTGCTTTTGGACAAGGATCAAGTCTCAAAGCTTGGTACAATATCTGACAGAGTTCAGTATTTTATTTGTCCTCAGCAGTACTGGGCTGCTTTGGAACCAGTGTATTCCAGGCAGTCTTCATAGTCAAAAGACCAATCTACCGACAGTACTGAACCCACCCCCTCCTCCTCCACCTGTGGGCCCACAGCTTCCCGGGGGATCGTTGTCATCAAATCCATTGGGTCGGAAAGAGCAAGAGGCTGAGGCAGCTTGAAGTGCTTGTGTTCGAGCACTAAGCTCTTGCTCCTGAAATGAAAGAATAAAGACAATTAAAAAAAAAAAACCCAACACACAACCTCATGCCTTTGAAACAGTTTGTAAAGCAGCATCATTAATTTCTAGTGAACAGCTTTACTGTGCTTTCAAGTTGAACATCCACAGCCAATGTAAGATGTATAATTTCGCTGTCAGGAAGCGTAAGTGAAACAAAATTAAATCCATCTGAGTTCATGCCAAAATTGTGTTTTATAGCAACATGGGATGTCACTAGAACAAGAGTCTGCTGATCAGAAGCTAACAAAAAAGGTTTGATACATGTTTCATATGAATTTTCATCCTGGCAATTTTCAAATGCTCTTGTTCTTGGTTGCAAAATCGAAAGGTAAAACCTTTAAATCAATGTTAATGACTTTAAAGACACTTTTTCATTCCACTCAATCGACTGCATAGAGTAACAACATACTCAGATAAAAGGCCAAAAGATGGACAAGCTATCCAGTTTCCATTCACTACAGCTTTTTGGCTTTCAAGTATTACTGCTATGCTGTTACAACATTAGTAAGTCTCTGCAACTCTCAAGCACTTCATAAAAATCGGAGTCAACCACTGGAAAATGTACCTGCACAAATGAAAGGAACATGAAAGCTCTGCCTCCTGCCAGCTGCTTTTTCAGCTGAATGCTCCTGAGGCTTCGTAAGACATCTAAGAAGGGGATGAGCACAGGCTTTCCCCTCATTAGACATATCATCATGCACTATTTTGTCTCCGGCCAACTAGTTCAATAAACCCTGCAGTAATTCTGTATCTTTAGTATACCTTTCTCAAACTGGCCAAGAGCTTCAAAAATTGAGGGAGAGAAGGCAGGTGTTGGGCTCTGGAAGACTAACAGGAAAAACACAGCAGACGTGGCAACAAACGAAGTATTCCAGTGCTAAGGCTCATACCAACAGCCTCCTTCACGTGATACTCCATCACTACACACCTCCCTAAAGGCAGTGGGAGCAAACTTTAGAACAGGGTTTTAGTAACTACAGGGGTCACCTTCAATTTTTCCTGACTGTATTACACTACCATGAAAGCACTAAACTGAAGTCTTGTCCACATACTTTCACATGTGCTAAAAATAGTCCTTGTGAGTTTAAATTACTTTGCCCTGTTTGAAAACACAGCTTAAGTTTGAAACTATTGTACAGTACTATGGACTGAAATGCATACTCATTTTCAAAATTATCTAAGATATTTGGAGGACACTGTCTGCACAGATGCACTGGCCATATTCCTGAAGACAGTATTATGCTGTCTCCAGCAATATGTGGATTCATAGCTGTCTGGCTAACTGTATGACACACCAAAAACTAGGTAAGTCTACTAGGAATAACAACGAAATATTAAAAACTCACTTGTAGTACCAGAAATCAACTGCAAATTTTGATTAAAATAGCAGACCTTGCATAAATAGCCCGTTTAGTTGAAAAACTACACTACTAAACTGTTTAGCTTACAGCATTGGCATTTTTACAAACAATAGCCTTATTTCTAAAAATGTTGAATATTTTCATATTGATTATATTTATCCCAACAAATACTACATCAGGTAAGTAAAACTTGATAGTTCATACAGTTCTCTGGACTGAGAATAATACGGAGTATCCTCCCTTGCTTTCCATTTGTTCCCAGAAAGGGTTTTCAAATTTGTTTTAAACAGAGTGGGAGCTACCCATATTGCAGGTTTAAAGTGAAAACATTTTCGTTTACCATGTGGTAAACTGATATGCAATAGCAAAACAAAAGCAGTAAGATACAGAATTTGTTTTGAACATATCTTCTAAAAAAAGTAAAGGCTTTCTCAGGACAGAAAAATATATTCTTGACTTAGCTGGAAAACACTAGTTTAGTTAGAACTCTGAACCAACAGTGAAATATGGCATCTTAAAATTAGAATAATCTAATTCCGTGAATCACAGTATTAGCATTAATTTGAGAAAAACAGTAACTGAGCACTTGTAATGAACCTCAATTAAAATGAGAAAAAGGTCAGGAACTCAGCAACTCTGAGTTTAATAAAACACTACAAAGAAAGCCAATACTGAAGAATCCAAAAGTGAAAGGTAGGTAAAGATCTAAAAACAAACAAAAAAAACCCCTAAAAAGCAAACAAAAATGATACACTTGGAAAATATGTTTCATTTTCAGGAGATTAGAATTAAAAAAGGAAAAAACCCACCAAATAGGACAAGGAGCGTTGGTTTTAAACTAAAAGAGGGTAGAGTTAGACTAGATGTAAGGAATGAATTCTTTATGAGGGTGGTGAAGCACTAGAATACATTGCCCAGAGAGGTGGTAAATGCCCCATCCCTGAAAACATTCAAGGCCAGGCAGGATGGGACGTGGAAGTTGAAACTGGTCTAGTTGAAGATGTCCCTGCTCATTGCAGGAGGTTGGACTACATGGCCTCTGAAGGCCCCTTCCAACCCAAGCTATCTGTGATCAGAGATCGCTGCTACAGAAGCCAAGAGAAAGTCAAGACGAGATGCGGCACACAGCAAAGACAGGACATAAATACTTTAACCACACAGCTTGAAAATAGCAACAGAGTTGCAATTTAAGCTCTCAATTCCCCTGTTCATGTTTGTAAAATACCTGCAGCAGATTTTCCACAATGAGATTTAGCTCATTTTCTCCAAGTTAAATTTACCTAGTTCTTCTAATTTGGGGCCTATAACCCTTACAGGAACAGCTTAACCCATCAAAGAGCACATAGTAAAACACACTTTTACTCCTAGAACATCCAAAAATAGCAGCAATGCTCAAAGAAAAACATATGAAAGTGTGGAGAACACTGGCTTTTTCTAATAGCAAACAAAAAGGCTGCCACAGCCAGGTGAAGTTCTCAGACCACAGGGAGTGTGCTGCTGGCAGTGCTGGCCCCACAGAGGATACGACATAGGCAGCAAAGGGAAAATGGAATCTAGTCACCCACATCTTGTCATCATTTCAGTTGTTCCGACACTTGGGTAAACACCATTTTGCAAGTAAAACTTCACTACAAATGAAAATGCACTAGTAAGAACACCGCTCAGAAGTTTTTAAGTATACTTAAGCCACTCTTGTAATTTAGTAAAGGCAATGAAAGTTTGAACTGTTTGAAGCCTCTCCCGTCTGGAATTACAAGTGGTTAAACTACCTATACAAGCATCTCCACTCAAAGATTAAACTGAAATGAGTTTATGCCATTTTCCTTGACATTTCCCATCTAAAAGTGACAATCTTACTATGAAACCTGTCCAGCAACACCAAGATGGAAGCCAGACTAGTGATTTATTAGCTTAATATACCAGAATACTTAAAAGCTACCTTGTTCCTTCCTTTAGACTGCCTCTTGTGAGGCTTAAGGAGACACTCTTTCCACAAAATTTCCATCTTACCTGCAAGTACAGTTTGTTATCTTTTGTAATTGCATCCATGAGGTCTTTTTGTAGAGGAGGGTCTCCATTTACCCAGAGGCCATTTGCTGGATTGGTGTTGAAGCCACAGGTGCTGTTTTGCTTTTTGTAAAACAGAACATAAGCAGTGTCCTTTGGAAATCTACTGGTGATTTTCTGGACTGACTGAAATGAGGTAAATGTCACTCTGCTGTCATTGAACAGAAACCATTCTCTTGGCATCTCAGTGTCCAGCTCATTTTCTACAACAGTACAAGGACTCTCCTCTGTAAACAACTTATCCTGAGGAGAAACTAAAGAAAGAGCTGTAGACTGGTGGCAGAGCCCTGAAGGCCCTGACCCAGTAACATTTCTAGCATAGGAATAATAATGTCCACTTTCAGAGGATACACCAGAATGCACCACCACAGAGCTTAACACATAGGGCACCAATTGTGGGCAGGTCACTTCATCAGCACCTGAGGGCTTCAGTTTTTTAGCAAGGTTTTCTCCAGTATCAGAAATCTCCACACCAACAGACCAGCCTCCTGAAACAACAGCTAAAGGGGATGTTGCTCTTTTCACTGGCAGTTCCAATACAAGTGGTAGAGAAACATTGTCCAAGATTTTGCGTCTTATGTGACACTTTGGATCATACGAAAATCTCAAAAGAGTGAGAATGAGGTATTCAGGTTCCTCAATGATTTGCATAGTTTTTTCAGCATTCTGTAGAGAGGCACACTTTTCACAATAGTACTTATTGTCTCCACTAAGAATCTCAGGTGCCAGAAAATAATTGAGTAAGTCTGTAACTGACAGGGTATTTTTACCTACTAGACTCTGAGACATATCCCCATTATTTTGAACTTTGAGTTCAGAAATTGTGGCATTCTCAGAGTTTGGCTCACTAGAAAAATCTTCTATGGTTCCTTCATTCATTATTGTGTCACATCCACTATTTACTTCCAAATTACTGAGAGGTGTTTCTGCAGCAGGACTGGTTGCTGAAGTATTACTTTGCACCATGTAGTCATCTTTCACTTCAGAATGTTCCATGCATTTTGGGTCAACATTCTCCAAGGAAGTCGGAGGACAGAAAGCCAAAGAGAGATCTGTGAAAGCTTCTTCCTTTTGAGACATACTTCTGCAGTTCAAACAGCATATGTTAGTCTTCAATTTTCCTCCAAACATCTTCTCTATCAGAGTTCTTTCCTCACTTCCCATACAAGGTGCTTCAGTAAATACTTGTGTTTTATGGACAGCTTCTTGTGCCTGGGACTCTTCATTCATTATACTTTCAGAACTCTTGGCTGAAGACAATGCTTTCAAAGTTCTCTCTTCTTCATGCAACCTGAAGACAAAGAAAAATAAATCCAAGTAACTGTGCTATTTTCCAAACATTGCCACACTATTTCAGATTTTATTTTCCAGCTGAGCTAAAAAATATAGATGGTTAAGTTGCTAGAAGTGTCTTACACTAAAAAATCTGTTAGTTATTTTTTATACAAGCAAGCTGAACCATAGAAGCTGTGCTATCCAAAACAGAGTATGAGAGGCACAAATGCATTTATTGCGAGTCTCATTATATATAACAGAACACGATGGATATAATAAAAGAACTGGCAAGTATTAAAAAAACCTAACAATGTTGTTATTATTTAGCATTACATTGTCTTAATAAATCAGCTCTCGAGTTGACTGGTCCTGTATGTCAGATTTTGTAAGAGAATAAGTAACTATTTATCTACTGCCAGAGTATTTCCAAAGAAAATGTCAGAATTCTGCAGCCAGGAAAGTTAAGAAAATACAGCAAGAAAATCCAAACCAAAAAAAAAAAAACCAAGACAAGGGGAAAAAATAAGAGAACACTATTTCACTATTGAGATAAACTTCTCCAGAAGTGGAATGTGCCTTAAAGTAATATCGCTTAAGCCCCATCTCAGCAAGCCAAAAATAAAGAGGGTTATCAACAAATTTAGGTATTACTGCTTGATCTCTGCCACAGTTAATTTGCTTGCTTAATTAACTGGTTATAAAGACACGTACATCTCTTTGTGACTTTTGTGACCTGTATGAAATACAGCTGTCCCCATGAACACGAAATTCCAGAAGCACAACCAAACCGCTTTCAGCAACCGCATTAATTTAACAACAGGACCACGACTCAAACATAACACCCATGTTTAGATTTGTAAAAGTGGCACATTGTTACCACCATAGCCTGTTTTCAATTATGTGGATTCAAGATGGCATCCAGACTTTACCACAGATTAAACCCATGAAGAAAAGTAGTTCATAGACCATACAGAAAACCAGAGAAAGACAGGAATGAGGTTGAGAATTTCTGATCCCCACTCATGCAGTGGAACTGTTACACAACTGCTCCTAAGAGTTCAGCATTATGTGGTAAGGCTGTAGATTCATTCCCATTAATGGCACCATAACCATACCTGTCTAGCAGGAATCTGAGATATTCTGAGCAATCCTGCTGGGATCGAGGGGTGAACCATGGTGGTCTGGAAGCTTCAAAGAAAATTCTAGGAGCATATGCCTCCCTCTGTTCAAGAGAGAGGAGGACAGGCAAGATTACATAGGAACTACTTCAAAAATTGGTTACATTATTTTAATATTAACAGCTGAACTTTGGACTACATTCTCCCAGAGTAGCTGAATGAAACACATGGTACACAAACATTTAAACAACTTAATCATATGAAGGGAGAGCCATTAATTTTGTAGCAATCGCCTCTAGTACAAAGATAAAAATAGTTTATCCTGCTGGCAAATATTAATGTTTAGTGAGTGCAAGCCAGATATTATGCATAATAGCAGCTACTGTTCTTGCTGGTGAGTTAAAAAACCTGTTTGCTTTCTTCAGAACACCAGTACTTCGTAAGTACCCATTTATTTTGAAGCTGATCTGGCCTCATCCCCTTCACAAGTTTATTGCTATTATTCAAGGAGAACAGAACTGTCTTGTGCCTTTCTCGCATCAGCAGAATGTTTTGAACAGCTAATAAAGTTCAATTAGAATTTGAACTACAATAAAATTTAGTGTAAAAATCACTGAAGAAGGTCACAGTTTACCCTGGAAAGACACATAAAATCAGCTTGTATATCAACTCAGGTCTTATTTAGATTTTCTCATTCTTGCTTCTCAAAGAAAATCTATCACTGCCAATTTATAAAAACGACAAAATGCTAACATCTTCCACTTAGAGAAACGTGTATTTCCTAAGTCCATCCACACCATCTGAGCATCTGAAGGCAGACTCATTCCCATACAAAACTACAATATTTATACTTGATATACTCAAGAGGACTCCCCTGGCATCATGTTTGTTTCTCAATTTTGGCATATAGACCTAGGCTTAAAAAAAAGCAGATGGACAACTGACATACCTGGGTATGGGCCAAAAATGCAAAAAGATGCTGTAATTTTCTCATTAGGGAATTACAGCCATTTAGATTCAGAGATAAAACATGTCTTCTGAAACTGAAATGAAAGAGAGAGACATCAGTTTCCTCGCTAGACTTCTAACAATGCAGTTATCATTCCAGCTCAGATAATTACTTCAAATTGAAAGAAATCAAAACATGTAACACTTCCCTTTAATCCTGAGACTCTGCTCTAGTGCAGATATAAAATTTCTGTACAGTAAGAACTAACACTGCAAAATACCTATGTCTTTAAACATTTAAATGTGTAGGAATGGGCTGCAGAGACTTTTTTTTAATACCTTCCAGATTATGACAAAACATCACCAAAAACTTTTACAATACTGCAGTGAGCAAGGACAGTGAGGAAAAAAGGACTTGTCTTTTGACACTGGGCAGAAGGGTCAGGATTTTTAGTGGCTAAAATTGCAGTTTCCAGATCTGGACTTGAACAAAGCAATCAGCAACTGAGTGCAAAAAACTCCACTCAGATCCAGCAAGCTGAGAGACCCCAGGACATGTTACTATTCTGTGAAAATCAAGAATTCAGTAACTGCAAGAATTATTTGCAATGAAAAGAGCTGTTAAGAAGCACTTACTCTGTAGCCATATAAAGTGCCTGAATAACACTGTTCATGTAGCAAGTATTTCCTAGATTTATTAGGCCTGTCTTCCCAGTTTCAGATTTTCCAGAAAGTCTAGATAAACAAGATGGCAAAGAACTGGATTGAGAAGTCCAGGCACTCTGACTGAGAATCAACTTAATCTTCTCTTCAGTGGGTTTGGGCATATCCTACAAGAGAAACATTTAACACACTTAATAGGTTTTTGTATTTGTTTCTATAATAGGTCCTGCCATTCAGCAGTATTGTATCTCCCCCTGCTTCCCAATTCTCCTTCAAGGTCTTGCTGCTGTCCCTGATAGCCTAGGAGATACAACAGCCCCCCCTGCCCTTGTTCCCTCCCCTCCCCCCAACTTTCTCCTTCAAAGCTTTATATTTATTGTGTGTTTCAAACAGAGGATTGACATGAGACTGTGTGGTTAGCTCTTTTCTCCACGTGGAAGGTCTAAAAAGTTTAGATCTGTGGAACTACAGCTTCACACCTGGGAAAACAAAAAAACATTCCACCCTCTTAGCATTCCTAATGTACCTTAATAGCTTCCAGAATGGGTTCATAGAGCTCTGGAAACCCTGAATAATGATACATCATACAGTGTATCAACTCAGTCAACTGCATCAAAAAGGCTGTACTGGAAGGCAAGCCATCTCTTTTGAAGGAGTGAACCAAACTGACCACGTGTGGGACAATCTGAATGGGAAAACAAAGAAACAAACAAAAAAGCGTTAACTGCATTTTCTCATTGTTTTTTTCTTCTACAAAATACTTCATTTAACTTCACTGGTTTATGCATGCCAAATGACAGGGGATCTTTTTTTATTAAATAAGAAGTGGTTGAAAAACAATTACTTGAAAAACACATTATTCTTTACACATGACAATTTTCAAGCAGCACAATTAATTATTCAGTGCTCTCTTTAGCTCATATAGCAAGTTTTGAAACTTTATGAATTTAGAAGGTGCATGCTAAGATTTTAAATAGTAAAGTGTCCAAAAGTACTCATCTTATTAAGGATATTAACTGCAAACATTTTGCTTTTGTGCCACCACTAACAGTTTAGTATCCTATTCTAATTTCACAGATATGGTTTTTAAAACAAACCTCTCAATTTTCCTTCAACAGAATCTAATGCTTGGAATCCCAAGCCAATGAACACATTCCTGCTATTCCTACAAGAAGGAAACTGGCCCATAGCTCCACCTAGTGAGGGACCACTAGTGAGCTCCATAAACCACGACCATGTCGTGTACTATGAGCTGCAAGTTCACCACAGCTATGGTAATCTATTTTGAGATTTAGTTCAGATTCAGGACTAATTTAAATTGGGTCAGATTAGACTCAGAAATGTTTACTTCATTTCC
This sequence comes from Struthidea cinerea, assembly GCA_013397865.1. Lineage (NCBI taxonomy): Eukaryota > Metazoa > Chordata > Aves > Passeriformes > Corcoracidae > Struthidea > Struthidea cinerea. The sequence goes on from VZTI01001515.1 coordinate 195,559, forward strand.
TTCTTCTTCAGCACAGCTCTCTATTTTTAAATGCATGAGACATAAGTCTTAAGACTTCAAGTAGAAATTTACTTAAAAGCAATTCCCAAAGAGTAGGGACTTCTCACTGTGAACCACAGTATTTCAAAGCACCTTTGCCAGTTTCCAAGTGATCAAAATTGATTAACTGTGAAAGAAGTTGATAAGAATAATTTCCCATCATTAATTACTACCAAAGAATTTGTAAGCTAAAGATATGAGATACAGAACAGGAATTATAAGAATACAGGAATATGAGGAAAGTATACCAATTACAAGAACTGATACAGTTCAAAACACCAGAGTAAAAGGGGCCAGGTGCAAAATACCGATTTGCCACTTTTTTAAATATTGGTTATTCTCTGGGTATAAAAAATATTTTTACATCTCTGATAAATAAGCCCTGCTCTTTAGGTAAGCAAGATATCCACTGTTTAAAAAGAAAAACAAAGATGAAGTGTTCACTGTACCACAAGTCAATAGCGAAAGCTATTGCAAAGAAAAAATTCCATCTGCCACTTTATAAATGTGGGTACATAGCAATGAGAAAGCAACTACTGGGCTTCAAGAAGGAGATTTGTGTCAAGTAGATCTGAGATATAATTCTGCACAGACAAAGCAGACGGGAAGAACAGAAAAGTACAGGTTCTCAGTTCTGTCAAAGAGAGTCAGATTCTGCAGGCTGGATAATACTGAAAGTTACACTTTGAATAAACACAGAATTACCACTTCTGGCCTGAGGTTGCACTAAACTTTTATACATCAGTAGATTTCTGATCATTGTAAGTTCTACATCATAAGTGCAAGACTGCTTCTGCTATAAAAATATCAAACTAATTTATGCTTATGATGCTCAAGTGTAAGGAGGGGGAATGTAATCTCAGATGCATTACCAAGTAAATTCATTTCTATTTATCAAATATGCATTTGACCCTTTCACAATCAAACCATGTGTTATAAAGAAGTAAACAAGCACTTTAAGTGAAGGAAAATATTACAGAATATTAAACAATAGTAGTAGCACAAAAAATGATAGTGAAGAAAATTGTTTAAAATGGAGGAAAAACAGTCATGAAATCTTGAAGGGAGGTATTTATGCAGTACAGCATGCAGCCTCCAATAGAAATTCTTTGTTAAATCAAACTCCTCTTTCTAGAATAAGCTATCTAATATTTTACTTTTTTTCCAATGTTTTGTCTCTCTCAGGAAAAAAGAAGAAAAGCAAGACAGTAAATACATGAAATGTTTATGTTTTGAGCATATTCAAGGCTACTTGGCTCTTTCAATTGTGACTCAAATTCCTATCCTAAACCAAGATTAGAGCAGTGAAGAAACTTCAGACATCTCTCGTTAAAAAGCAAAGTAACAGGCATAAGGCAATTACTCTGACATTAAACAAGGTTTGATATCCCTTCAGAGCCTTGGGGACAGCTTAGAAACAACGTGCTGGGTTGTTACTATTAAATCTCAGACATATTTCTCCTAAACTTTAAGTTGAACACCTTTCTGTATTAATACAAACAGCCACTGTGACGCCCTCCTATCTGTGGCCTTAACTAATGAAACACATTTTGAAGAGGGGCCATTAAAAATGGTGTCCTTTAATTTGTCCCTGCACATTGACACAGACAGCACAGCTTTCCGGAAGGGAAGTACTTCTTGGTCTCACAAACCTATTCAGGGTGACTAGGTTACACAGAGCAGATAACTGCTTAACTGTTTTCCCCAAACAGCTGTCCTCAAAAACCTACTTGTAGCCCAACTTTATCAGCCAGTTACACGCACATAAAATGGATTTCCAGAAGCATGCAGTCAAAATGTCGTAAGTCTTAAGACTTCAAGTAGAAATTTACTTAAAAGCAATTCCCAAAGAGTAGGGACTTCTCACTGTGAACCACAGTATTTCAAAGCACCTTTGCCAGTTTCCAAGTGATCAAAATTGATTAACTGTGAAAGAAGTTGATAAGAATAATTTCCCATCATTAATTACTACCAAAGAATTTGTAAGCTAAAGATATGAGATACAGAACAGGAATTATAAGAATACAGGAATATGAGGAAAGTATACCAATTACAAGAACTGATACAGTTCAAAACACCAGAGTAAATGCCTATATCTGGCAGTGCCCAGATACTACTGCCAGAAATAGGTACACACAAGGAAGGACAATGCTTGCTTCCAGTTATATATGAAGTGGTTGAATCTGGAAGCTAAAAAGCCTTCCTGTGACCACGGGAATCTGATTCTAGGACCTTCCAACAGACAAAATCCAAGCACATCAATTCTGTTGCTCTTTACACCCATTTCAGAAATCACACAGTGAGTGACATTTCAAAGCACTGAAAAACAGTTATTTAGTAACTCACCAAATGAAAAGCTTCTGGAGAATGCTGGAAGCTAAGTAACATGTGGGAAAGGACAGCAAGGGCACCAGGCCTCACTAGAGGAAACCAAAGTCGATTAAAGACCTAAAAAAACCCACATTTATTTCAGTAAATCTGCGAAGTAAAATTTCAGTAAACACAGAAACAAATCTTCAAACACACAACCAATTTAAAACAGACAAAATCATTATGTGCAAGTGACAGCCATAGATGCATTTACATCATATTTGCAGAAAAGAAGGTACCACATGTTGCAAGAAAAAAGATGCTACACAACTGCATAGGTGTTAGCAATTCCTTTCCCTCTCCCTCAGTTTTGAATGCTCCTTTCCAACATACCAATTCGATCTTAAGCAGAGTGACATCAATCAGGATGGTAAATTTCTGGACTGCGGCCAATCCTTTCAGCAGTGCAATCACCCATGTTTCCACATGCTGAGCCAGAGGCCAGGATAGCCAGTCAATCATTCTGCAAGGCAATTGGAGAACAAAAATATAGAAAAACCAATATGCCACTAACTTTAATCTCAACAAAAAAGATACTCTGTATTACCTTGTTACATGCTTATACAATAAGGCTCACAAGAAGTAACGCAGGGATGTTATGCAAGTGGTAAATTAATTTGATTGTATCTCAAGTCATTTAAGTCTGAAATTAATAATGATTTATTTAATACATTTGAAGCAAATATGCATCCCAAAAATACATAACCATATAAAAGTCAATCTTTTGTATTGTTTCCTGTTAGTCTAGAAAATGCACCCTGATTTTATAGACAATAAGCTAACATGTGGCAAAAACTTACTACTGAAAAAGTGCCTGTGCCTGGTAACCTCCCCTCTTACACCTTTTACCCCAAAGCAGACCAAAACTGACTATTAAGGAAGCCTCTTCAACTTACAACTACACTCCTGGAAGCCAACTCAAATACTCTAAATTAATGGTAAAATCTAGTAATTTTAAATACACTGAGCAGTCTGGGGTCTACATGCATCTCAAAAGGAAGAATTTCACTTGAGCTAAGAAAAAGCCAAGGGACCTCCTGTGCCTAGAAAATACAGTGCAATATCAGGAACAGAAAACAGAGGTATTCTATCCTTCTAAATTAATAGTCAATTTATACTGATCCTTAAGGCAGACAAGCAGATTAGCTGAAGCAATTCTAAGACACAGACAATATTGCAAGGGAGTGCCAGCTAAAATGTGAAGTTTAGGCTTTGTTCTTCTGAGATTTTACTTGGCAATATTTCGAATTTTCTTTAATTGACAACAAGACCCCCTTCTTCAAACAAGATGAGGCAGCACTAATTAAGTTGAAGGAAAAACTTTCTACCACAAGGGTGGACAGATATTGAGACAAGTTATAATATATATAAAAATGCATATCTTAGAATTATGTACTATCTGCGCATATAAAATTCAACGGTTTCTCTAAAAAAAGGGATCTTTAGAACTGCCTTTTTAACAAACAAGCGCAAATCTTACCAAGTTTCTTCCATGTTACTACAAAAAAAAAATTGGGGAAAAAACATGGCAACATCTTACTAATTGCTCTGAATTTACACAAAGCTCTCATCTCCTCAAGATGTTAAATGCAAACATGTTTACCCTGAGCAACTTATCCATATACCTTCTAAAACAGAGAATCAAAAACACAGGCCCAAACTGTTTTTGTTTGCAATAACCTCAACCTAAAAAAAGACTCCACAACTCATAGTCCAATAATCTTCAAATCTTCCCCTCCCTGATTTGTAGGCTTGATATTTTTCAGCAGTGGCAGAAACACATGCACAGCTAATTTAAGCCTAATGAAAATATATTTTGTTTTCTTAACTGTTGAGACAAGTATTCTGCAGAGCCCTACTACATCAGAACCACTGTTCCAAAACATCTGACCCTTAATTTTGAGAGTTAATGCCTTTGAGAGCACAAACACAAGCCAGAAGAAGAGACAGAAGTGAACTTGGAAGACCTGCTTGAGACTGTTCCAAAAAGGATCAAATCTTAGATCCTGTAGGTAAAGATTAGGTATTTTGGTTGCATTTACCTGGCTTCTGCTCTGTTGAAATCAATGAATGCATTTTTAATACAAAGGCAGATACCAGTATGGGCCATGATGACCATGAATACAAACAGAAGATGCTTTTTTGGGTTTGACCAGATTAAGAGAACCTTAAAAGCCTCAAGAGGACCTTCTGCTTCATACCACCCTAAAAACAAGCAGATCTTTTACCCATATATGTGCCTAGTAAGGACAGTATTTTTGGTATCTTTGAATAGAAAAATAAGTTATTTGTGCAATCTCAGACAGTAACTTTTTTCACAAAATATCTTCTTCACCACATCAAAGAATCTGGAAGTTCAGGTTTGAATCCCTCAGATTAGAAAAAAAACCCCCAAAATAGCAACAGAAGATCTCAGACCATCTGGCACCCCCAATAAATTACAAGTATTTTACAGTATTTTACATTTTTTCCAATAGGACAGAGCACCTGGTTATACCTGGAGTTTTTCTTAGCAAAATTTTTAGTTTCTCTTAACAAAGATACTTGAGTTGAAGTGCAAAGAACCATTATACTTGTCAGGATCCTGAGTACAGCCAGTCCATTTCCCCCCAGAGTTCTGAAGCAGACCCTTAAAGTAGCCATATATCCTCAAAGAGATTCAACAATTTTCTGCTGTATCCTTTTTAACATGATCCTGTGTCTAATATACTGCCTCTTCTGAACAAACTCAATTCATGAGTCTGTTAAATATAAATTATTTACTACTCTGTATTCAACTTTAGACAGACTCTGCAGTGCCATGGAAGTTATACTTAAGAAGTGAGCAACAAGGTCTCTAATTTACAGTCACCAAAGCTCTGCTGACTCTCATCAGACCTTGTTGTGCCTGGAGTTCTGCATCTCATGGGAATGCTGCAAGCCTGATGACTGCATTGTCATTTGGGGCTCCAGACATTCCAGCTGCATTAACCTCTTTACAATTGCTCCACTATGCCAAAAGAGAGTAATAACTGCAAAGGGCTGCCAGAGGTAGAGAAAGAAGCTGAATGCAGTGTTGACATGAGAGTATCCAGAAACAAAACCAACAAGGTTCCATGGAACAAAACTAGAGGGTCTTAAGATTGAGTATTACCTCAAAAAATGAACACAGCAAGTAAGATTGCCCTTCCCTTACCAAAACAAGAGAAAAACTCCCCCACTACATGGCTGGTACTAAAAAAAGAGCACTTACTTGATAATAACAGCTCCTATTGTAACCAAAGCTCAGCACTGCATTAATTCCCTAAGCAGAGGCACACAGCGAAGCCATTCTCAAGCTACAGTTACATGATCACATTGTGTTGATGCAGCAATGCAACAGAAATGTTAAAATTACAGTAACTTGAAAATTAATCACCAGCACTTTACTGGCAAATTATCAGCATGCCCAAATCCTGAATTTCCCAGCTCTGACTTCTAGACTGGGCACACAGCTTTGCTGAGATCTGTTCAGTGAAGGAGATTCTTTTAAAATCCCTAAACAATATGTCTTACTCCAAATTGTATTACTAATGCTGCTTCTTTCCATTTCGTTTTCGAATGAAATACAGCTTCTCAACTTAATGCATACACAAGAAATGTTTTCAGTGTGAGAAAGTCCTCAGTATTTAACTGAGATCTTCAAGTGCCACACTACATGAATGCCTAAGTATTACACTACACTCAAATGGATGTACTTAAAAGTAATAATATTGCCGACATTAAACTCTTAGTTTAAGCCTTCTTAAAAGTTATTGTTTAAACAATACAAATTTCTAAGAGTCCTGTGTTTAACTGCATTATCCATTTTTCTACCCTTCAGTGCTCAGTAACAGCTTCTTCAATGGTCTTCATCCTTCTACCACTGTCATCCTTCTGCATCACTATTATTCACATATCTGAAGATACTAACCAAGATTGCAATCTGAATCCCAGTCTGTTAACACTGCTACTCATCTCCACCATGTTTACTCAAGGTTAGATAATATGCAATTGCTTTTACATCATTCCTATTCCTCTATCATTCAAAGAACATCCAAAAAACCTAAGAGGGTCTGAGAGAAAAGGGTAATAGAGGCTGTTCTCTGTGAATCCTACTAAAAAATCGTGAAGATATCTAAGCAGAAAAAAATCCTCAAAACTAAGCTATAAAACTCATTTTGAACTGACTCCTCTCATCAGAGCAGGAGACGATAGTTAAAACAATCGTGAGAATTCCACCCTGCTTCTTCAAAAAGCAGAAAGGCTCATCTCCTGAAAACAAGGCCTTGTTTCTCAGCTTGACTGTAAACCCCATGAAATTTCCTACTTATGCCATCTTCCAGAAGGCAGGAGACCTCACTCAAGAGGCCATCTAGGAGGAACACAGGTGTTTCCTGTTAGTTTCTATTTAACCCTCTTCATCCACCCCAGCAGGACTGGAGAATGAAGCCACAATAGCAATGAAGGCAGCAACCTTAAACTGAAACCATGCCAGTAACATCCACAGCATCATATATAGCTATATCTATATCTATCTATATATCCTTATAACGTTAACATGCCAAAAAGCATGTCTTGGAATACATCTCAGAAGTTCCTCTTTTTTATGTTTTTGTTTGGTTGTTTTTTTTTAATGGAACCTAAGTAACAAATAACTCCAAGAAAGGCAAGATTAAGAAAGAGACTCTTCTCTCCCTCCACAGTGAAATACATTACCTGCACAGAGCTTGAGTCATACTTGCATCTTTCACATTAGGATCTGTAGTAAGGCTCCTGATGAGTACTGTAATCATCTGCAATGGTATGTGCTGCACAAGACTTGCCAGTGCAACAGAAGGTTCAAATGAAGTATCTGTAATAGTTGAACATGACATAATGTAAGGAACTAAAAAGAAAACCCCACAGAAAAAAATAAGCTTTATGTTCCATCCTACAACTTTGCCATAGTTTAAAAGTGACAATAAATCCATTCTACATCTTGCATTCTATTATCACAAACCAAACCAAAATTAAAATGTTCCAATGAATTAAGGACAACGAATAGTACTGAATTACAAACTCCTTTAGTTCATTTCATATCAATGCAAGAAAGTGACAATCTGCCAACTTCCTCCTCCTTCACCCTAAGTGGAATTCAGAAGTAGGTTTTGTATTTTTCTAAAAAGAAGTACCAGAAATTGTTTACTATACTTCACGTTAAGCCTAGGGATTTAGTGCAGATGGTGTTCCCCATGTCCTATCTCAACAACTCTCTGCTAACCATACCACTTATGGCAAAATGCAATGTTAAGTTTCCCAGGCGCCTCAACAGCAAAGGCACTTTCCAGTGGGAACTAATATAGTACTTCAGAGATTTCAGAAGTCAGAAAGGACCTACTTACAATCACATTTCCATTACTCAGGCACTAGATTCTTCCTAAAAGAGCAAAGTTTTATATATTGCTTTTATAAACATTACTTATACCTATTTATAAATCCCAATTTGGTAAACAGTTCCAAGGAGCAAGGAGGAAGAGCAGCTTTTCACTGAATCACAGAATTGTGTTGGAAGGGACCTCTGGTGATCATGTAGCACGACCTCCCTGCCAAGGCAGGGTCACCTGGAGCAGGTAACACAGGAACACATCCAGGCGGGGTTGGAATGTCTCCGGAGAGGGAGACTCCATGACCTCCCTGGGCAACCTGTTCCAGGGCTCTGCCACCCTCTATCTAAAGTTCTTCCTCATGTTAAGGTGAAACTTGTGTTTTAGTTTATGGCCTTTGCTCCTTGTCATGTCGCTGGGCATCATCAAGGAGTCTGACACCAACCTCTTGGCAACAGCCTCTGAGATATTTATATGCATTTTACTACTGACAGAACACAGGACACAAAACTTCATTTCAGTATATCATTTAAAGCATTGCACCAGGAGTTTTTCCAAACACCATCCTGCTCTGCAGCAAAATAAATTGCTATTTCCACTCCAGCCTTTGGGGGGTGGGCAGGAAATAAAAAAGGCTTTGCTTTCTCGACAGTCAAAAGCTTGCATTTTAGTATCTGGGTGAGAAAGCATTGGCTCCCAGGTGATGCCTGCAGAGCGCCCACCGCTTGTGCTAAGGCTTCTCTGGATAACCTACGCTCCCACTACTCCGCGCCGCTCCCGCTCACCCGCGGCGGAGATGACAGCGAAGAGCTCCTGCAGGGAGGGCAGCAGCGTGTCGGGCTCGGCCTTCCAGACGCTCCTCAACAGCGCGCTGACCTGGGTCACCTGCGAGACATAAAGGCGCAACTCGGCCTCCCGGGTGCCCTGGCTCTGGAAGTGGGCGATGCTGCGCACCAGCTGCTGGCAGAAGGCGAGCGACAGCTTCCTGCCGCGGGGCAGGCACTGCGGGAAGTCACCCAGCAGCTGGCAGAGGCGGGCGCAGAGCGGCGGCGCCGGCCGCTCGCACACCAGGCGCAGCGCCTCCACCTGCAGCAGCTCGAAGAGCTCCAGCACCGAGGGGCAGCTCATGATGAGGCGCAGCCCCGCCTGGATGTAGTCGAGGATGGCGGGGTCGCGGTTGCTCAGCTCACCGTAGCCGCGCTGCAGGAGCCCGAGGACGAGCCCGCGGTTGAAGAACGCCTCGAACTCGGCGCGGTGGAAGCGGCCGTAGGCGTCCAGCACCTGCCGGCCCACCTGCCGCTGGAAGGGGTCGGGGCCCTGCAGCACCAGCCGGGTGCCCAGCGCGAACATGGCGCGGCACTGCGCCTGGCTCAGCGGCGTCTCCGCCGACTCCACCACGCGCCGCACGATCACCCGCTTCAG
>VZTI01001515.1:205002-268440 GCA_013397865.1 Struthidea cinerea
GGTATCGCGCAGGCGCCAGCTCAGCCGCGGCACGCCCCGCCCCCCGCGCGGGCAGAGTCCAATGGCGAGCGGGGGCGGAGCGGGGGCGGAGCGGGGGCGGAGCGGCCGGGCCGGCGGGAAAGGCTGTGAGGGGTCGCACGGGAGGGGTTGGGGTAGCGGGAAGGGCTCCGAGGTGGTATACACTTCAGAGCCGGTGCGGGCTGTTCCTCTGTCACCCGCTCGCTCCCCTGCGCACGCGAGGTCCCGCCGGACCCCGGCCCGCTCCGTCCGCTCTCACGGAGACACTGGCGTTTGAGGGGATGGCCGCCCGCTCCCCGCCTCGGCCTTCGTGCACAGCCCGTTAGCTCCTCCTGGGATGTGTATTTATTGCTTCAGTTACCGCTCATCCTTGCTTTAGTTATTGCTCATTTTTGGATGGTAGTTACTGGTGTGCTTGTGACCAGCAGCACTTCCTCAGAGAAGACTTTGCTGTTCAGCAGCGCTCTAACAGAGCAGCAGTTAATGCCAACACACACGTGCTTGTTGTGAGAGTGTTCCCATCCTTATTTAAGCCTGGTAATCCTTCACTTCTGACCCAATTTAGCTCCAATTTCCAACAATCAAATCTTGTTAATGTATCTTGCATTTTCATACCACAATACATAATTCATACCACAATACACAGCATAAGCAAAAAAAAAAAAGAATTCTGCGAATTACGAGGATAATATTATCATACAGTCGTGGAATCAGGGAATGGTTTGGCTTGGAAGGGATCTTAAAGGTCATCTAGTTCCAGTCCCCACCTACCATGGGCAGGGGTGCCACTCACTGTGTCACCTTTCTCGGGGCTCCATCCACCTTGTCCACATTGTCTCTTTGAGAACTAGGTAACAAGAAAGGTCACAAATTGAATTAAAACTATCATTGCCAGTAAACAAACTGGAGACCAAACTCCAGTCACTCAAATAAAATCCTTTAGGCCAGCGCACTGGTGACATAAGCTGGGTGTGCTGGCAAGGCTGTCTTGGTTTGCTGTTTCTCAAAACAAACATTTCATGCTAGGTGGTTGAGCAATACCTGTAATTCAGCATCAGGAGAGTATGGAAAATGAGACTAATTAATCCCCGGTAGTATTTGAAGTGGAACAGGTGCAGAATCTGAGCTGGAGCTTAGGCTGACAAGAGATACTGTTGATTTAAGAATAAGAAAAAAGACCCACAAACCCTACAGAGACAGCTGTAAGATGCTACAGCTGTCAAAAAACAAAACACGAAACCAAGAAGTTCAGAGTTGGCTTGAAAATTGAGCCCCCTGTTTATAAAATATTTCAATTGCTCAGTTAAAAGGCTTAGATGACTTGAACTTTGCTCCTCTGTCCTTCAGTTTTCTGTTTGCTCCTCACAGATGTAAGGTCTGGTTCTAGAAATAATGTGCAATTACTGAGTCATTACAGTCCAGTATAGTGTGTTGATCAAGGGCTTTTTTACAAGAACTTTAAAAAAGTCAGAGGCTGTTACCACCAACATCTTAACTATCTAAACTGTGTTTGTACAGTGTACTGTATTGGAATGATATCTAAATTAAAGAATTTTTTTTCAGAAGGACTTTTTCATAAACATACATAAAAAATTAACCTTGAAGGAGGTGCTAGGTTGTGTGGCTTGTATACCCATGGAACTTAATGCTTTGCCTTCTGTGATCTGGACTAGGAGAGTTTTAATTTTCTTATGTTTGCTAGTATGAACTTTCTTTTTTAATTTCTTTTTTTTTTTTAGCACTGGTTCACGGTGAGTTCTGAAGCCAGAAGAGGAGAGGAGGAGTCCACTCAGGATCCCAAACAGAAGTCTAGAAGAAAGAAGCACTGAAATCAAATTGCCAGTGACACAGGCACGGAAAGGGATAAAGTGAGACCTTATAACGGAAGAAGAAAGGAAATTTGGAGGTATGGGAAGCTGCAAAAGTGCTCAGATATATTGATGTTTATGTGAAAGAGAATACAGGAGGAGAAAGGGAGAAAGGCAGGTGATATGGCAGGCTCGTGGGGCATGTGATGAAGTAGGAAAAGCAGAGGGATGATGAGAGAAGCAGTTGCCACAAATAGGGAAGCAAATGTGGAAGAGCTGGAACAGTCATTTGAAAAGCTGGAGACATATGGATGATTTGCAGGAGCATGGAGGTATGGGGAATGCTGAAAGCATGAGCAGCTGCAGATTAGCAGGATCAGGGGCTCCAGTGAGCCAGGAGATCAGAGGTCTTGGCAGGTTTTCAGTGCTTTGCCCTTTTTTTACATAGCGTTGTGGATGGGAGGGGAGGCAGTGCCCACTGCTTGGGATAGGGGAACAGTCTTCCTGACAGCCTGGGACCATTCTGTCCTGCAGTCCAGTCAATGCATAGATAAAGCAAATTCTTCCCGAAAGCCACAGGAAGGTCTGAAAATCTACAGCCCCCATAAAAATTAAAATTGATAGCTGGAGGCGTGTAGCTGGAAGGAGGGTAAGGTAATTCTAGCAGAGAAGCTTGGAAATAGTGATCTTATTTGCATGCAGATGACCAAGCATGTGTAGTCCTTATTTAATGATCGTATTTCAAGTAATAGAGCCAGCAATGAAAAACAAGTGCTTAAGCGTTATGATGTTTGGTTGAGTCACTGAATTGCCTGTGACCTCAGAGCTAACACTAACCTGAACTGTGGGGGTGATCCTAATTACAACTTTACTATTAGATGTGCAATTACCAATCTATAATTACGAGCTAAAATTTAGAACACCTCCTGTTTACAGTGAAATCTCCTATATATAAGTATATTACTAAATGTGACAAAATTAAAAATAAATTCATTCTTCAGTGAATAAAATATATCTTCAAATACTTTCTCTGAAAAAGTAAGTAAAAAAAACCAGTCATGTTTCATGAAAATTAATGATTATTGTTAAGTACTAATAACTCTTACTGTGAAAAAGCACAAATAGCAGCAGAAGGTTAACCATGGTGGCATCTCTGTGATAATTCAAAAATCTTGAAGACAGGAAGGCGAAAAGGAAACTTTTTACTGAGGATATCCTGTCAGCCTTATGCACAAGATGAATTCTTTCTAGCAGAACATTTCATAGATAAGGGGGCCGTGCTAAAGGCTCATGAGGCTCTGGATGCAACATCTTCCCATTCCTTTTGTCACTCACATGAACCAGTCTATTACCGTAATTTTAGCCCGGTTCCGTGGGTTCCCGCTAGCCCACAGAACCTGGGGCATATTCGGTAATACAGTCAGGTGGCAAAGAGGCAGGAAGGAGATTCGCTTATCATCCTGCTGGATGGTTTATTCCATGTTGTACAACCAAGCAAATCTGAAACCCGATCCCGAGGGTCCCCGGTTTATCTGGGGCCAGGGAGAAAGGTGGGATTAGGGAATGGGGACCAATGGGAGAATGCCAGGGGAGTGATGAGGCTTACAGCCAACCAGGAGATTCAAACCGGGACAGACCATACTAAGGAACAAAGCATCCCAGGGGAACACTCCAGGCCGCCCCCACACAAAGGCATCACCGACCCCCACACCAGTCTAACATGCTGGACTTCCTGCTGCTGTACAGTGGTATCCGCATGGCATGTCCAGCGAGCTCAGGCTCCCTGAGAGGCAGGATCCCCTATGTGTGCGGTAGGTTCAGGCCCTGCAGTAGGTTCAGGCCCTCTGACACCGAGCATCACATGGCTTGGCTGTGTGCTTGCATGGCTGCTAAACGTAGTGCAAGACAGGCAACAGGAGACCAGGGAAGATGAGGAGCAGGCTTCTCTTTTCAGTCACAGCTTGCTCTTAGAAGTGACATGAAACTGCACCATGAGTCAGGATCTCCTGAGCACTACTCGTGGCCTTCATATCAACTCTAGTGGTGGCTGCAAGCAGCTGAATTAACTGTGAGGTTGGTATCTGTCAGGTACAAAGAGTGATAGCTAAGTGCTTGAGAGCACTGTAAGGTTCAATTTGATAATGTTTGCTAACTATTAATTAAGTGTTTTAAGTTTCGAAGTGTTGATTAGAAATGCCTGAATGTTGAATCATCATGTTATAGTTGTACACTGTCACACGTCCCAAAGGTTCATTCAACTGATAAACAACAGGGTACAGGTTTATTTATCCAAAAATCAAGACAGCACTGCATGCAGCCCAGTGTCTTACTGAAACCTGTTATCATGATGCAATTATTTATTTTTGAGGAGAAAAGCTTTGATTTGACAGAGCTGTTTTGCCTCCTGCAGATACAATCTGTCATGATTCTGTTTTGCATATATAATATAAATATATTTGCTGTGTCAAGGAGCAACATCTGACTGAATGTGTGTTTATTTCTAATTCTGTATTAGTTTTCCTCAGTTGTAAAAGATGTTGCAGAGATTGCATTTGGTATTCAAGACCTGTGCAGTAATTGCCTTGAAAGTGAGGGGCATCCGTAGCTTCAGACAAGGAACTATTAACAGCTGTGATTAAAGGCTGCAGTCCAGCTATGGTGGGAGATCTAGGTAGCTCCTTAACATTTATGTGGCAGTACTCTGCCACAGTATCAGGCTGAGGCATGAGGAAAGTTTAAGGAGACTCAGGTCTTAAACACATTTAGCGTGGATTGTGAGGCCAGAAAGGTGATGTTTAAAAGGCAAGTATATCCACATGAGATAAACTAGTAGACAGTATCTGCCACTGCAGATTTCCAGGAATAAGAATCATCCCTGTGATTCAGCATGGCTTAGGTCTATTTTGGCTGAAAAACTGTGTCTAGACTCAGGCTTCTTCGCCAGATGCATCCGCCTTCTTCACTAAGTACTCTGCCTCAGTAAGGGGTTCAGCTGGTCCACTGTGATGAGTGTGTTTTGTATTTCTTCCTTTTACTCTAAAAGATAACTGGCAAATCTTGACACAACATCTTTCTCTCAAATCTCCCTTACATGAATAAACAATACAGCTTGTTACCAAATATGCTTTTCTCACTTATGTCTGTCTTAATACACACCCTAAAGAAAGTGAATGTACTAACCATAGTGAAACAATGGTGGTTAGATTGATATTTGGGCAATTGGAAACTCAGCTGTGCATTAGACTCTCCTTGTTGTTCTCCACTTTGTGAGATTTAGAGTTACATCAGTGAAGTCCCACAGTGGTCAGGAAGGTTTAAGGTCCCTAGGCATTCACAGCTATAACCCAGAGGCAATGTATATGCCAGCTTTGTATTTCACCACTAAGGTGGTGAAATACCATAACTTTTCCAAGCCCTGTCAATGTAAAAAGTGAACTTTTGGTGGCTCCTTATCTCCTTTCTCTTGCATTGCACAAAATGTTCACGGTAAATGTCCCAGATTTCAAAGTTGACATAAACTCATTTATGTTTAGGATGTGTGAGGCTAGGTGTTTAAATATAGAGAATCAGACAAGTTGTGCCAAAACCCCTCGAATTTGTGCAATCCTTTATTTATTTTACTTGTGCAAATGCTTACTTTGCATGCATAAATTTGCAATACAAATGTAGCTTGAGTGTGCTCATATGAAAATGTGGCATTATGTAGGAATTTATGTGCAATGATATATACTATTTTCAGGGAAAAATTTGTAATGGTGATCATCTCTTTCAAGTACAAACTGCTCTTAAACCCAGAAAAGCGAGCCTCTATGAAGAGCTTCATTTGATAAATGATACATTTGATAAAATTCAGATACCTGCTGAGGAAATAGCCTGTTTATAGAAATAGAGTTATACATCAACCCAGCTATCTGACGGAAAGTAATAAAAGTTGATTGCCTGCAAGGTCATCTGTGACTCAGAAATTAGACAGAATATGGACTGTGGAAGTCGGCTGTGAGGCTATGGCAAAGAACAATGCATACTTGATTGAATCCTCCTCAAAAGATGTGTCAAATATCACACCTTTCTCAAGAAAGAAGAGACTCAGTAGGTGAAGAGAATATCAAGCATTGTACTTCATTGCATAGCATGCACAACTGACTTAACAGGTTTTTCATGATGTGATAGTTCTAAAATTTTCGTGAAATGTTCAGTAGTTGCACAGGCATCCAAATAGATACATATTCTAATTTGTAAAAATGTGACAGCGTACTTCACTTGGAAAAGTAGCAAGTTTAGCTTAAGTAAGACTGCTGTTTCTTTTATCAGTTTTTAATGAGACACTTGGCAGAACCAATACTGAAATCCTTGTAGCTGTTGGCTGACACACACAATGTCTGCTGCTTAATGAAGGAGTAAATTGTATCATAAATCTCCTATTTTTATTGCTGTTTCTTTGTATGAGGAGTGCAAATCACCTTTCAAACTTGCAGATTTCTGCTGTCTCCTTCTTTATATATTACCTGTGTCTGTTGTAAAGGATACCATAAAAGGATGTAATTTGTCCATGACCAAATATCAAAGATGCTATCACATCTTCTGGTTATATATTTATGGGTGACATTTGGCGGCATAACTGAGGAACAAGTGCACATTATCATTAAAAACAAGTCCAAAAATACGTGGGGAAACCAGAAAAAAAAAGTAGAAAGTAAAGTTTCACAGAACAAAAAGTTTATTCCTGAGAGACTTGCCCACTGATTGGTGTGTATTTTAAAATATTCACCTCATTGGAGTCCATCGATTTGCCAGTATTACAATATCTAGGCATCCTGTGAGGATCTCTGTGTACCTTTGCTAGTTGTTACCTTACATTTATAGCACTTCTCTCACTAATCCAGCATTTTGGTACGTATGGAACCCTTTGCCCTGAGCTAACTAAACAAAACGTTTCAGTATATGCCTGATAATGTGGCACAAAAGAAATCTCATTATTTTCAGTGGGACTCCTGTAAGGCTCAACTGGTCATCATTGCCTGGGCCTTTGCTGTTCTACTGGTGTGTGCAGACTCCTCCAAAGTGGAGTAATCTACTGTGCCTTGCATCTCGGTTGGTGCTTCTCTTTTTTTTTTTTCTTTTTTGGTCGGGGGGGAGCATTTGTTGTACGTTTGCTTGTTTGTTGGGTTTTTGGTAGTATACATAGAGTCTATATTTTCTCTTACTTCCATTGTGCTGTTATTACCACTGGTCAGTCTTCATCCATTTCATGGACTGTACGACTTCATCGACTTCATTTCTTCTGATTATTCTGCCAAAGATTAAGCTTTGGTTTTCCGAGGTTCTGAGAATTTTGTTCCAGGTAATAACCATGATTTTCCTTTTTCCGCTTACGCCATCAATGGGTTTGTCAGTTGTACATCAGTCACAAATGTCTCTTGGCATCTTTCTTTTTTTTTGTCTCTTTTTAAAAATATGCTGCTTGGTTATTCTCATGATATTCTGACTTATTCAGTAAACACTCTGTGTTAAAAATGTCAGACAGAGATCCCTTTTACCCTCAGTCATCCTTGTGACTGCATCTAACCTACAATGGGTGGTGGAGACACCCAGTGTAGTTCCAGCCTGAGCAGGTGTGTCTGGACCCTGCCTCAAATAATAAGTGATGCAATAGTAAGCAAAGCAATTCATGGAGGCGCAGTTTAACTGCTACTTCTAGCACTGGAATTCAGCTGCCACCAGTTCAAGTATGTCTGCAGTATCCTTTGATGGGAGGTAGGTAGGTCCTTCATTGCCCAGAGAAAGTCTGTTTCATCAAGTAATTAATTGGGTTTCAGAGCCCACCATCAGGGTCAAAGCATCACACCTCTGAAATCTGTACCTCTTGTCAAACCCAAATGAAATCAGCCCTTTTATCCTAATGCTTATGATGAGGAAGAGGAGGTCAGACACAGGGACAGCTCAACACATGCCTCCTTTCCTTGTAACTCTGAGAAAAAGAATCTGACTTCCAGCTTGAGGAATCCCAAAACACTAGAGAGATCATACACTGAATAAATTCACCTAGCAAGTGAAGTGCTGTGGAATGAGGAGCACAGCAGCTCTGGACAATAATGAGGGAAAGAAAATAAAGAATATTTTGGGCAAATGTGCAAGCATGTTTAATGAAACAGAAGTCAGATGCAGACCCACTAGCATATATCCTCCAAGATCAGGGCAGCATAAGAAGTGCATTATGTTGGTTTTGTACAGACATCCTCAAAGATTTCACACTTAAGTGAGCAGACCACAAGGAGTAATTTAGCCCTAAGACACAGGGTAGTCACACTGGTAATCAGAATGTACAATTAGTTTCTGTCTTCTGCCAGAAGTGTCAATGCAGTTTAGTGAACTTTTTGAAGAGTTTGCACAGCTGCAATTTCATTTACCTAGTAGATTGTGGAATTTTTTGCTTTTTTAATTCAGCCTCAATATTCAAATCCCCTGAAGACTTCTTAGCAACAAAGCCATGTATCTTAATTCAGAATATTTTGGTTTGGAATCTGCCATAATCTTCAAAAATAAGCCAGCCTGTCCATATTTTGATACCCTGTGTGTGGTATTGGATGCACTAACTGAAATGCATAACAACAAAAGGAATTGTAACCATCTTTTGGTGTGAATAGCTGAATTCTTTGTAAAAATTTGGATCACTAAGAAAATTTTCTGTACCTCCAGCTTACTTAAGATCCATGAAAATAACTATTATGGGGTATAGAAAAGCAGCACAGGGTCAAAAATATACTTTGAAACGTGAAATTTTGTAAACACATTTTTTTATTCCATTTTAAATTTCAGCACAGATGGAGCCTGTGATAATTCAATAGTGGTGGTATTTCATCTTCATCTGAAACCAGGGTCTGACATGTTCTTCTCTTACAGTAGCTGCTGAGGGGAGCTTAGGTTAATGTGTAAAATAATTGGTTCTCTGAACAGTTGGGCACAGTCTCAATCAGTTCCAGTTTCAGTATCAGATTCTTTTAATCAGAGGGAAGTATAGTCTTTTTCTGATGTGCTGCATGCACTAAAATTGGTTGGAAAGAAAATGCTTTGAGCAGTGCAGCGTAGAAGCAAATGTTCAATGTTATAAATAACATATGATTATACAAATATAATAAACTTGTAGAGCTTATTTATGTTGAATCGTGTGTCAGGGTGTTCTATGGACTTTTCTGTCCTGATTTCAATGGTATCATTCTTCTGGGAGAGGACCTATTTAAAGTAAATTTCATGCAAAGCATAAATACTTATAGGAAAATAATTATTTATTGAAGACAAAATTCTCTACTACATATTATCTACAATATGAAAAAATGAAAACTCATTACTCTTGGCCAAAACTTTTTTAAAAATGAGGTATATCCAGCCCCATCTTTTTTAAAATGAGCCGGTGTATACTGACAGCTTGATACAGAATGTAGCCAAATAAAAAGAAGATGGACACCCTTTTTTCATGCAGTTGTTACATGTGTTTGAGTGTCTTAACTTTCCTAGAAAGATTTAAAGCAATGAGAGGCTCACAGAAGGTTTATAGTGTCATAAACTACTGTAGGAAAATGTGGATAACAGAGAGGAAAATTAATTTTTATTTAAGTGGCTATAAATTGCTCTTGGTTTGTTAATGTTCATTTAGCTTAATGTAAATCAGACATCTAACATATATATGGAATGTTCTTTCTGATAAAAAGAATTACCATTCTAGCTTTTCAACAAAGATCTGGCTTACGTTGATCCCCTGGGGTGGGCTCAAAGGTACTTGCTACTGTTTTTTTCCCTTTAGGCCAGTCACCTTCCAGTCCTTTCTGAGCTGCAAGTGCACATTGCTGGGTCATGTCCAACCTCTCATCCACCAGCAGGGCTGCTCTCCATCTGTTCATCCCCCAGCCTGGCTTGATACCAGGGGTTGCCCCAACCCATGTGTAAAACCTAGCCCTTGGTCTTGTTACACCTCTTGAGATCCCTGTGGGCCACTCCTTGAGCTTGTCCAGGTCCCTCTGGATGCGTCCCGTTCTTCAGGAGTGTCAACAGCACCGCTCAGCCTGCAGATGTGCCAAGGGTGCCCTCGATCCCTCTGTCTGTGTCACCAATGAAGATGTTAAATAACACTGGTCCCAGTACAGACCCCTGAGGGACAGCACTTGTCCCTGATGACCTCTGGGACTCTCAGCCCTCGATCACAACCCTCTGCATGCAACCATCCAACCAATTCCTAACCCACCTAACAGCCCACCCACTGAGCCCATCTCTCTCCAGTTTGGAGAAAAGGGTGTTGTAGGGGACCATGTCAGAGGCTTTACAGAAGTCCAGATAAATGACATGTGTAACCCTTCCCTTGTCCACTGATAGAGTCACCCCATCACAGACGGCCTCTGGGTGGGTCAGGCAGTACTTGCCCTTGGTGAAGCCGTGCTGGCTGTCCTGAATCACTGCCCTGTCCTCCATGTGCCTTAGCAGAGTTTCTGGGAGGGTCTGTTCCATGATCTCTCCAGGCGCAGAGGAGAGGCTGACAGGTCAGTAGTTCCCAGGGCCATCCTTTCTTCCCTGTTTAAAGATGGGTACCATCTTCCCTTTTTCCAGTCACCTGTGACTTCACCTGACTGCCATGAGTTTCAAATATCATGGAGAGCATCTTGGCAACTACATCTGCCAATTCCTTCAGGACTCTGGGAAGCATCTTATCAGGTCCCATAGACTTATGTGAATTCAGGTTCCTCCGATGGTCATGAACCTGATCTTTATTTACAGTGGGAGAGACTGTGTTTTTTCAGTCCCCATCCTTCCACCCATCCACTTGAGAGATGTAGGAAGAGAGGTTGCCATTGAAGACTGAGGCAAAAAAATTTATTACTTCAGTCTTCCCCTTGTGAGTTGTTACCTGTTCACCAGTGTTGTTTATCGGGGGATTGCACCTTCTTTGACCTTCCTTTTCCGATTAACGTGCCTGTAGAAGGCCTTCCTGTTATTCTTTTTGTCCCTTGCCAGGTTCAGTTCCAGTTTTGCCTTGGCCTTCCTCACAGCCTCCCTGCACAATAATACTTCTTTTCTATGCTCTTCCCAGGTCTTCTCTATATTCTTCCCAGGTTACCTCTCCAGTTTCCACTGCCTCTGCATTTGTTTCTTTCCCTTTACTTGACCAGCAGGTCCCTACTCAGCCATTCTGGTCTCTTGCCTTCCTTGCATGATTTCTTGCTCCTGGGAATCTCTAGCTCTTTTGCTCTTCTTATAGAAGAGCAAAGTCTTATAGAAGACTTCTTTAAAGATTTACCAGTTCTGTTCTGCTGTCTTGTTCCCAAGGGCTGTCTCCTGGGGGATCCCTCTGACAATCTTTCTGAAGAGCTGGAAGTCTGCCTTCCTAAAGTCCAGAAGCCTGACTTTACTCCTTACTTGACCTGTATTCCTCAAAACTGCAAACTCCACCAATGCATGATTGCTGCAACCTAGGCTATGTCCAATCTTGACATCCCCAATTATCTCTCTTATTTTGGTGACCATCAAATCTAGTGTCGTGTTCCCTTTCATAGGGCTGGCTATTACCTCGCTTAAGAAGTTATCCCTGGAGTCTCCTGGATTGTCTACAGTTTGCCATGCTACTTTCTACCAATACTCCACAAATACCAATGCTTTTTGAAGGCTTTTAGTGCTTGGTCACTTAAAGTTTGTCTTCCCTACTCTCTCCTAGAACCCTTTCGAAACACTAATTGTAGTCCGCAAGTTGCTTGTGAAATAGACATCACTGTAGACTGTCTAAATCATTCACCAAAGGCCAAATAATGATTTTACAGCACCTGGGACTCTCAGAGAATTATGCTTGACCTTATTTAGTAGAGCAATTTATTTTTGTTTAGACAGTAATTGATCTGTATTTTTAAAGTAGATCAGGAGGAAAAGAAATTACAGTTGCAGTTTCAAAGTGCTTTATGAGTATCAGCCTTACTAAAAGCCAATAGGGTGCACGTTCTGAAATTTCTGAGGTGCTTTCAAAACTCCATCTCCGTAAACATCTTAACATTTTTCCTCATGAAGTTCCATCTCACACACCGTATAAATACCTGCAAAACCATCTCATTTTCTTTTTGTCACTCTTTGTCAAACTACCTCTTGATGTGATACCTACAGAAAAAATCCAGTTTGCTTTCTGTGATCATTCCTTGTTTTTACTGGCCTGAATAATTCAGCGATTACCTTCATGCTTCATCTGTTTGCTATCTCTTCTCTCTTGGCCCATATTTACATCAGCAATGCTTAAGAGCTCTTCCCATTTTGTGATTTTCCAGCATGTGCTAGGGCATATCGTGCTTCATAGTGAACATTTCCAGCAATCCCAAAGCAATAATGCACCAACTTTACATGCCAGGGAAAAAGCAAGTGAGTATTACATGAACAGAGGTGCCTCTAACTGTAAGTAGGGAATCCCACCTACACAGGGATTGTTTGCCACTGCAGTGCTAAGAAGAGCTTCAAAATGAGGTGGAAATTGCCAAAATCTTGTTCATAATTTTGCCTTAGTATGCATGCTTATATCCTGACAGGACATGTCACGAAAAGATGTTTCATTACAGCGCAATAGTGTAGCATTGGAAATATAAATAGGGATTGTATAATACAAATACAGATGCTTAAATAAAAGCAGTTGGGATTCGTCTGGAGAGAATGAAATGAAACTGATTTTTGCTTCATTTGGATAGTTAAAATAGAAAAAAGGAACATTATAGTGCCAGTGACACACTTGCTAGCACAATAGAAATAATCAGGATTCCAATTTAATGAGACGTTGTAGAACGTGAGAATATTTTGAAGTGCTAATGAAAAAGAAAGAAGTGTTATAAGTGGTAGAAAATGGTAATTGGTAGATAGTAGCACTTTTAAAGAATAGTGACAGTTTCATATGAAAAAGCATTGTAAGAATGTTGATTAGCTTAACTGGGACAGGAAAGATTTACAGAAAGAAGGGATTCAAAAGAAGAGCAGCCTTACTTCTGTCCTTGCAAAGCACTGAGTAGTATTAATTAAAACTGAGACAGGGCAAAGCTTAGGGCATGCACAACAGCACAACTCTTTTTACTTGAAACACGATTCTTTTCATGTTCATGCAGCCGAGTATCCTCTGAATGGCACTGACCAACACAGGTGAGTGTAATATTGCAGAGCTTGGGAGAACTGCTGATTGCAGAGCTCATTGCCTTGTACCTAAGAGGTTGCATGGGTAAAGTGTTCATATTCCAGCTGTTGGTTTATACTGTCCTCCCTGCATTCCCGGTTACCTGGGGCAGGAGCTCACTGCCCATAGGCCATGGACATTCTGGTCTCATTTGTGTAACCAGTAGCATAATATTTAAGCCCTCTGTACCTTAATTTTTTACATGGAACTGACAATTAGGGATTATGATGGTTCTGGCATGGCTTTGTGCATGCTGGTTTTAGATGCAAAACAGGGAAACAGCAAGTGATAACCTGAGCTTCTATCTGGTTTTATTTAGTGAGGCCTGCCTTTTTCACACTAGTCACTGACAAAATGAATGCAATGAAAACTTTGATTTTTATTTTACCTTACTTACTTATGGTACTGAAAATATGTTTTAAAAATACATTTAACATAAAATGAAGGGGTTTTTTATTCAGAGCTGTCTGATGCCATTGTCAAATATCTTATCTTACTTGACATTAACATTAATATCTTAAAACTGAAGTAAATTACCATCCTAATCATTATTCTCTGGTTTTTCAGCTGAAGTTAGACCACATTTAATGGTAATGCTATGTAAAATCTGATATGCTGGGAAAATATAGCATATTTCTGAAGGGCATGATGATAATCAGATTTGTCTAGACGTGTAAAACATGTTTTTGATGCTGTGAACTCCTCCAATTAATTTCCTGAGTTTTTGAGACTCATAATAATTTAACTCAGATGCAGTGTGGGAATTAGAAAATGTAGCAGCCACAAAGTTTTTAGCAGAAAAGCCACAGACTTCTTAAAATAATGACGCCATGTCCCCATGTGTTATAAGTACTATTGGTGTGTTATTTCCAGTATTTAATGTATTCACTAAGATTTTGACTTGATTCAGGTACTTGCCTGTCTGGGGAAGGGTAAATGTAGACATTGGGCAATGTAGTGTATCCATTGGTTAGTTAATAGCACACTGTCTTCTGCTGCAGCCATGCAGCTGTGAGCTTTTTCAGTTCATTGTGCTTCTCTCATCCTGATCCAGCACATGCTGGCTGCAGCAATCCCTCTTCAGAGTGGCTGAGTAGTGGAGCAGGTCAGGATATCCATGATTTTCCGTTGTGGCTCTGCTCGGTAGGAATATAGCATTGTCCAAAACATCACCAGTAAGCTGGTTGCATGTTTTAAAGCTGGAAAACTGAGAGGTGCCACAATTTCAGTTTTAAGCTGGCCAGTGGTATGGCTGGTCCTGCAGTCAGATGTTTGCATATTGCCAGCATTTCAAAGCCATGTAACACCCATTGGTTTCCATATTTGTCTTTCAGTTCCCCTTGCTTTCCCCCAAAGTCTGGTGGATAACCAGCTGGCAAAAACATACCTCTGCTGGTGAATGTGTTCATCTAAAGCACTGATGATGTTTCATTTGTCAAGCTGAGTCTTTTCCCATCTCAGTCTGGGTTTGGTGTGAGTACTCTCCATACTTCATTTCCCCACGTGGAAAGAGGCTTGTCTTTCTGTCTTTCTTTTCTGTCTCTAGAGACTGCCCGCAAACACTGTAACACAACGTGAGCTGGCACAGGAGACCTGGCTGTAGGGGGCTGAGGGCAGTCTGTCTCCTCTGTCTGCCTATCTGTATCCATCAGCTGGTTTGTCTCCACTGTCAGACTGCACAGGAGCAGTGGATGACTGAGAAAGATGGGCTGTTCCATGGAAAGGACAGCCCTTGCCCCAGCAACACCCCAGCTAGGCTGGTCTCTAGCCCCCCACAGCTGTGCCAGGTCCTGCCCTGGCAGACCCCTTTGGGTTCCCCTCACTGCCCCCAGCTCCCATTCCTAAGGGAGTAAACAACTCTGGCTGTACTCAAAGAGACTCACACAGAGAATAAAGGCTTGAAAATCACAATTACATTTAAAAAACAAACATCCATTACTGAAAGATAGACTCATGTCCTTTTTTTTCTCCCAGAGAAACTTATAACAACTTGCTTATTCAGCTTGATTGCATTAATGTAACTGTTCTTTGCTGCTAATAATAATTACAGGGAAACATTACACAAAGAAAATAAAATTTGTGTTCCTTTAAAATGTGTGGCTTGAAAAGTTTTGATGTGTGAAATTCAGTTCTATCTGGGAGTTGTCTGAATTCCCCAAGTAAAATATGCCCGATGTGGAAATGTGTTTCAAAATCAGGAGCAAAAAGTGTGACCTAGAAGCCATAGGGGAGACAATAAAGGAATTAACTGGAGAAAGCTCCAAATGGCGGTCCAAATCTGCTGAGGGGGTCCATAGGAAGGGTTTCCAGGAGGCTCATCTGCTTGGCAGTATCATCACCCAGAGACTTCTGCAGGGATGTAAATGCCACCCAGAGTGCATGAACAGGAAAGATAAGAGCTGAATAGTAAACTTTGCAAAGTGGGCAGGTAATTTCCTGTACAACGGTAAAATATCTTCATAGGAGAAAGAAGGAGAAAATCTTTTAGGCAAAACTGGGATAATTGTTTCTCAAAGAGCAGATGAAAATCCTAAACAAGGATGGAAAACAGAATTTGAGGCTTTGGCAGTCTGGGCTTGAGCACTGAAAGTGCATTTTGGGAGTAAACAAGTCTCCACTCTGTGGATGTTCTCCAAGTATCTGTAAGAGAAGGAGTGTTCCCACTGCCTCTGGGGTTTATCAGCGTATGGTCTGACTGTACCTTTGGAAGTTTTTGGAAGAACTGACATTGCCAAAGCCAAGGCACATAACTTCCCTTTCCACCCGATGTCCACAAATAGGTGTCAGTGTTGTTGCAGCTGAGAAAAAACAGCCTGACTGTAAACTTTCATTTGCCAACTGTCTTCCTTTAGCAGTACCTTGGTTTGTTCATCTACCTGGCTGCTTTGTGTGGGTTGCTGCTAAAAGCAGTAGTCCACTCTCCTCTGATGCGTGTTTCAGCACAGAAGCTTTGAAGATACAGGTGTTTTCATTGTAAGCTAACATCTGCCAGCTTGAATGTATGGTGCCAAAATAGCAGCTCCCCACAGCAGACACCACTCGTGAGCCTTATTCTAACAGTGGAGGTTAGAGAATGGTGCAAATAGTTTTTCCTCGGTTAACAGGAAAACTTTGAGGTAGCTCCCCAGGGAAGCTGAAACTTTCCCTGGGGAATACTGGTGGGCCTTAGCATCATCATCAAATTCATTGAAAGTTGTTCCTCCTCTCTTGAGGTTAATCTGAAATGTGGGATTTAGCAGAGGACTGAAAAAGTTTTCTGTTTTCATACAAGGTCCTGAGTTACAATATTCTTCATACTTGCTGAAAGTGAGTCACCTCTCAAGTACAAAAAGAAATTAGGTTCCTTTTCCTTTAGTTATATTGTTGTAATGTCTTATTCCAGTGTTCATCCAGGAATATATTAGTAATTACTAATATTATAATACAATTATAAAATCTCTTGAGTAGGTGCATGAATAAAGCCTTCCAATAAGACAAAGTGCTAATGAAATCTTACACAGCTTGGGGAATATTACCACAATAACACTTGAAGAAGAATAAGTCATGCATAACAAAAATACAGCAGTACAATGAAAATAATACAACTATAGTTAAACGTTATTAATTAAAGCCCTTTCCCTTAATGTAATTTGATTATTCCCATAGTCCCATTCCACTAGGGGTCAAATTCATCCCTGGTGTGACTTGGAGAGAGTGGATTCAAGACATGGATTTTTGTGTTTGGTTACAGCTACTCAGAATTTTGTGTCATGCTGCTTCTGAAGAAGTTCTGAGCACCCTCTTTTGGCATTTGTGTAAACCTGAGCTACAATTTTTCAGGTTTCTTAGCATCGTGTCCCTGCACGCCCCTGCTCCTTGTGCTCTTGTCCTTGAATGCCTTCTAGTGATACTGGCACTCTACTGAACCAGAAGTGTTTGCTTAACCCCAGGCAGCAGAGCCGTCCTGTGACTTGGGGAATACTCGCATCAGTAGGTGGAGCTGTACCGCGCGGTAGGAGCTCACTTGGATACACTGGGTTACATCCACATTAACACAGGCATTGCGTTGGTACAGGTCAGGGGAGAGCATTTGGGGAAAACCTGGCAGCTGTCCCTGACGCGCTGCACTCTGACCCACACAGAGCGGAGGGGATGGCAATCCTGCGGGATCCTGACGGGACAGGACCTTCCCACTAGCAGAACAGAGCCTTAGATTAGGGAGTCCCTAGCATAAAACTGCTTAAGGTAACACGGATGAGTGTCTGATCAGAAATCAATAAACTGTTCTTTTTTTAAATGCCACCTTTGTCTCCTACTAATCAACTTGCTGACTATTTCATAATGACAAAATTGAGCACTTTCAGTGCTGCCCGGGATGTATTGGCTACAGTCAGAGGTCTGCATGTGCAGATTACTTTTTTATTAGGTGTGTTTTCTGCCTTCTCACCAAAGTAAACAAACTGTCACTTGCAGTCATTGAATTAATTTTATGTTTGTTTGGGTTATTTGGTAATTTATTCTGTATGACTGCTGGTGTTTGAGTGGAATAGCTGTCTGAGTTCATTAGTCAAAAAACCTGAAGGCTTCCTGGAGCTATCTCTCCATGCTTGTAAATGTCTTGCTAGTATTAAAACTTTATTTCTATCAGTTTTACTAGTCCTTCCCACAATTTTCAGTTCTGTTAGGCCACACTGCAGTTTTCTTTTTTCGTACGTTTCCTGTTCTACAGAAATTGTCTTATGCTGTTGAGATCTTCTGGTATGATTTTTATTGCTTTAGTAGCTCTCAAAAGGCATGGTGCCCCATAAAGCAGGCACTGGAACTAATACAGTAGTACATCCTGTAAGCTCTTCTGTTTTAATTCTGATCACACAGCAGAACATGTGAAAAAATAGTATTACATTTGCCTTCTTTACTGCACTTATGTACTGGACAGATGGATGTTTCAATGATTCTTTCACTGTAACTGCAAAATCCTTTTTCTGTTCACTTTGCTGGATGATTGCTCCATTTAGCACATTCCTGAGCTTGATTCTTCACTTCCAGGCTAATTATTTTACAAGGTGTAATGGCTAATCTAAACTGCTATGTCAAGCTGTCAATAACTGGAATCCATTTTTTTCCTCCTTACAGATACACCCAACCAAACATTCAGTGGAAAAAAAGCATGTGAAGGACAACTCTCATTCAGCTGTCAATCATATTGCTGTGTAAACCAAGTGACAAACATCAGTAAAGTAGCACATTACATCTCTGCGACTTTTCCTTAACTCTTTCAGTTATTTCAGTGCTTTTTTGCCACAGTAACATCTGAGGAGACCTACACTTACCCAATTATGGCTATAATCTCGGTTATATGAAATACTGCTTTAGCAATGTTTTCTTTTAAAAATGGTCATCCCCTTTTTCTGCCATCCCATATTCTCCCTTGGGCTATATGAGCTTTATGCAGAAGATAATTTGGCATCTCTCAACCAGTGTTTTTTCTCCTTTTTCTCTGAGAGAAATATTAACTTCTTTCAAGAACTTCTTTCCAGGGACTTCATGCTGACTAAGATATCTTGATCTTCCCTTTGCTGAAAAATCAGGCTAAATGATGTCGATCTCAGTATTAGCAATGAGAACTTGTTTCTCTGCCAACCAGGTATGTGTCTTGCAGCAGGCTGATCAAAGATCCCAACATGCCATCATAAAGCCCATGTCAGCAAAGCGTCAGATGACTTAAAGCCCTAAAGCATGTTTATTTGAAAAATGGATTTTGGAAGAAAGTCTGAATGCGATTGGCAAGGACTATTGCAACACAACGGTTGTCTAAAGCAACAAAAGTGATCGTGTTGTACCCAGATTTTGCCTCCATCACTGCTGACGAGAACTGAAAGAGGGTGTGGACTTGAAGGCACAACTTTCAGCAAGGAAAATTCCAGATAAACCCTAGGAAAAAAAGTTAGGTTGGAAAATCATTCACTCAGTCTGCCCAGGAAGGTTGTGGAGTCTTTGTCCTTAGAGATATTCAGCACTGGACTGGCCATAACCCTCAGAAATTTAATCTAATTTTGAAGCTGGATCTGACTTAGAAGTTGGTGATACTTGGTGCAATGAACCAAATGACCTCCAGAGGTCCCTTCTAGCCTACATCTCTCTCATTCTGTGGTTATAAAAGAGCTGATGAGTTGGGGTGAGGAAGTAGAAATTGGGAGGATGAAGGGGGAAAGACAATGCTAGTTTTGCTCTCTACTGTAAACAGTTTTCTTAGGTTCTTATTCTGTCTTGGGCTATTTCAGAATATTTAAGAAAATGCTGCTGTGTCCAAATGACTCAGATTCACAATGCTTAGAGCAGTGCAATGGCAGCACATTTTTAAAAAGGAGTTTTTTTAAAGTATTTGCTCTTCTTAGAATGCAACTCCTTGAATCTTGTTGAGTTTAACACTGCTAAGAGCTAGATGTATGGGAAAACAATCTTGAAATGTAGCAGGAATATGCATAAGGATAGGCCATTTACAATCTATCTTCCAAAGAGAGCTATCTGTAAAACAACAGCAAATGTACTAATTACAGTATCTGCTTTTGGCATGGTTGAATATTTTCTGTGGAAGAAAAACTAGATGTAGTTTTTTAGTGTCTTTGATAGTCAGCATATACCTGATGACTTATATCCATTCCTATTGATTTTTACATCCATTCATCAATCACTTGTTTTGTAACTGAATCTGCAAATAGTTTCTGGCTTAAAACTCTAAATTTTGGGATGCAATAATGCTCTAAATGGAAAATTGCAGTTCAGAGCAGAACGGAAAGCAAGAAAGTACTGTGATGATTATGCTGATTTCTCATGTTTGATTGTCTCGTTTGCTTATGAGTCTTTGAAAACAGTGTTTAAAATCCTTGGGCAAGGATGGTAGGATGGTGGTCAGTGATCTAAAAATAGCGTTGAGAACATGCGCAGATTTAGCAGCGACACTGGTGATTCATGATTTATCTGATTCTTCCACTTCAAAAAATATTTTCTTGCATCTCTGCATGGCATCAACTTACATCTTCTCTCCAAGATCTGCTGCATTAAAAAATCAGTAGAGCATAAAGTTGTTCCATTTTCAAAATAATAGGAACCCAGGTTTTTCTGGATTTCATATTTTTAAGGGCTCTGAATGAGATACCTGCTTATATTGTACATTTGTACCATTTCATTTTTCTTCCTAAAATATGCTGATCTAAGAGAGACTATGTGAAAAGACTGGTAGTAGTAAAAATTGAAATTATTTATGCTCCAATCAGTATTTTTCCTTAGAAATGCTGTGCAAACATAGCAGCACATTCCACCCTTTCACATACATGGCAGACAAAGAAAATATTGTCATTCAGTGATCATTGTAAGGGAAACTCACTAAAGTGATGTTTCAGTGTAAATTTATGATTTATTAAAACATTTGAAATGTTCTGCTAAATCACTTTCCTCTTTCCTTTCCCTTGTGCCTTCTCTATCTTATTCATGTATAATTCCTTTCTTCCTTATAGGAAAACTCTCTGTGCCATCCATGTGGTTATTACTTCCCTGATCCTGAGTGAGAGATGATGGCATTGAAAGCAATGGGAAATGACTATGAGAAGTAATTTTAATCTACTTAATTGAACACAGCCAAAGGACAGTTACCGAAATGAAACTCCAGTGTAGTATTTCCGGCAGGTATTTCTGTTTATGCTTCTGTGTCTGTATTTATGGTTTAGTGGTTAAACTAGTAACTGGTGCCATCTCTGTAGAGGCAGCGAAACTGAGCTGTCTTTTCTCCTCCTCAGGGTGATGCCCCATTTCTGTTACCAGCAGAAGAGTTTCTGAGAGGAACAGACAGCTCACCCAGACCCCTGTGCTCTTTCCTTTCTGTTGGATGTAAAGGATGTTTCATGGCAGTCCCCGCCAGGCAGTACTTCCAGCAGGGCTGGGCTGGCCTGTGCATGCACAGAAGGAAAAGCCACAAGTGTCAATGTAAATCATTCATTTTTGTGACTTTGCACAGAAACTGGGGCTCCATTTTTATGTGAGTAAGAGTGTTGGTGGCCATCTCATGGTGACTCAAAAGCAAGTCAAGAGCTGTCCTGATTATTATGGTTTCCAAGTTGTATGGTTGGCTCATCCTAACACCAGATACTGAGATTTGTGGTCAAAACTTAACCAGAACCCATCAAAACCAGTGAGAGTTCTGCTAAGTATAGGTGGACTCAGATTTTACAGGTACTGGCAAATATTTTGTCTCACCTGACTAACCAACTGACAGGAGAATAAGGGGATTAGTGTCTAGGGACAGGGAGATTTGCCATAGCTCTGTAACTTCTTTCATTCTTCTTCAGTTTGTAATTAAGGGAATTTTGGAGGCCAAGAAGCATTAAATGAAGAGCTCCTACGGCCAATCTCCCTCCAGAGCTCCCTCTTGCTAGAGAGGGCTCCTTTCTCCCTTGCTGCTGTATATTGTTTTAGGAAGGCTGTACTGTAATTGTTATCTTATTAAGGTAAGTTCTTACCTCCTTTTTTAGAAGCGACTAAAATGCGTGCACATTTAGCCCTGGAGCCCTAGTTCCCCTCTTTGCACAGACAGGAGCGGCTGTGTTTGATTAACAGCCATGACTGGCACCCAGAAAAATAGCACATGAAATCAGAGGAAAACAAGAATACTTTGATACTGAGACTGTGCGGAGAAGTAGCCTTCATATCTCGTTAAGAAAGTCTCAACTGCACACATCTCTGCTTGAGAACAAATGACAGTCAAAGATACAAAGTCTCTGACTGACACACTGCACCACTGAGCCCCTGCACTGCCACTGCCATGGACTGGGAATACAGGGGTCTTGGCACCCTATAGGCACCACTCTTTACTATTTCATTTAACAATATATCTGACTTCTGTCCTTGAATTCCTGAGCATGGGCTCTTGTTAACTGTTACAGCTCTAGAGTCTGACAGGAAAAAAATTTGCTTTTATCACTAAAATGTGACTCTGATCACGCTTCAAGAGTGGATTTGTTGCTGAAGTAGGAACTATTTTTGTAATCACATTTTCAGAGAACCAAGCCAGAAATTATTTAACATGGGCAAAGTAGACATTTTTATAGTGGGAAAGAGTCATGTTTCTACAGTTCTTGGTGATAACAAACCAAAGATACTGGTTTTGTATATCTGATATAAAAAATTAATTTCCTTTAGCATATGCCTGCAAGTGAGTGCTGTAAAATCGAAAGGTAATGTGTGCGTTTTTATAAATACATGAGTCAGTTGGTGTAGTGTCTTCCATTAAAAGTAAATCAAATCAAGTGCTGCTTATGCCATTAGGTTTCTAAGAGTACAAACAACAGATTATTTTGAACCTCAGAAGAGAAAAGTTCAGTGTACCTGCTTCTCCCAGTTCTGTCAACTTTCCATGCAAGATATTTTGGCCTTTAAACCCCATATACTGGTCAAGGTGCATAAGGAGATAGCCTAACTAAAGTTTCAAAATCCTGTCCAAAGGGTCTGTAATTCAGGTGGCAGGAAAAAAGGGGAGGTAGAGAATGAGAAATATTTTTAATGCACAAACTAATACATCTGGTATATATCTTTTTGAGACAATAAGCCAGGTTCATATTGAAATCAATCGCCTCTGCACGTTTCAGAGGCTGTTGTGGATAATTGCCATGCTGAACAAATCTTGAAGGTCTCTTTCATGTGACAGAGTAGCTGGGTGTTTGTAAATTTAGCTGTTGGTGTGTCATTGGAAATGGTTCCTATTAACCTGGGCCCTGAGGTGATGCTTTAAGACAGTGAGGTTCCCAAGTAGAAGACACAAGACAGAAGTAGAAAGTTGTACAGAATTTTTTTTAAAAATACAGTTTTATTTTTAAGAAACAGTAACTGAAGTCCTGTTGTTTAGCAAATCCAGATACAATGTATATAATTACGAGTTGAAAATACCTTGGTGATGGGAACCTCTCCTCCAACAGGAAAATCCTGACCCTTTGTTAGAACCCTCCAGGACTGGTCCAGCAGCAAGGTTTTGGGTGAGAGAGGCATTACTTTTTGCTCTGTAAATGTAGATGTAAACATATAGCAGTTAAGTCCCAATCCTGCAGCAGTTTGATATTACCACATGATGTTGATAGAGTGCTTAGTGGCAAATAACATACAGATGAAAAAAAATTAGCTGTCATGCATTTATTTTTACCACCGCAATCCTTTTGTGTGATGTGGTTAGACTTTTGTATACAAAGGATCATTTTTATAATCTCTTGAGGTTTTTAAAATTTTGTTCCAACTCATTTTTTCCTTATCTCTCATGATCAAACACTGTATTAGTATTATATAAACATTTTAAATTATAGTAATTTGGATGATTTTATTACAGACGTTACATGTAGTTTCCCTTGTTCTTTCTATTTGTGTCTGCTGAAAGACTGTAGTGGAAGAGTAATTTACTAAATCCATTTGAGAATTACACCATACTTATTAATCAATGTTCCATGTTGCTGTTTTACTAGCAAAATGTGAAGTACAAAAATTCAGTATAAGGAAATATATTCAAATGTTCTTAAATCATATGGAACTTAGCTGTTCTAAGCATAATAGGTGATAGAACAGATGGGTGAAATAAAGTGAGTTTATCTGCCAGCAGCTGCAAGTCAATTAATCAAGAAAGCATGTTTACCATATTTCTATTTCTGCCAGAAATGAAAACCCCAGAAGGAAAAAACCCCACCCCGTATCTAATAAGAAAATGCTCGGTTTTGTAGGCCCTTTTTCCCCCTTTCATAAATCTCTGTAATCCTCTTCAATGGTGTGTGTAGGTGTTTACAAATACTGTGAAGGAGCACCTCCTGGAAGAGCTTCTGGCAGCTGGGAATTGGCTCCAGTGCACACAGCAATGTTATCAGTGCTGTAGGTTTAACTGCAGTGCTTCACGCTTTCAGAGAGCAATATTCAAATGACTTGTCAGGATAAACTTTGTATTATGCATTAGGTGTTAGAAAAGCTGGTACTGGAGTGAGAATGCACAAAGACCCCTTTCCCCCTTTCCTGACCTTTGAAGAGTGGAGAAAAATATTTGCACTTTGCTCCGCATATTGCAAGGGGTGAGAGACTGCAACAAAACCTTACTCTTTCTTCTTTCTTTCTTATGCTTTTGAGTGTAGTGAAGACTGTGAAGACTCTAAAAATTAAAGTTTTATGAGGCATTTTGTAAACCTCCGAGTATTACTTTATCAAATTTGTTTTTGTATTCTGCCAGTAATTCTTAGTCCATGACCCTTCCAGTCCAGCTTATCTGCACTTGTCTATGGTCACATTTTCCTGCTTCCAATTCAGACAACTAAACCCCTACTGAGTACTTCCCTGCCAAGCCTCCTTTACAAAGCCAGCTGCTGCTGCTGGGACCACCTTTATGTGGTGCTTGTAGGATTACTACACACACAGTACGGATGTGTGCCTACAGGCCCATCTTCTTGAGTTGTACAGTGAGGTAAAGTTGTCAATGTTCACTTAGGAAATGTTACAGGATAAATATAATCCTTGTGAATACAAACAGTGTCTGAGGACACAACTCAAATGCGTGTCTTGAATGCAGTGACCTTCTGAGGACATGGCAGGGTGGCTTCAGGTGGTATCAGTTGTGCCTTTCATCGTAACTGGCTCCCTCTATTATGTTAAAGGAAGGTCAAGAACAGGTATGTGTAATGGCCATAAGATGGGGCTGTGGAGGGAGAAATACTTCACAGATTCCATGCCAGAACAACATCATTTTTGCTCTGGAAACACTTTGAGTACAACATGGAGATATTCTGAAAGAGACTTACTTGCAGGCTGTTGAGACAGAATTGGTGGACCAAGGGCTGGTAATGGAAGAAATAGCTGGAATAATATGGAACCCTGAAGTACAGTAACAGGATGTATTTTCC
The DNA here is from genome assembly GCA_013397865.1 of Struthidea cinerea. NCBI lineage: Eukaryota > Metazoa > Chordata > Aves > Passeriformes > Corcoracidae > Struthidea > Struthidea cinerea. The sequence continues at coordinate 229,896 of VZTI01001515.1, forward strand.
AATGTAAAACTTTTATGATTGCTGCTTTTTGGAGTAGGCTGAAATCCCGGCTGAATTGCAATTGGCAGTTTGTTACAGCAGCTCATCTTGAATTTCTCGTGAACTGAGATGGTTGTTTTGGTTGTGGGTAAACAGTCCCCCAAAGGGAAAAATGGTACTAAGTAAATCAGAAAGAACTGCCTGGTGTACTTCTTTAACTGGAATTTTATTCTAATATCATTCAGTCCTTCTGACGTCCCTCTTTTTTCTCTAGATAATTTTAAAGGAGCATGTGTACTCAAAACTAATAAAAAATGTTTTATTGAAGCAGTTCTTGTAAAGAAAAAAAGTTCCGTCTGGTAGTTCTTCTCCCATCCCCATTTTATCTTCTACTTTAAAGAAACTTTATTTTAAAGTGAGGGGAATTATTTTGGAAAACATTTAAATGTCTTGTTGAACAGCTGCAGAATGCAGAGCCTTGGGTTTTGCTCCTGTTTAAAAAGTCTTTGCATAAATTACAGAATGGAAACATTTATAATTTATTGACATGTTTTGACTGTGTGCTCGTGTTACAAAAATTTTGATTAATTGAAAAAATCACAATATGCCCTTTTCTCCCAGCTTGGAATTAAACCACTTCATTTTCCAGTCACCACTACTTTAGGAAGAAGAAATATGGAAATGAGTGGTCATAGTAAAAGTGGAATTCTCTGGGATGCCTCTTTAAATTTATTTCTTTTTCTATAAGTTCCATCAGTTGTGATTACATTGGATTTTGCTATGTTTTGGGACAAAGGATTCACTTGATCATGATAGCTCACAATTTTACTCCACCACCAGCAGGAAAATGTTGATTATCACAAAATTAAACCAAAGCCCACAATATTAATGATAATAATCCTGTTTCTTTGTCTGTCTGCTGCTCTGTGCACTCCCACCAGCCTGACCCTGGGAGGTAAAATTATAGTAAGTTTGCCAGTGTTCTGAATTCAGACTGAGTTGGTTGCAGTCACAGTGGTGGATTTACTACCAGGAGCTTTCTGGGGGACTCTGCACTCTCTTGTGCTTGGCATTGCACAAACACACAGTGAGAGTTTGTGTCTGACCTAAAAAACTACCTCAAAGCTGTGCAGGCAAACACATGAAGCAGAAGCTGGAGCTGAGACTAATTAATCTAGTGTGCTGACTCCAAACATCAATTAGCGCGGAATAAATTTTAATCCCTGCTTGAGCCAGGCAGGATTTCATCCGATATCAAGAGGTGACAGGCTGTATCATTCATTTGCCACACTTTGTGTTCTGGGAAAAGGCTTATTATATTAAGTCCTTATCTTTTCTGGATTTTGCACAGACCCAATCACCTTGTTTCTGGGAATACAAGTGAAGCTGCCTGGTTCAAAGGGTGCTTAATGTTATTTCTTCATTCTTGTCAGGTGCCACCCTTGTCAGTAGCACCAGTAAGCACCCCAGTTTGTGTATTGATCTGAGGTGGTGCACCGCTGAAGGACATACTGCAGCCTGAGAAGCACAATCCCAGTGAAGCCAGGAGGCTGCCACAGCTCGTCCTCAAAGAGCTGGATTGTTTCAGCCGAAGTAAAAAATGTACAGCAGTAAAACGTATATTAACTTGAATCTTGAAGTCATATATTAAATTAATATATAGGAAGAAAATTATTCTAGAAGCATCTGAATTGGCCTCTCAGTCTGTGTGAGAGCCATACTGGCCTGTGAGCCCTGGTTTCAGTGCTGTCCAAATCACTTTTAGAATTCCCTTTTCTGCAGAACTGGGAATAATAGTTACTGTGCAATTGGATGTAATGTCTTGGGTTGTGAAGGGCAGAGAAATATTAACCACAGTTGGCAGAACAGCTGGGACTTGAACAATTAGCCTCTAGACACATAGATAAAGCTCTCTTCCTCAAAGCCCTAAGACGTTTTGAAGGGGATTAGTTCTTCATTCTCATTTTGCTTTGCAAAAATTGTGTGGAAGTTGCAAGATTATATATAGCGACAAAACAGCCTATAGCAGTGACCAGAATTATGTTACCTGTGATTAATAAAAAATGACAACACTGTCTGTATGTGGCCTATTTCAGCAGGAGGAATCCAAAAGTTGCAAGCACAGAGCCTGGTCTCCATCCTGCTGCTCTCTGTGGTGAAGTAGTCATCACTTTAGCTAGTGCAAAAACAGGCCTTTTGAGAGCTACTGTGTGAGCTACACGTGTGGTAGCCACTCCATGTTTGACACACTGTAAGATCCAGCAGTTCCACTTCATCACATCGCTCCAAAATAAAGGACAGTAGTTGGTTTAAGACTTTGGGACAGATGTTTTCTCTTCCTTTGGTTACTGTTTGACCTACAGGGCCAGAGGATCCCGCTGCCAAAGCAATCTGTGGGGTATGAGCCCAAGCTCTGTGGCCTGCAAGAGTTTTTCCATCAGCACCTGCATGCTGAGAGAGTCCCAGGGAGGTGAGCTAGGGTAAAAGTAAAGCCCTTGTGCATGGCTCTGCAGGGTTTCTAAGGTCATTGGTCTGTGGGTGTCATACGGGATGATCTTCTGGAAGTTGTAGTAGCTGATAATTTGCCCTCAGTTATTCTAGCTTTAATTTCTAGCCTCCAAAATGGCCTACACTCTGTAGTGTAAAAAAAAAAGCAACTATTAGCCAGACAAATTCCTGGGGGTTTTGGTTTTGGGGGTTTGTTTGTTTGTTTGTGTTTTTTGTTGTTTTTTTTTTTGTTGTTTTGGTTAGGGATTTTTTGTTTGTTGGTTTGGTTTGGTTTGGGTTTTTTTGGTTTGGTGGGGGGGGGGTGTTTTTTTTTTCCCCTCTCTGTGTCCTTTTCAACAAATACAACAATTTCAACGTCTCCCTTAGTGGGTTTCTTCTGAAATCAGGCACTTTCAGCACCCTGATGCCACTTTCTCATAGCACCAAGGAAGTGATTCATTACTGACTGGGAGAGGCACTGTGCAATCAGTATCTGTTATGACTTGATTCTGCTGTGCTGTTTTACTTGCCTTTTCTCTAAATAAGAAAAACTCCTGTGAAGTGGGGGTGGTGTCAGTTTTGAGATCAGATGCAGCCTGCAGCAAGATAAACATGGAAATCGTAAGGAAGACTTTATATTTACTCTCTGAAGCTTTTTGTTCAGTGTAAGATAAAGGTCACTTTAGAGAAACGTCAGGAATTCTAGTGAGGCTGGCTGACATCTAACATAACCAGAAAACCAGGAAGTTTAAAAAGGATTTAAAACAGCAAGGGGAAAAAGGAAATGTTCTAAAAACATTTTTTAGAAATCTGCAAGTTTGCTTTTTGAATGTGAGGACATTCAATCTGGGTCACGTCTTCTGAACTGCAGAAAGCTTCAGGTGCAAAATGATCTTTCCTCTTACCGTTCAGAGATGCAGCACAATGAACCCACCACTTTCCCCTCCCTTGTTTTTTCCAGCCATGATCAACTTGGTAAAGTGAGATGACACTTAGCAGATATTTATATGCTGGATTTCAAAAACAAACATATAGCTTTAAAGAACAAGCCTCAATGGATACAAGTAATAATACCAATTTCTGAATCACTTCCTGAAACCTCTGTTTCCTTTGACATGTCTCATTCCTGCTGAAATTGGAAGAACTGGAATGTAAGTTATTATAGAGGTCACAGTAATCAGGAAGTGTGAATTTAGAAAGAGCCCTTTAAATATTGATGGGAGTGTATAAAATGTGCTTCCTCCCCCATCCTTTGTCTGATGCAGAATGCCATTGATTTTCTTCTTTGATGGTCAACGTTCTAGAATTTGTGCCCTAACAGGTACACTAGGTATGAAGGCAGAAGAAGCTCTGATTTTGAAGCTGTTGGCTTCTTATCTGGTAGGTGTATCAAAAGTCCTCTGGTTCTGGAGAGCTAAATGGGTGAAGATTTGAGATGCAGCACCATTTTCAAGATACAGCACCATTTTCATCTGACTGACAGGGATTCTGGTGGAAAGTTGGCCTTGGTCATCAGCCTAAATCAAATTAGTAGCTTAAGGGTCTCTTTCCTTTTCTAGTAATATCACGAGGAGCACCACCATGACTGTTGGCAGTGGCTGCTCTTTCTCACTGAGCAAAGGTGCACATTAATGTGACAAAGCAGGATGGGAGCATTGGCTGAATTGTTACTTGCATTTACTTCTCTCTTAAGTGCAGAAGGAAGCATGACCTGCCTCTCCATCTGGTTTAAAGGCCTTCCATGAGCAAAGTGGATGAAGAATATGTAAGAATTTGACTTGGCGCTCTCAGAGGAGACCTCTGACATATGACACTGGATAATGCAGTTCAGAAAGGGTGTTTACAAGCAGGTCGAGACACAGCTCAGATCAGCTTGGGTCAGGCTAGCATTGCCCACCCTGTTGCAGTTCATACATTTATAATCTGACAACTGAATGATCAGATTGTGGGTTAAAATCATACGTGCTTTTAAATCCTGCTGGAAAAACACAGGCTTATGTCAGCCACTCATTTCCTGATGCAATGAGTACTCTGCACCCTGGCTGCTGCTGGGATGTGTCCTCTTTCCCTTAACAGCAAACTGAAATATTTCAAGTTTTAATAATTTCTGTTGGGAAAGCTAAAGCCACTGACATTTCCCAGCTAGCTGCCAGGTCAGCCTTGTCCCACTGTCCTCCACTGGTATGTGCCCTCACCCTTAGGCATCAGGTTGGCCCCCACCATCACCACGGTGCCACAAGTCTACCATGGGTGTATTGCTGCACAAGCTCTTGCACCCATGTCCCTTACTTCACAGCTTGTCCTTTCCAGCTGATCCCGCCTATTCTGTGAGGGTGGCGCTGCCTAACTCCTAAATTAGATGATAGGGGTGAAAAGGCAATCAGTTTAGGGTCACCTACCGAAATTAAGCTATAAAGTGATTATATTTGCCTGCTAGATCCTACATCATGGGCACGAGTTGTTCCAAGAACTTATTGGCTATATACGACATGACTTCTCCGTGGTTTAGGACAGGTAACATATCTTCACTGCCACTTCTAGGACTCCAGGAGTGCAACTGAGTGCAGCATGGCACAGCTAAGACTTCAGGGCATGCCTGTCCTTGTTTCTGGTGATGCTCTTCATTGCAGCTTGGTGCTAGGACAGTCTGAAAACTGCTCTAAAAGATGATTCAGGAGTGTGTGGCACGGCTGGCCTAAGAAGAAAGAATGAAACAGTAGGAAGCTGCATGCAGGCACTGAAAATTGGGGCCATAGTGCCTGAATGTGTTAGCAGGCAATCATACCAGTGTGCATTTTCATGCTTTTTTCCATTTCAGATTGATAAACATGGTATTCAGTCATTCACCAAAGTTAATAAAAGATGCTGGTAGCAGGCTTTGAGACTGAATTCCTTTATTTAGAGAGGATACTCCACAGAGGCAGTGAAAACATTCACATCCCCTAGACACCTCTTTCAAAGTGCCTTTATGCTCAGTCACCATCTCTGAGACGTTAAAGGGTGGTTCAGTCACAATGTTCATGGAATCCTTGCCCTTTCAACTTAAACTACCTACAGGGAAGACAACTAATTCTAGCTCCTTGGAACGCAAACAGTAAGGACTGTTTTTTGAGCACCAATTTTTTTCCCCTCCAAAAATTAACTGTCATTTATAATAAGGTCTTTCATTTTATTTAAAACCTTTTCTACTACAGTAATTTCTGTACTCTGCTGAAGTATAGATTGTCATGACCAAATCCTTTGCTCGTTCACAGAGATGTTTTTATTAGTAATATCTCCTAAATGAGCCATGGGACTGTCTTCCTTGCACAGAGGCAAGAAATGAGGAGCTTTTGCTTACTTCCAACCTTTCACCCATCATCCTCAGGCACAGAATGATGGAGAGTGGAGGTCCATTCCTCCGATGCGCTGACTCACTCCCCTCTTCTCAGTTGGTACATAAGTCGATAGCATTTACTTCCTCTGTGAAGCATAAAAATCCCTGGATTTTTATAGCTCACAGGCAACAATATTTCTCCTCCTGCCACTGGTCATGTACCTAGAATGTAATCACATTCTTAGCAGTTAATTTTAGGAAGGAGAATAAATAGTAGGCTGTCAAGATTATCTGTATATTTAGCATCTTTGTATAGTCCAGTTTTGTTCTCAAATCTTCATTATTTGACAATGGTAGATAAATGCTTCTTTCTCCCCTGTTCAGTAGCAAGCCTTTCATTTGAACAGCTTATTGCTCTTAAGAAAGTGACTGTAGAGAAAAATCACGCAGAATTCAGGGAGGGCCAGCCTGCTTCTGGCTAGATTTTGCTTTCTGTGGTGGGATATGTTTTATAGAGTTAACCTGGGCCCAAGCAGCCACTAAGAGAAGGGATCTTCTCTTTGTCTTATTTGCTGAAGTAGCCTTGTGCAGAGCAGATTGTAAGGGAATATGTGTGCCAAGTATCAGCCTTCTATTCCATAAATTGTAGGATTTTAGAGAATGTGAGGAAATAAATACAAACACAGAATGCTGAGGGCTTTTATTAGCTGAAGTCTTTCGAGAGAGCTTAGGTAAATGGAGACTGTTTTGTTCACTGTAGTCTCTGTGGAGAAGAGAGATCCAGGTCACAATTGCTCAACGCTTTTTATTGACAGCGCAAAGAGGGTATTAAAGGACACCATTAGATGTTAATAGGTTTCTGAGATGTTAATAGGTTTCTGTATTTGCTCAGCACCTGGTTAGCATTAGTGCAAATGGGTGTACTTGTTTTCTGAAAGTAGTACAGGCTGTGGCATTTTGCTTCCCCTTTGGTGTTGCTTTCCTTTTACTTTCAGAGCCACAGCTCAGGACAGATTTCAATGCTCAACCCTGAGCCAGCCTATCCAAAAGGAAGGCTTCCCACAGTGCATATGAGGCAGAAGTCACCCTTCCCTTCAGGGACATTGATGACTTCAGGAAAACCAGCAAAGCAAAGAGACCACTGAGGCGGCACTTGTGGGCTGATGGTGACCAACATCTGACACCACATGTTGTCCCATTGTCCAGCCGTGGGTGCTTGTGCTGGTACTGGCCTAAACACACATGGGAATAGTTACACCGAATCCTCCTTATTCTCTTGTGGACAGCTCTTCTAGGGCTCCAAGAAATGGTCCCTCATGCCACCCCAAACACCACACAGGACACCTGAAGCCTCAGACTGTCCCATTTCATCGCTATCTGCTGCTTATAGACTTTCCTTCGTGTTTCTTCCTCTGATTACCAGACGGGGGTCCCAACCAACTGCTCTCCCTGAAGTCCCTCCAGCATTCCTGCAAGATTTGACTTGATGACCAGACTTGCCACCTACTGGAAAAGGGATGTAAGGCAGTCTGCTCCCAACCTAGAGCTTGGCACCTTAAACATCCATGCTCAGCCTGTTAATCCTGATAATTTTTTTTTTTAATTTACATTGTTGTGTTACGTAGATTAAAAAAAAAAACAAAAAAAAAACAACTGAAAAGAAATCAGAAAAGAATAAAAGCTTTCTCTTGCTGTTTTGTGGCAGTTTAATCTCCTCTTACATATTCTAACACCAGTAGTTCCTGATCAAGGAGTTGAAACCTTCTGTTTTGTTTTCAGTATTCTCTGAGCAAAGAAGTAAGTCTGACTGACGTTGAAATAAAGAGGAGTCTGCTTTCCAAGACAAAAACAGTTTATCATCCTCTGCCTTTCTCAGTAAGTTCTAAGCTTTCAGCTGTTCTTTTAATGGCTGCTCTGAATAATTGGTTTGTTGTTTACAGGCAGAGATGTAACTGTCAGGCTGGTTAAGGGGTTCTGGTCCTATATCCATTTTTTACCTATATTACTGCTGCCTCCTATTTCTTTTCTAAGATCTCTAATTGCCATTCCCAGCTTGTGCTGTCATTAGTTCCCTGTGCCTTTTACCTGGTGCTGCTGTGAACTCACCACAGCAATTATTTAGGAGCTCTCCTACCTACCTGAAGTTTTGTGGATTAAATTGAATACATGTCCCCATCTACAAGGCTTGGGAACTGCCATGCTCTCTGTTGCGAGAGAAGCAGGTTTTGACAAGCATCCAAAATACCGGAAACTGCTGGAAGAGACAACAGTTGGACTCTCAAATACTAGAAAAATAGTATTTTTGGTTCCAGACAAAAGACTGGATAAGAAGAGAGCTGAATGAGTTTTGACCTCTGACTTGTCAGGTTTTGTCCTTCAGTTAAGACCTCAACAGAAGGACATTTTTCCAGAGCAAACTCACTGATAGGGAGAAAAGAGAGATTGCAGTATAAAGAAAGAAGAAAGGATTAAAAGGTAAAAATTAAACTGAGAAAATCATCGTCTTTTCCCTTTGAACCTTCCGCCAAATCCTTTGATCTCTTTTTGGAGCTGTGCCCTCTCTGCTGAGGAAGATGAAGCAATGTCCCTTTCAAATCTTTGCAGAGGCATCTGTTTGGCTTGTTTATATCAGACAGTCCAATTCTTTATCTCTTTTTGCTCCATCAATATACCAGACCTGGTGTAAAGGGGAGAGGGGGAAAGACCAGCAGTCTATTAGTTAATGCTAATACAGCTTGATCAGTGTGGGAAACCAAAATTAAACTGTCATTTTGAGAGCTGACCCAGCTACTATCATGAAATACTTACAGCATGATGCTAAAAAATATCATCAATTGCTTAGATTTCAGCTGAGGATTATGTTTTCATTCCTATTTATGTGGTAGCTGTTAAACAATTTTATGAGATTTTACAAGGACCAAATTTTGCACACAAGTAGTCCCATGGAGCTTGATTTCAGCTCAGTAATACAGGGGTAAATGCAGATTAGCTTCTTCAAAGGCAGTGGAATAAGTCCAGATTTACTGTGGCATTTTATTATGACTATTTCTATGAAAAAAAAAAAGACAAAAAAGACAAGCAGGCACTTGCTTAATCTCTCCTGAGACAGTCTGGAAGAAATTGTGTTCAGGTTATCAGACATGATGGTTTGGGAGGGAGAAAAAACTGACTGGGAAGGTTTTGCACCAACAGTCCTTAGAGAAGTAAAATTTCCAGAGATGCCAGCAGGGAGTTTGGTGAGAAGTGAAGGATCTCAGTACTGCACATAGGTCTGTTAGAATACCAGCGGAGTAATTGCTCAGGGAAACAGGGTGACTGCTGTGAGCAAATTCACAGATTGTTTAGGAGAAACAGTACATCTCATAGGTAGGAAAGGCTGACTTAAAAGCACTGGTTTTTACTTTGCATTTCAAGTTAGCTTATAACCCAGCCTAGCATTTAGATCACAACACACCAGCCTGAGAAACTACTGCCTGGGAAGACAGCCAAGAGCTAAGAAAATTAGCAAAAGGAGAAAACACATTCTGTAAATGTTGAGCTTCAGAGAAGGTATGCTCCAGCCTGATATTTTTACAATTTTCTTGGGACTGATATTCATAACCTTAAAGCAGTATGCTTTTATGTGAACAACAGTTGCTTCTTTTTGATGAGAAATGAAAGATTTTGCACCTCTGGTTCCTTTTGCTTTACTTCCTCCTGTGCTCACTTCTTCTCTCCCCATCCCAGTAACAGTTTTACAGCCATCTAAGAGTACTGAATTCAAGTTAAGGGTGACAAGTCCTTCCTTCTATTTTGTCACAGACTGCAACTTTAAAAAGGAAATGTACAATGGGTGGTCTGCAGTAGTTTATTACTAAGCTATTCTCTAACTGGAAAGAATAATGTACAATTAGCTTAGTAGTAAACAGAATTGTAGTCCACTAAAAATGGTAAAATTAAAAAATTAAAGAGGGTTTTAGCTCTGCACTTTATTCTCCTGCCAAGATGAATAGTTATATGCGTTTTTAAAATAACAAGACATGCTATTACAAGAGTAGAGCTTGGACAGAAAAAATTCCCTTTGACTATATTGCACAAAAATGACTCAGAAGGGTGTAGTGTCCTCTGAAGATGCAATGCTGTATTTCACAGAGCTTATGCACATGCCTACAGAAGAATTCCACTTTGGTTAACAAACATATTTCTGGGATGGAGTTACAGGATAAGGCATAGGGGTACTAAGTAATAATGTTTGCATTGTTTAGTATCCTGTAATAAAACAGGGGAAATAAACTGGAATAACGTGACTGATCCAATTTGAATTTGCTACCCAAAGATGCTCATAGATCTTCCCTGTAATGTAAATAAAATAATGCTATATATCAAGGACTATAAAAGATGAATAAAAGGAGCCTAGGTCACACATAGTGTTTTGTGAAGAGTGTGAACTCCAAGTTGCTTCTTAAGGGGAAACATCTGAAATATTATCTCAGTCAAATTAATTGAAAGTCTCTCCAAAGCAGTGTAGCATTAAATTTGTTTTTACTTTCTTAGATTGTGGGGTTTATGCATTAAGTTTGAGCACATCCCAAAAATTTGGCCAATAAAGTAGTCCTAGAGTATTAAGAAATTGAAATTTTTCAGCTAAAGGAAGGTATATGCAAAAAGCCTGAAATTGCAGAATGTAAAATGAGAGAGAGAACACTTGCAAACTTACCAGAACCAACAAATTACTCTACCACTGGCACTAAAAGATTGTGCTGGCATGACCAGTGATGAGTAAAGCTTTTTGAATTGAAAATAATAAAATCTATTCCCGTTCCCATATGGGTTGCAAGAAGTTGAACACAGTAGATGCTTAAACACAGCAGAATGTTGTCTTTTCTTAAATGATAAATTGCTTGGTGGTAAAGAAGCCTCACACAAAGTGATTTTGTACTCCTGTTTTCTATAAAGTATGTGACTGGTTTTATGATCATTTTACTTTATTTTATTGCTTTCATATGGTTCTTGTAATAAATTTTCAGCATTATTTTTACCAGTAGAGTAGTGAAAAATAGGAATAGAGTTATATGGTTGCTGAAATGACTTATATTTGAATATATATATACATAAAATATATTTTCCCACTCGAAATCCTAATTAATTTACTGCCTTAGATAGGAGACAGCTAAAACTATAAATAGAAACCGTATTTGAATGGCTTTATCACTTTTTAAAAAGCCCTGAACACAAAAATGAACAATCAAGGACATTTACAGTAACACTCTTCCTACAATGAAAGCAACAACAAAAAAATACAATAAGAAAATATAGTTATTCTAAAGCAATAACTATCATAATTACTACAATTTTTATGTTTTTATATAATTACTGATACCAGTGACATAGCAAAAGTCAATCTAGAAGACTAGGTAGCAGTATTTTTTCTGATTGGCCATCCTTCTTTCTGCCCACAGGATGCAGGACTGCCTTCAGGTACAAAACAGAAAAATTCTGCTCATATTTGATGCCAGTGAGGTTTTCCTGGTGTGCAGCAAAGCCCCATCCTGTCTTCCCAGCCTCAGGTACAGATGTTGTGCTGTAGGTAAGCTACAGGACCTTTATGCCTCCTGCAAGCTGCCTGTGGTGAGACCCTTCTCCAGAGAAGCTGATCCATTTTTCAGTGTCTGTTCTTTGCAGGAGCCGAAAGGGGATGGAGCTGGCCAGAGCCTGCATTGTGTTTTTAGACACTTAAATAAGAAAGAGATACATAAAGTTCCTGCTATGAGTTACAGCAGGGATCCCAGACTTAATTGGCCAGATGTTTTGACAGCTGTGATAGATTACAATTAAAACCTGGTTCTTTTCCATATGCACAACTTCAGAAGTCGGAGGGAAGGATTGAGCTTTCCCCACAGGTTGTGCACAGTTAGGGACGACCTTCCCAGGGCCTCTCTGCTGCCTGGGGCGGGTTTGGACTTCCTTCTCTCACCACACACTTGTGAGGAACTGCCTGGTTTTGCAAACGCTGTTAGAAATAAAGCTCTGCACCAACCTCCCACCTAAGGTTTTCTAGTGATCAGTCCTTGTATGCACCAAAACAATGGGAGTAAAAATCAAGGCTGGGATATGAAAGCTGCCTGCGTATATCCACTGCTGTCATTTTTGTGGACACAGCTGTGGAAAAGAAGTCTCTGTACTCAGTTTCTCCTCCTTCCCTTCCAGTTTCTTTGGCCAGAGGCCTCTGAGCTATCCCTGATGAAAACACTTTCAGATTGTAGAATAATGACTGGAAGAAGGAAGCATTACTATGAAAGGGACATTCCATTACATTATACAAAAGATTTGTTACGGAATTCCAAAACTTCTTGCTAAGCAGAATCCTGGTTTACCGTGTAGGAATAAGAGCAGAGAGGAGCCTGTTTTACACCACTGTCAGGGAGGGAGCTTTGATTTTCACTGCTTTTGGCCAGAGTGCCATGCCTATCTGACGTGTTATCAGTCACATTTGACAAGACAATCTTCTTCAGATAAATCTGTATTTCCTGCAAAAGAAGAGGTTTGATGCCTTCACACATTCAGGTTTTTTTTCCTTCACAGAACACGTTTAAGAATTCACAGCTTCAAATAATAGCCTGAGAGTCTACAGTAAGAGTCTGGAAGGTACGATGATGTCTGCTCCTTGCCTTCAACCACTTTTTTTTACATCAAAATGGAAAAGGGATTACTATTGTATGGTCTTGCAATTTAATATTTTTCAATGTGCTGTGCACTTTCCAGTCTCTGTCATATTCAGAGCCCAGAAAATTAGCTGTTTCATGCTCAGGTAATCACTTTTGCTGTAGAGGTGGGTCTAAATAAAGACTTATTTCTGAATCAAACACAATTGTACTCTCTTTTTCTTGCATACTGCTCAAATTTCATTGCATTTACACTTAGTTGCTGATAATTATCATCAGAACAGGCAGAACAAACCCTGTGGCTCCTGACATGCTAGAAAATATCTTTCAACACTGCTGTGCTGAGCTGGGTGGAGGAACCTGTGCTCTCTTACAGCAACTGAACTCCAGTGAGAGGAAAGCCACTCACCATAAAGAAGTGTAGAACCCCTTCTACATAGAGGTCATCATTGTTTGTTCGTCCTTTGCACCTCAAAAGCTCAAGCCTGAAAGTATGCTCTTTTTCTTTTCTTATGAAATGGACCCAGTGGAAGAAAAGCACCTGCTTGTTTGCAAGCATGCCAGCTGTGCAGGTATCTGGCACTAACACACATGTCAGAATTTGTTAAACCATTTGGCTGCTTAATATATCAAGAAAATCCCCTAAGGAAAACATCTTCATTTTAACCTGTGATTTGAATTACCATTGAGCTCAGCTCTATTGTCTTTTACTTCCTTTCAGAGAAGAAACTCATGTTTCATTATCACTTAATTTGATGGGCTTTTGATCTGTTTAATTAATCTTAATAAAAAATAAAGGACCCCTAAAATCTATAACCAATTTTGGAAACAATTCCTTGTAGATGTCAGAATAGACCAGCAAGTATGATACTTTGTTTCAGCTTTTAGATATCAGTGGGTTTTCTTTGTGAAAGTAAGGGTTGAAGCATCTGAAGTAAAATGGTTCAAAGAAGCAGTGCTGTTCTTAATAGCCTAGGTACAATTATTGCGTTAGCAAACTTTCCAATTAACCTACGATCCACAGCTTGACGATGCAGTGATCACTCAAAGATGTTGCAACTGTCCCAGAGGAATCTAAAGTGTCTAAAGTGCTAGATGTATTTATCACAGAGTCTGCTTTCCAGTGTGCCAGATATCATTCCAAGTCCATTCTCCATCTGCATTAATGGCTGCTTTAACTAAAATGCGTACTCAGGCTGAGTGGTCTCTAGAATAGCTGACAAGAAGTGAAGCCAACCTCCACAAGGTGGGGTGCAAATGCACACATTGCAGCTGCTTTTGTCTAGAAGTAGCTCAGGCAGAAATCAATATATGAGGCAGAAGGTAACTGTCAGACAATGAATAGTTTCGGTCACCTGCCTGTACCCCAACCCAAAATCACTCACACACTTGGCTGCCAATCTTGCATCTGTTTTGAAAAGATTTTGATGCACCATTAAGCAATCCTCATGTGTGAGCTATCAGCATAAATCAGCTTTTGTTTGAAGAAAACAGGCTGCTGGGCTTCTCTTCAGTGTTTCTGTACTCCAGAAACTGCAGCAAACATGGGTAAACCCCCTTATTTGTGCCTTAAATTCTACATTGCTCTGAAAGGAAGCACCAACTGAATGATGCACAGTACAAGGAAATGGGGTGTTCCACTTTGAGTGAAACAGATGAAACGATTCTAGACCAGATAGTCTTTGACACTGAATAACAGATAAGCAGTAATATATGACTCAAATAAAGAAATAAGTTTTTTTCCTAAAATCTTTACTGGTATAACAGTAAATCAGACTTGGGATGTTCTTGTTACATTTTTGTTTCGTGTTTACCTTCAGTCTAACCCATACAAGTAAAACCAGAAAAATTTGAAATATTCAGGATTGACTTCAATTTTTTTTTTTTTTTTTTTTTTTTTTTTTTTTTTTTTTTTTTTTTTTTTTTTTTTTTTTTTTTGTGATGAAGCAGGTTCAATCAGCTATTACTATGTTAAAACCTGCTGTTTCTCTAACCAGTCCTTAAATCATCTGGTCTGCCTGGGAAAATTCTCCCCGTCTTTAAAATCTAACACTGCAGATATTTCAGGTGACACAGATAAGAACAACCCTACCTAGAAATACATTTTGTATTAAGTTTTTTAGTAGAGATGAGATTGTATCGGTTACTTAGTAAGAAATTCAAGTAGTATTTGTCTCAGATCACTAAGTTGCATATTCAGTAACGCAAATAATTTTGAAACAAAATTCTTTTGCTCAAGCCCATATATTTTTATGCGTCTAATCTTACGCAGTGTTTCTGGATTTAAGAACCTAGAAACCGCAGAAAGTGGTGTGCTCCATTATCCGTTATGCCATTCAATGGAAATAATGAGAACTGTATTGGAGGTTAGTTTGGAGCTAGTTTGGCTATCAGATGTTTCTGCAGCAAAAGGTAACCTATCTGGATATTTTTCAACTATTGAAGTTACTACAGAGCATCTGGAAAGGATTCCTTTTCTATTATTATTACTACTACTACTATTATTATTTCTTTTATGATTATTTTCAAAAGTATTAAAAATGCTGCTATTTTCTCATTAACACACACAAGACTCAGGGAAATCATATCCACTCTGAATCTGCATTGAGAGAATTTTAAACTTTAAAGACAGAGCTTTTGAAAGATAATTTAGTGAGAGTTTCTATGACACTAAGGCATGAACATTGAAGACTTAAAGTTAAAATAGCAGTGTGATGATGAAACCATAATTACCACCAAAAGGAACAGCAAATTCAAAATAATTTTTGCTTTCTTGAAATTTTGCACCGTTTTGTCAATGAAGCTGCCAGAAGAAATGAAACAAATATCTTGGAATGCACTGAGCAGTTTGAAGTCCACCAGGTTTC
Organism: Struthidea cinerea; assembly: GCA_013397865.1. Lineage (NCBI taxonomy): Eukaryota > Metazoa > Chordata > Aves > Passeriformes > Corcoracidae > Struthidea > Struthidea cinerea. Next base: position 245,186 of record VZTI01001515.1, read on the forward strand.
TCAAGAGAAAATTACTTCCTTACTCCACTGGAGAGTTCACATGCAGGTAATAAGTAAATCTTTTTGAGTAGAATACCAAAGCTCATAAGATACTACAGAAAACAGAGAGACTTTGGTTAAGGAGTGAAAAAAATTAATATTCCCTTTTCTGTTTTGAACGTGATGACATTGTAGAAATGACTTGAAACTAAAAGTTGTGGACACTCACGAACACCATAGGGACATGGACAAGGTGCTGAGACCATGGTAGTTCTGATCAATGTCTGTTCCACTAATTCTTGCTTAATGCTTTGTCATTAGTATTAAAGACGTGGAGGGAAGAGATGAAGTAGGACCCAAGGTGAGACAATACCTTCTATAAGCACTGAAACTAATGCTGGTTGTCAATCAAAATTGGTTGATTTTAGCATAGATTTTAGAAGTTGTAAATTTAATGCGATGTTTTCCAAGTTGTCATGTTATTCAAAAGTGTGTCCGTGTGTCCATCCCCCATCATCCACATAGATTCTGTAATGTCTAATAATGTGTGAGCACTGTTTCACTCAGTTCAGGCTCTGAGTAGGGCTTTCTTCTTGACTGACTGTATTACCAGAACTTGTAGAAACCAAATAATTTTGGGGATTCTTTATTCCTATTAGATTAAATGTGACCAGAATATGAAACCACTATTGAAGAAATGGAGTGGAAATAAACAGAGAACTACATATACAGAGCTGGAACTTGAGGGCCAGTTCCACACAAACCATATATAAATAAAAGATAAGTTTTGGTCTATGTATTGGGTACAGGGGAGGGTACAAGGAAGCAGGAAAGATCAGTGTCTGTACTTCAGGCACTATGGTGTGTCTGGACAGAATACATGCAAAACCTGGTACATGTGGTGGGATGTTCTGATACAAACCTCAGCTTTATCAAGACTGCAAGAAATTATGCACATTGAGAAATCCCTGTTGCTCAGGTGCACCTACCTTAGGGACATAGCTGAAGTATAACAGTTACAATAGTTCTTCCCTTTGTCTCAGGTACTTATATTTCATTTCCCAAACCCGTGGATGCAGCAAGGGATTTAGATTTAGATGGTGCCAGATTCCCATCAAAGAGAAATCAGGAACTGATTCAGACTCATTGCTATTTTGAAGCAAAAACTGATGGTCCAGAGCATTCTGAAGCTTGGACTTAATTCAGCTCCCTTATCAGAAGCCCTCCAACTGTTTCTGCCATCTCTGAAAGGGGAATAAATCTGATCCTATTATTTGGTATTTCTAGGCCAATATCTGATCTCTACTGGGAAAAACTGAAGTCCATGGACACTTTATACTAGCAGAGAATCTTAATTTTTCTCCTACAGCTACAAGGAAAGAGGTGGAAAATCCCATAGGGAAAAAAGGAAAGTGAAGCAATCCATTTGTGAGTATGGGCATGCAGCTGGGAGAAGGGCAGCTGGGGAGCCTGGGAAGTCACTGATTCCAGATGCCTTGCTCAGCTCTCTCTGTATGCCAGCAGCAAGTGTAGGGGTACTTAGGACTAATGTGGACTTCTGCGGGTTTTTTTCCTTTGAAATGTTTAGTTTCTTCCAGTCTCTAGTGCTAGCTCCCACAAGGGTTCTAGCCGGAGGAGACTGCCTCTGACACCACCCTGCCTCCAGCAGCAAACTGTCTCTGTCCCTCTCCCTGCCCATGCAGGCCACTCCCTGCAGCACCACAGTGCAAGTGCTGGCAGATCCAGGAGAAACCCCCCATGACAGCCCCTCTCAAGCATGAACTGCAATAACTTTTATTCTTGAAAGTCAGCATGATGCCCATAAGTTATTTATCCCAAGATGTATTCATCCATCCATTATTTATTTGCATTTGTTTTACTGCTATCATTACAATTTCATAAACAGAAGCCTAGAGAAGGAGATGGGAAGTTAAAGACAGAGGTAGCTGCTGGACAAAGACCCTGGGCTTGCTTTTCCTTGGCTTCTGACTGCCTCCGGGTTTTGTGTGAAGACACAACACAGAGCAAGCAAAATTTCTCTTCTCTCTGTTCCCTTCAGCAGTCTGGTGGAAATGCTTTCTGCCACCTAAATTCCTCTCCATAGTCATTTATATTCTGTTGACGTGATGACATTGGAGTGTACCAAATTGGTGGTCAATGCTGCCATGTACAAAAGCCATGAGAAAGACAGGGATGAACAGGGAAGGGATCTTGATGCCACAGGTCACCATCTTCCCTCCTTAGTGCATTCTGTGGGTGCAGGTTTCTGTGAGGAGGAGGAATGAACTGGTCTACTTGTACAATGAACAGATTTAGATTTACTATTTCTGGCCATAATGAGGTGTGGGGATTACGAGGGAAGTGGGAGATTGTGTTGAAAGGAGTGGGTGGAAAATCCTGTGTAAAACATCACCTCCCTGGCACCCTTCCTCCACAGGCTTGGCTAGCCGGGCTGGGGACAATGATTGGGAGTGATTGGTTTGCTGTGCTTGGGCCGTGGCAGCTGCTGCCCCTATGTGCTCACCATGAGTCAGCTGCAAGGTAAGGAGTGGCTTAAGCCACCTCCATGATCATTGTCTGGAGACAGAAGTTCAAACACCAGGTACATTAAGGCCCAAGGTACACCAGGTACAGTAAGGCCCAAGACTGAAGGCTGCTGGGTTTCCACTAGGGAACCTGAGCCCTTCTGTAGCACAGGGCTTTTTGCAACGTGTTATTGACTTTATAAAAGCCATAGTAGTTTTGCTCTGACTACTGCCCTCTAAACCTCCTTCTTTCAAACTATATGCAGCACTATTGTAAATCAATGTCCAAAACCACTTCAGCAATACTACTTTAATCTGGAGGAACCATTTTGTAGAAAAGGGACATTTCTTAAAAAAAAAAAGAAAAAAGAGGTATACAAAATTTCCTAAGGAATAATTTTAAGCCTTTTCAATCAGGCAGATATTCACTTCATGCTACAAAAACGCAGATTTGTTATTCAATTTAAAGAAAAAAAATAAAATAAAAAGATTGCTACTTCATTCCTATACAGAAGAAAAGATAAATTGCCATGAAATTAGATGGTGGAATACAAACCTTTTATGTAAATCAGGACAAGAGGTTAAGTAGTTGTAAAAAAGCCCTTTGCATGAAAAGGGGACTGTTTCAGATTATATGTGTTCTGGATTTTTAAAAGGACAATTTATCTGTAGCTTTGTGTAAAGCAACTGCAGGTTTTGAAAAACATGAATCCAACAAAATGAAATCAAGGTCTAAGAGATGAAAATTTAATCAGGAAAAAAAAGCACTAAATAATACATGTCAATGTCATGGATATTTGAACATTTGTTGTGTAATATATGGTACATAGAGTTGTTTTTTACAACAGAAGGTTATATTCTGGGGGGGGTTTTCTGAGCGTAAGCACAGGTGAGAATAACAGCGGTGAGATGGAGGAGCAGAAGTTAGCATCCCCTGTTCTGTCCTCAATAACTGTAGAAAGTGTGTTTTGCTGGTTTTCCTTGCTAGGCATGAAGGAACACATAAACTCTAGGTCCAGCAGATCTGGAGCATTGTCTGTGTATTTAAATGTGTGACCAACCAAGAAAATGAACTTTTAGACACTGTTCTCTTATTTGGGTGTCCTTACTATATTTCTTTGATTAGATATTAAGGGCTCCCTGGCTAGGTCTGGTTGCAATAATATCCTTGTTTCCCTGTTATTGTCAAACAAAAGTACTAATACTAGCTCTTAAGCTGGGGTAAAAGCTATGGCCAAGGATGCACCATTAGAGATCAAAACTAGTAAGTGGCAAAAGTTTCCTTATTTCTGGACTTGGAGGATGCAGAGGAAATGTACACAACTGCCATTTGGTTTGGAAATATTCCGAAATAATGTTCTCTCTCTGGGTAGTATGCACATATTGGAATTTAATGATATTTGTAAAGCACTTGCATCACATAATTCTGCACTAGAACAGTGTAAATTTGGGTCAGTTTCATGTGCATCGTAACACAGAATGCAGAGGGACTTAAAATATTTATAGTATTGTGCTGTATGATATCTTAATGCCATCCCTGCATTTACATTTCATTTAACTGTTATCCTGCCCTGAGGGAAATCTCTTTCGCCCAAGAATGCACTCTCTCTGTAACAAATAGGATCAAAAAATCTCAGAAAAGAATTGAACAGCAGTAATATTTATAGAAGGAGAAGTATCTGTTCATGATTATCAAGAATACTGACCAAGAGAAGCATTTTTGCACTTGATTAAAATCATTATTAAGCACTTGGACTGCATATGGTAGCAAAACTTTAAAGGAAAAATGAATAGAATATTTATAGCATAGTGTGCTCCATTGTTAAAACTTTCTATACATTGAAAGTGTCTGATGTGTCCATAACAATATCTCAAGGCATCTGATCCCCTGCGGTTTAGATAGCTGTTAGAAGTTCTCTGATCATCTCCTGTGTGGGAAGACTCAAATAGTTAAGGGAATCTGGACAATTTTATAATTCTTCAGAATTCACCTCAGAAGGTTAACAGCACTTTCCAGTGATCTAGGGGAAAAAAAAAAAAAAAAACCAACAGAAGAAACTCTAGGGAAATAAGTTTCTGACAGACCAGCAGTTAAAAATGATGGGACCTTTGTCCGAAATGGAAGTTGGACAGAAACTCCAAGCCACATGACTAGAAAGCAAATAAAAGGGGGGTGAATTTGCTGCAGACTCGTCCATTTGCATGTGCTGCCTGGGTTTTGTTTTCTGTGTACAGAGACTGAGAGCATCTAAACTGCTGGGGCAGGGGCTGGCACTTCTGCAGAGAAGGGCCTCTCTTGCATCCTTAGAAAGAAATTGGAGCCATATCACCTCCAAGTATTTTACAGTATGTTGGTTCATGAAAAATTGGGAGCTTTTTGACATTTTTTTCTGGACTTGTAATTAAAACAAATGTAAAAAAACTATGGTTTTCCTCTCCAACATACATCCTCCTTTTCAACCAGCCTAGCTACACAGTGTCCACCGAGATCACCATTTTAATAAAAATGCCTTCAAAGCATTAATTCCACTGTTATTAATTCAAAAAGCCTCTCAGAAGTTCGGTATTCATAAAAGAAAAATCTTCTTTGGCTGGCCAATATATAAAAGTAATCCTTCTAATACAGCAGCACTGTATCAACAGGAGCCAAAAGCTACAGATATAATTACTGGGCATCACTGGCTCAGGAGTCATAAAAACCTTGACTCCGAATGAAAAAGTCAGACTTCTATTAATAAATTATAACAATTACTTCTTGTAGCAAACAAACCCTGTATCTTCTTACGATAAAGAAATGCATCTTTATGAAAAGATTAAATAATCTGATTATGTAAGGGCATATTTGTGGCCTAAAAATATCCAGCCATGCTGCTATCACTAATCTTTACACTGAATTCTAATCAGGGTATAGTAGCAAGAAAAGAAGAGTCCTGTCCCTCAATGCAGTTTGAGAGACAGGGCTTGCTGACTTCCTTCTAGGCAAAGTGAATTTCAGAAATTTTATGCCCAGCTCTACCACTCTCTGTCTGAGGCAAAGATATGTTTTCAAAAGTGCTCATCAGCTGGCTGATTTCAGTAGACTCAGCAGACTCAGTTCTTTCAGTGGGAACTGAGCTGGGCCACTGACAAGATCTTGAAGTCCTTCCCTCCTCTGCTGTCCTTGGGCCAAATCACTGCTTTCCATGGCAGAGTGAAAAAAAGAAACTCTCATAGAAAGGAAATCTCTAGGCTGTTTCTTTGCATTATTTTTTTGTTTTCTGAATTGTAACATGGAGGGAAAGAGTTTACATCATTAACCTAAAAAGCAAATGACTGAGGTGGTGCTTTCAGTCAAAACCAGTGGTGGAGGAATGGTGGGTAAGATTCCCATCACCCTGGGGATCCTTGTTCAAGTGCCTGGTTCCACGACTGGCCTTGGAACCCTCGAAGAAGGTGTTTTCTAGCCTCCAAGGAGAACGACAGGAAAGATAAAGGGCATTTGATCTTACTTCCTTTTTCCAAATGCATTCCTGAACTTTCACAAAGCCTACTAATGATTAATGAGGAGATAGCAAGAAAATTGTGGGTATAGCTTGCTTTGAGGTGGTGCATAAAGCAATAGCTTTCCGTGTCTGCACATTATTACTCATTCCTTTGAAGCGCATGAGAAGAATCTGTGTAAGTCCTTAGACTGTGTCACAGAATTCAAAGGAATACCATTCACCTATTTCTGAGAGAAAGCTGTTTTCTTAATTATGGAGGTATCTGTCACTGAGAAATTAAAAAGGAAGGAAATAAACCTAGTATAAACTGAGAGTAGTCATTTCCAGCCTGTTTGGTCTGGGAATTGACAAACATTTGCTCTGTGCAGGCACAGGTTGTAATACAAGCACAGGTACCCTGGAATTAGGAGACTGTAGACATCAGAACAGAGAGTCAGGCTTGCAGCATGTGCTGGTTTAAGCGGTGGAGCAGAGAGGAGTGGAACACGCACAGGTGTGGCAGGACCAGATTCAAATGAACGAGGCTATTTATCAGGACTACAGGAGATGAAACATCAGGAGTGAGTAAATTCAGTACATCTTAAACTGAGGCTGTTTTCCATTCAGGTTGAAAGAATCCACTAGTAGTTGTAAAAAGCAATAAAAATTATAATCTGGGGAAAACATATGAAGAGCACTCAGCCTCTGTGATAATGAGGCAAGACTTCATTTACTCCTTGTTATACCAACTCAAGTGGCTGAGACCACCTTTCCTTCAATGGTGCTGAACTCAGTTCAATGTGATCAATAGACAACTGTTATGATATTCAAAGTGCTCTGATCCTGCAGGCATGTCTGAATAACCCACCACTACAGCAGAGGAGGCTTACAAAAGAAATAGGTAATACAAGAGTAATAATTCAAACGTAGCCATTCCATTGTATCCATAATGAGAAAAGTTAAAGTCAGCCAGCTTAGATTTGAGGAACTAGCGACCAGTGAGGAGATATAAGGGAAAGGTTGGAGAAATATAGTACCCTGGTGAGGAGCAAAATCCTTCTTGTAAGGAGAAACCGTGTCTCACAAGAACTGTCTAAATATTCAGTTTAAAGTGGTTGAGTCAATGTAGTCCACCTGGATTTCCAGAGGATTTTAAAAGTCTCTTTAATCCAGAGGATTAAAGTCTCTTAATGAAACCATGCGATGAGGAGAAACATCTTTGCATGGATAAAAAAATGTTAAATGATCATTATCAGAAGATTTGAGAATCTCTGGGGAGGGTGTCAAGGGGATGGACCAGGCTCTTATCGGTGGTGCCCAGCAATAGGACAAGAGGCAATGGGCAGAAACTGATGCATAGGAACTTCCACCAGAACATGGGGAGGAACTTTACTGTGCAGTGACTTAGCACTGGAACAGACTGCCCAGAGAGGGTGTGGAGTCTCCCCCACTGGAGATATTCCAGAGCCACCTGGACACAATCCTGTGCCACGTGCTCCGAGATGACTCTGCTTGAGCAAGGAGGTGGGACCAGATGACCCACTGTGGTCCCTTCCTGACCATTCTGTGATTCTGTGATGGGAGTAAGTGAATAATTTGACAGTGGAAAGAGACAGTGAAAAGTTCTTCAGGATCAGTGCTAGGATACCTGCTATGCAGTATATCCATAAACAATCTAGGAAAAGTGATGAGCAATGATAGGAAAAACTTTGCAAATAACACTAACTGATGTGAGAGAGTAAGAAAGAAATACTGGGGAAAGATCCCATGATCTTAATAATAACGCAATGGCAACTGAAATTTAATGTAACTCAAGTGTGAAAGGAAAGAATACCCCTAAGTTTATACAAACTCTTCATTTACCACTGGTAGTAGAGAATAAGATTCCAAGTTTGTAATATAGACAGTTTTATGAAAATTTCTGGTCAGTGCCCAACTGCAGACAAAAAAAGTTAATCTAGAAATGAAATCTTAAACTGAGGCTGTTTTCCATTCAGACTGAATGAATCCACTAGTAGCTGTACAAAGCATTAGAAATTGTGAGGAAAAGAACAGAGAAAACCATAGAGAATAATTTCCCACCTCTGAATACTGCATGCTGTTCCGGTCCTTGCATTTTAAAGGATCTAGAAGAACTAGAAAGGTTCAGAAAATGGCAACAGGCTTGTCAAAGTTATTGGACAACTTCACTTGAAGGCAGGATTAAACAGACAGGAATCCTTCAGACTGACTGACAAAAGAAATGCCTGAGGGATGTAGACCAGTGAGTGACATGACAGAGTGCATAATGATTGATTGTTCACAACTTCATCCACTACAAGACCAAAAAGACATGAAACAGAGCTAACAGAATCTAAATTCAAAATAAAGGATATGGTAACCATGGAGACCTGAGGAACTCCCTTGTATATGCTGATTGTTTACAGGCATTTGGGTGAAGATTGCATGAACTTATGTAAGGGAAATCTGTGGAGGAATGCTCAGTGCCCAAAAACCAACTCTGTTTCAGGAATTCCCTGAGCCGGCAAAGGTTGAACGGTAGGAGAGACTCAGAGGAGAAACATGCTCCTCAGGCATCTGCATTTGACCATTGGAGGAAACAGAATGCTAGGTTATCTGGATCTTTTTCACACTCCAGTGTGGTTTGCTTATGTTCTTCTGTAGCATTATTTCAGTACTTAGAGGGGCTTATAAAAAAGTGGGAGAATGACTTTTTGCACAGGCAGATAGTGACAGGACAAGGAGTCCAATTTTAAACCAAAGGAGGAGAGATTTAGATTGGGGAGAAATTTTTTTCTCAGAGGGTAGTGAGTCACTGGCACAGGTTGCCCAGAGAAGCTATGGATGCCCCATCTCTGGAAGTGTTCAAGGCCAGGTTTGATGGAGCTTTGAGCAACCTGTTGCGATCCAGTTTAAACCGAGAAGAGCAAAGAAAATTAACTCTCTGTGCATAAACTGGAAAGAACTTTGAAGGTTCTAAATATACCCAAAAAATGTGATTAAAACCAAACAAGGTTAGATGTTGGTGCCAAAAAATTGATATATTTTATTTAATAGTAAAAGAGGCAAAGAGAAAGAAAGAAAGAAAGAAAGAAAGAAAGAAAGAAAGAAAGAAAGAAAGAAAGAAAGAAAGAAAGAAAGAGAAAAGAAAGAAAGAAAAAGAAGTGTGCGTGGGGGGTGGGGGGACAGGGGAGGGAATGACAGTGGTTAGGTGGAAGCATATCACCCATCCGAGGGTCCCAATGGCATCTCATTGCGCCCCCCCATCTGGTCTTCTGGTGGTGAGGGTCACCTGCTGCTGCGCCACACTGCCCCATGCCACGCCATGCCACGCCAAAAAGTATGGAATCCAGTGGATTAATATATGTTTTGGGCAGGTGGGAACGTCCACATGCCTCCCTTGCAGGGGGCTGGTTTGGCAGTGTCCCTTGCAACACTGTGGATCTGTTGCATCATGTTGCAGTGCTCTGGTGCAGGGTCTGGGGACCCCTTGGGGGGGCCTTTGATGGGCCATGACACCCCCTTCTGCTGTGGATGCACCTTCTCCCAGGGTGAAGGGCTCCACAGCTGAGCTGGTCTGCACATCGGAGGCTGGGCGCTCACTGCCTCTCACCAGAGGTTTTTTTTACCACACCCCCAAAGCCTCTTTCCCCCCACCCTTTTGTTCGAGGGCCTGTTCGAACCTGGCAGCTGCTGGCCCTGGGGCTGTGGTTTCCATCCTGAAGGTGTTAAGCTTGTGCTCTGTGAATGTGTTCTTCTCCCCCAGCCCCGAGTCGGTACTTCATCAGTGAGCGATGTAGGGCCTCAGCCAGGGCCCCATTCAGGATGTGGTGGTGTTCACTGCAGCTTTTGTGATACAGTTTTGTTATAAGAAGCAAAGGTTTGTCATGAAAATGCTTAAGTCATTAACTATAATATGTCAGTCTCTGACGCTGGTCTAGTGGAAAGTGTCTCTGCCCACAGCAGCAGCTAAATGATCATTAAGGTCCCTTCCACCCCAAACCATTCTAAGATTCGATGATGGTCCCTAAGAGGCCAAAGCAATTTCCAGTTGCAGGCCATGCTATGTTTGCAGGTTCCCTGTCTTACAGCTCGGGGAATGCTATAGAGACCATGCTGTAATTAGTAAATCTTCCTATGCTCTTGGCAACAGGACCAAATATCCCAAGTTATATATTTGTAGCAATACTGTGCATGCAATAAAATTGTAACTGTGAACATTTCCGTCTGGATTGTTGGTTACTCTGAACATACATCACTGGCACTATAACAGGGGAACTAAAGTAATGTAAGTTACTCTTTTACATCCTTTTAAGGCTCTTCTATGCTGCCAGAGCAATGTGAAATGGTTTTAAATCAGAGAATGGCAGGCTGTTCCGGCTTAAATCTGCCATTGTTCATGAGAGGTAGTCCCTGCCCATTTGATTTCAGACAGGATAGAACTACAAGGAAGATGGTAGGAGAGTAAACTTGTCACTGATGTGGCCCGTAAATGCATGCTGCAGAGATACTTTCTTGATTTTAGGTGACAAAGAAGAACAAGTTGAAACAAATGACACAGAAAAATGTTCTTTAGATTTGAGCTGTTTCAACAATAATTTGTTGTCCATCAGACTCATGAAGCTTAACTAATGCTTTGTGAACTATATCAACTAGGATATCCTTTTTCTTCAAATATCTTTTCCAGTTCATTAGCCTGTAACTAAAATGTCTCTTGGGTAAGCTACAAATTCTAGAAGCCCTAATAAACTGACTAACCTATAGTCTGTTCCCATTTCCACACTGCTTTCCCTTTTGTAATTCGGCAGGGTTACTCCTGTCAGTATATTTTTTCCTATAAAAAGAGTTGATTATTTTCCGCCAGCTCTGTACTTGACCTCACCCTTTCTGATCCAAACCTTAAAATGAATGGGATACTACATGTATCAGCTGGATTTTGAATTTAAATTTTGAATTTAATTAGTCCTCTAATGACTCCACCAGGTGAGTGTCATAAAGGTACCTGGTAGAGTTGCTTTTTACAGATTTTTGGCTGGTTTTAACTTTTAGATATGTTTTGTTAAAAAAAAAACATTAGCTGAGAAATATAAAATATATTTTTTGCTATGACATAGGTGTGCAGTACTATTTTTTGTGGGCTTGTGGGAAAGCAAATAACCAGAACTCACCTTTAACTGCAGTAGACTGTCAACATAAAAATCAAGCCTTGCTTAGCTGCCCTTCATTGTGGTGTGGTGTGCAACAATAGGCAAAGCTTTTAGCCTGCAAAGGCTAAGGGAGAAGTAATTCTGATGTATAAGGCACAGATGCTTTCATTATCATTAGCAAGCATGCTGGATTATTCATGAAGGCCCCACTTAGAGAGATAAGGAGGCATTTGCCATTTATTCCTTAGTGTAATTTAACTCAACACACCACTTTTCATGTTAACTTTGTGGAAGGTATTTTGATCTTAATTGGGTTTTTTATTAACACATTACTAAAGCTCTGTATCAATTTGCACCTGCCCATCCAGCACTGGGTTGCAGAGCCACCCATCAGGGACCAAATGCATGCCTGTGGTATGGGAAGTCTTGCTAGGATTAGGTAAACAAGGAGTCTGGGTTTAGGTGGAAGTGTGCTGAGAGGACAGGCTCTATGGGCCACCCCCCTTCAGCAGAGAGCAGGGAGACTGTGACATTGCAAACATTGCTCCAGATGGAAGAGCTGAAGTGGCTGAAAAAGTGTTATAGGAAAGGAAGGGTTACTGCTAGGCACAATTTTTTCCACAGCTCTCCTCTCCCTTCTTTCTTGCCATTACTTGGAAAGTTTCAGCACAGAGCTGTGTCCTGCTGCTGCTTCTGAGCCACTGCTTCTCTATATGGTTACTGTTAGGCACCATTTTTTCCACAGCTCCCGACTGTGCTTCCAGGGGAGGATGAGCAAGGTCAGGCACTAACTACTTGGCATGTCAAAGGATGGCAAAATTTGCCTCCCTGTGCTGTGATCTGCTCTCTAGAGAAAAGGTTGAACAAACTGAGCACAGGTGTGTGGTCACCTATGTGGTTTTACTTACGCATGGTCAGGTTACCACATCAGTGAGTGTTCAGCAGCAGAACGAGTAAAAGGAACACTTCATAGCAAACTTACCTTGCTTATTTGTATGGGAACACGAAAGTACAGAAATGATAGGGAAAAATTGTTTCCCTAGTTTTTTATGCTAAAGAGGCAAAAATATATGCATATATGGCTACCTCTTCCAATTATGGTGAGTGAGGTAGTGGTAAAATGAACAGTTATCTATTCTTGAAATCCGGTGGTTTGTGGCAACTCAGGCTGAACTGGGTAATTTCTATTTTGACAAATTAGAGGAAGCCTCGCTCTGTTGACTTGCATTTCTCCTTGACTACACAACAGCATGTAGTTATATTTCTGGGGGTTTTATATTCATACTATGTAATGGCATCTCAATTTTTATAAAAAAGCACTAAACTTTACACTGTTAAACTGAAAATGACGTGCTTAGCACCTTTAAGAGGTGTCTACTTCAAGATGGTTGGCTGTGGGGTTTTTTTCAGTTCTCTATTCCTAAAGAAATAAAATAGAACATCCTAGACTTTGCTCTAAGAAAACGCTTATTCCCACTAAAAAGTCGCCTTATTTCTATGTGATTTTTATGTGTATTATACATTAAAATTCTCTATGAAACTGCATAGTATGTACAAAAATAATACCACAGGGATTTTTTTAGTAGTTTAATATTTCATGGACATTTTCCTCTCAACTCACCTCTTTTTGGTTGTTCTGCCTGTTCCCATATTTCTTCACTATTCTAATAACTGACAGTCATATCAAAAAGCCAGATAAATCAATTAAACCATTGATTTAGAGAAGAAGAAATAATAGTGCTGTACAAACACACCTCAACAAGAGGCAGTGAAGGTTTGATTAGGTTGTTGCAAAGGGAAAAGCAGCTTCTTGGAGCTGGAGCTTCATCTATTAAGTAGAATGATCTCTGTATAACAGCCTTATTTTCTTCAGTTCCTATTCTTCCTTGTCTTGGCTCCTGTGCTGAAACTGTTATTGTGGCCCTAACAGGCGTTCATGCTGCTTATGCTATCACCCAAACGTGAGCCATGATTAGTGTGCTTGCAACATGACAATATTGCAAAGTTGTTTATGGCAACCACTGGCTGGGAAAGCGTCTGGAAGGATGGGACACCCTGCGCTGCATTACAGCTCACACTGAAGCTGAACAAGCTGCTCTGTTCCTCCTTCATGGGGAACACATCAGTTGCTTTCTCTCTCAGCTTGTACCTCTCTGAGCTTCCTTTTGGATTTTGATTGAAAACCCAAGGAGGAAAAAACACGGAGCATTGAAGTGATATATGTGATTATTGCATTTCATCTTAAAATGATAAATGCTGTATGCTTAAATGTGAAGCAATGAATATGCTCAGGCTGAACATTCTGATAAACCCTGTCGCACAGTGATGCAGGGAATCCAAGGCACGTTTTCTTGCTATTTCAGGCTTCTGAAAGGTATTACAGATATTTCCTATATCCATTATGCCATCATTTTATATGGGCCAAAATTGGGCCTTCATCAATGGTAGCAGTTCTGCTCAGTTGTGGGTATTTTTGAATCCTTGCCAATACGTCTGAACATCTACAAATAGAATTAAAATATTCATTTCAGCTCAGCCACTAGGTGCAGGAGAATTGTTGTCCTAAGTACACCATCCTAATTAAAAAAAAATAAAACTAAAATTGTCTTTCTTTACAAGCTAGTCTTGCATTAATACAGCATGTCAAAGATTTCAGGCTACTGCTTTGACTGGGAATGGTTTGTTTTTCTTTTGTCCTTAGTAGTTTTGCTTGATCAGTAAATAAAGGAACTTGAGGAATGTTCTTGTTTTATTGAAATGGACACGTAGAGATTGGGTTGTCTGTATATAGTGTACCACAGAATGCAATAAATATTTTTCATATGCATACTACCTGATCTCACAGACTGGAAAAGGGCTTAAACAAAATGTCAGCTGAGAAATATGCTCAATTCTGTGTAGCCAATGAGCAACTACATGTTTAATTTCAAAGAAGCATTTTGACATATTCCCTGACATTTTAACCTTTTTATTATGGCACTGTCACCTTTTGTAAAAGCACTGTAGTGGCAATGTGGATTTATCCGAGTACCATTTCCAAACAGCAGGCTGGTTTATTGCTCTTCTACATACCGTGTCTTCTAGAAATCCTAAAGCAAGGGGAATAAATGCCTCAGTGCTGATGAGAGTAGATTACATCTGTGCTGAAATGAATAAACTTGGTATCTAAATCAGCTCTCCCCCATTTTGACAGTTTATCATGTTATGATAGATTTTTGTGTTCTTTTTTTCCAACAACCATATTTACAGAAATTGTACTCTGAGATTTAAAGCATCCTGTTACATTTTATAGAAAGTATAACAGCACAGTAACTATCAGCCTGTAGTCTGAGGGAGCAATTCTTTGATATGGCTATGGTTGTTTCTTTAATCTTCCATCTCCTTTGTTTGTAACAAGTTGTGGCACAAAGAAAGTATCATGCACCACAGTGCAGATGGGCAGAAAGCAAAGATGCTATTGCCAATATGTTCTGAGGTAATAAATGTCAATGCTAAATGAAGGACTGCAACACCTTGAAGAGCACTAGATCATGTTGTGCTTCTCAGTCCTTGTTCAGATTTTGTCTGGATTATCCCTGCAGTCACATCACTTTTCCAAATTTTTATACGATTATCTTATTGTCAGCTACACAAATATATGTTGAACTGTACAAGAAGAGTGAATGGCAAGAAGCCCCGACGCACTTCCACTTCCTTCGTGAAATCTGTAGTTTTGTACTTCATCACTCCTTAGTTTCTAAGATTTAATATGAAGATGAGCATGGAAAAACAATCCATCTCCACAGTTATAATCAAGAGAGATGGCATTTAGCAGTTTCCTCAGAAAGTAAAGCTCCAGTGAAAGCACTCGACAGACTCAAGCTCTTGGAGACTCATTACTAGTAGCAACACCACAGGCTTTTCCCTTGTATGCTGTCATCCTACTCTCACCTTTAATTGTGAAATGCTTGTTCATTCCCCATGTTTGCCCTCATTAAGGAGAGGAGAATGAATGGCTAGCATAGAAGTAGTGTTGTGTTACAGACATTATCCAGTATATATGTTTCTTCTCTAGCCAGTTTCACACGCAGGTTAATTTTGTTCTTCCAGCCACAAGAAACATTTGCTCCCCCTGTCCTTTGCAGGTAAATTGGGGCTCATGCTGCATGTCCTCTGAGCATGGCAGAGGTGAAACAGCTCTGTCTCAAGGACTCTGTTTAATCTACACCAAATATTTCTTATATCCAATAAATGTTTGGAAAAAACTTCCGTTCTGGGAGGATTATTTCCACCTAAAGGAGAACTTGCCTCCAAAAATCTAACATACAAACTCAGAGATTCATAGATCCTACATAGTTTTTTCTTCGCCATTGTCTCTTCTCAATTTTCTTTTTCTTTCTTCTTTTTATGTACATTGCAAGAAACCTCCTCAGGCAGATCAGTATCAGACTTCAAAAGGCAGGAAAAATAAAACGTATGTATATTCTGGAAGGAGATTTTAGGGAAATTCTAAGAAAATCAGTATTTGTCCCAATTTACTTTGCAGTCGGAATATAAAATTTTTACAGAAGGAAATATCCTCCAGATTCACTTGGCAAAGGCTGCTGGACAATAACTCTGTGGAAGCCAGCATTTGCTTCCTGTCTTTCAGTCTCACCTTTTGTTCCCCACAAGATGTTTTGAGGTTGACTTGGAGGATTAAAGTCTCTCCACAAAGCACATGGAGCCGTGCACAGCACAGGGGAGGGACAGGTAGCCACAACACACATGGTCATGATGGCCTGAGAGTGAAGGAACAATGGAGCACAGCCACAGCATCTGCCTCTGCCTTGCTAAACACCCCCATACTTCCTTCTCAGCCCATCTCTCACTCACTTCCCAGCCCACACCACAGAGTTTGGCTACTTGGTTCATGTTTCCAGAGGTTCTGCTGGGTAATTTTAACAAGAATTATGAAAGGTGCAAGGTAAATTCCACCTGTGATTGGTTGGAAGGCAGCTACAAGTGCATCTCTTGCAGAGTGGGCGAATTGTCTTCTTACTCAGATGCTGCAGCTTCTTTAGCTGGATCCAACAGAATTTCTCTGAATTTGTCACAGGAAAAAAAAGTAAACAGATTCTGACACAATGTATCAAATGCAGCTAACTTAATACTTCTGCAGGAAGCTGTACCTTTAATTTTTGCTTCTGCTTGACTTACAAGTAATATATGTGTTAACCACTTGACCCCACACTGTCCCTAAAAATAACAGGGAGGATGTGGTTACAGAGTTATTAGCACCATCCACATTTTCTAAAATGTTTTTATAACCCTGAAGTTAACATCTTAGCAACTAATGCCAGCTAACTAGTAAAAGAGACCCGCCCTCCCCTCCAAACAAAAAAGCCCCCAAACCCATGAATATGAACACTATGTTGTAGTGGATTTATACTTTACCTGTGAAAATTACCTTTTATTAAGTAGACTTAACAAAAATAGTGCCAGTCACGGAGGTCAATTTACCCTCAACTAGCTGAAGAAGTATTTATTCTGAAGACATTTATCTATAGGCAGTGAACCAAGCAAATTAACACACTCTGGAGTTACTGTTATGTACCTACCAAATACATTTTTTTTGAGGAGGACCAAGAACAAATGTTTCTCTCTAACCAGATGTGCTGTATCACTCTAGCTATCTTCTCTGTGTGGTTCTGCTCCAGGACACAGAATCCTTGGTTTTTAATGATAGCAGCAAAATATTAGAATGTTGGCAGACAAGTACATCAAGCATAGAGCTAAATATTCTTACTGTCAAGCTGCAGAAAGAGTTCCTAAAGCTATGTGACAGTAACTACATTAAATTCAGTGGAATATTTGCATGTATCAAGATGACCTAGATAAAAGTCAGGAAGAAACAGGGGATAGGTCTCAAAACCAACCTTCTGCTAACCAGAGAAACTGACAGTTATTAATTTCTTGATAAAAATGGGCTTGACTTCTCATATGACCTTAAACATGACTTAAATTATCTTAAATGTGTTCCTCTTAAACTGAATAATAACACTTCACTCTTGTCTAGAGTCTGTTGGTTGAGGATTTTAGCTTGTCCTAACAACTCAATTAAAGGCCAGACTGTCCTAGACATGGAGAGACAGGCAATAGCCTGACAGGCACTCAAAGGAAATATGGTTCCTTCCTAAGCCTTGCGATCCTTTTTAAGCCAACAATGTCTTATGATTCTACTTTCTCCCAAGCTGTTTGAGGCAGTCAGCTGCTCAATGGTACACAAAGGCGTTTCCCTTGACACTTACCCAGACTTAATTATTTTTCCTTGGTCAAAATAAAGCACATAGGACACAAAGCTTTTTTATATCCTGAATGGCACACAAATGTTCAAAGGCCAGCTATAGCCAGTGCCCAAATTTAACTTACCTTGTGACGTCAGTGAGGGGTATTATAGCTATTTTACAAGTGGGTCAGATTCATGTAAGTTAAGTGAAACTGTCAAAATTAAGTAAAAGGTCGGTGACAAAGAAGAAACTAACCCCACTGTCCTCACCATCAATCACCACACAGTCATTATTTCCATTTGTTTCATTTACTTTCCAGTGCGAGGCACATAATACTTTTAAACACAGTGGAAAAAAACAGACCTCAGCCCGCAGAACAGACAGCACACTTTAAGCAGTGAACATCATTAGCCTTAGGTAGTTGATTCATGTTACACAGCAATTTCTACCGGACAGACAGGGTCAAAATCCAAAATATATTAAAGATCAGGAGATGAGAAGTGAGGGACATAATCAGCTAGGCATATAAGCCTAGCCTGCCAAAATATTCTTTGTATCACTCTTTTAAATTGCAGTACAGGGAAAAGAATACACAATTAAGTGGTGATGATTTCAGATTAAGCATTTACCCTAAGACAGGCTGCAATATCATACACAGAGAAGAGACTGCTATTCTTGAATGGCATCAAATTGTGAATTGAAGCACAGTGGGTAGGAAAATACTGCAAAGGGGTTTGAAAGTGATTGCTCATCTGTGTAGTAAAATACATCCTTTTTGAAGACCTGCTGTGACCAGTATAAAATGATCAGGGGTGAGAGTCTGCATGTGGTCTGCCAATGTGTAGGAATCAGAAGGAGAATCATTGTCCAAGGTAGGGCTGCACATTACAGTTACATGAATAAGCCAATACTAAATGGTGATAGAAAGTTATCCTACAAGTAAAACTTTTCTGAAATCAAGGTGGCTGTGATTTAAAGTTTTGTCTGATTAGAACAGGGGCTAGCAATTTTCAAACAAGGGTTGTCAGAACTGTAGTTTCCTCTTTCAAATTAGAAGAAAAGTGTGACAGCAGGAGCTCGGCAGAAGCTCAGCAAGAGCAAGAGGGGTTTTTCCCTTCAAGAGATGAGATGTTGCCAATTAGCTGAGTGCTGGTATCTTACTTCTGTGGCAGGCAGGCAGGCAGAGCTCTCTGCTTCTGCTGCTCCTAGTACCACAGGGAGCTGTGAGCCAGCCCCTTGCACAGATGTCTCCCTTGGGCTGCAACATCTTGCAATACCTGCAACATCCCTCTACCTGCTATTCAAACCTGCCTGCTTGCTGCCTTGGGTACTGCCTTATGAGTCCTTGATTTTGCCAGTCAGTATTGAGGTAGTTAATCTACTTGTGTTGTCAGTGACATCCTTTTGATGCATGGATGACATATGGTAAGAGAAAAACGCGTGCTGGAAGCTTTATGTTCATTCCTCTGAGGGAGTTCCCCAGTTTACTCTACACAGATGGGAGAGATTTAGAGTGTCATGGCACAGGGCACCAGGTTTACCCCAGCTCTGCCCCAGTGCTAAAGGTTTTTGTTAGCATCCATGTCAGGAATCCACCTAGGAGCTGTGAAATTTAATATTCCGGGCTTTGTTTACGTGAACTATGCCCTGGAAAAATCATCAGGATCCAAGTTAAAGGCAAAAAATGCTGCTCAACAGAGTAATGGACTTGCACAAAGCGTTCCCTCAGTTGTCAGCTGCACCCACCCTATAGCTGGACCCCCTTCCAGGGCAAGAGGGCATCGTCTGTAAACAGAAAAGAATGCAACTTCTAAAGGTTATTTTTCTATTTGCAGTCCTTATTTCAGAACATTCTATTCAAGCTCTAAACTCCTGTTTTTATATGGAAGAGAGTATCTGTTAAAGCTTCAGCTTTAATTATTTTCTTTGGTTTTCAAGTGTTTACTTTTCCTCACACAAGTGTGGGATCTTCTTGAGCTCCTCTTGCTGTGAATTCACAGGGTATACATTAAAGGATATTTATGCAGCGTAAAGGCAGATACATATTAAATAAGAATGGAGTTCTCATAATCATTTTATCAAGCTACCAATGACAAGGTATCCTATCAACTTGCTACTTCAATCTGGCAGGCATTTGTGAATTTTCAGGTTTTCAGATGTTGCTCATCTTCAACCAGCTGCCGCAAATGGAGCCAAAATCTATTTCAAAGGAGAGTGTGAATTACTGTGAGAACTACTCCAACAAAAGCATTGGAAAGCTCTAAGGGCTTCATATTCTATTGAATCAAATCTTTTAATTTTCACCATGCAAATTAAAAAAAAAAAAAAAAGAAGCTGTCATGGTTTGAGAGAAAGTTGTTTTCAATATAATATGATATAAATAATTACACCAGTGGAGGGCAATGCAAATGTGAACTTGGCTGCTCTCTGAAAAATGGTTCCTTTGAAAAATGAGAGAATTGGGAACAGCTGGCCATTGGCAGGGACACTTTTTTTTAGGCTCTGCTATCCCGGAGGACTGTTTTGTCTCTGAATGCTGAGGCAAAGAGAATGTGGGATTAAGTTTAGGACAAAGCCAGATTTTCTTGAGTTTTTGGCAGAGTTATAAAGGGAGAAGATTAGTAATATTTTTTCTTGTAGGTATGTAATAGTTACAGTTCTAACTTCTGAGAATGAAGCTGGAAGTCTGAACTGTAATTGAAGGGGGTGGTTGTAGGGGAATAAAAAGTGCCATGAAATTGCTTTCAAAGATATAGGAATGGGGTTGGATTTTGGGATTTGAGGGTTGGAGATTTTTTTTTCTGAGGACTTTTCTTGACAGCTGTTTTTGGTTTTATTAGTTTTGGGGGTTGTTTTGGTTGGTTTGGTTTTTTTATTTTATTTTTTTTTAATTGTGGTGGAGATCAACAAAATGCTTTAAAACAGGTCTGTTCTGGCAATGTACAAGCCTTCCCTGAAATTCAGCCTACACAGAAAATGTGAAAAAAGTGATGGTGAAATCTTGTCAGCAAGCAGGGAACCATGTATTGCTTCCATTTCAGCCTGTCCGATGACTTTATTGTTTTAGACAGTAAACTAACTGCTGGCTTGCCCTTTCACCTTCTGTCCCAAACAAGTATTGCCGAAAGATGTTGAAGTGGTTTTGCCTTGTGAGATAAAATCGAGCAGTGTGATTTTTTGGCAGAGGTTAAGTGTCCAACATCAAGTAACAGGGCATTTGGCTGAAAAATGGCATCCAGTACGAGTAGACCTAATAAAAACTATGGCTTCTGCCCTGAGCATAGGTCAGTAAAAGACCCCTGAAGTCTACAGAGTTTGTACTAATGGAACTGGTCCAGTAATTTAACCATTTATCTTAACTCTTTTAAGCCTTGCATGCTGTCTAGTCATTTATACTGGTACAAAGTGAGCAGAAAAATGAAATTAAAGCTCCATATCTCTGGGGTTTTTTGTTTGTTTGTGTTTCTGTTTTGCTTTTGGTTTTGGGAGGTTTTTCTTAAGGTGCAGCCCCAGAGTATTTAGTACAAGGTCTGCATATGTCTGTTTTGCCTGGCAAATCTGATCGAGATTTGGCTTGGGCCTACAGCTGCACTATTGTCAAAGTGGCCAGAGCACAAGATACAGTGGTTACACAAGCTTTAAGAGATGATACCTCACATGGAAGCGATTACAATGAAGTCTCTCCATTAAAAAGTTTTGAACAGTAGAGAAAGCTTATGCTGTTCAGCATTCTGTGTCATATGAATGTGGTATTTCCAGGTTTGTATTAGTGATAAAATCACATTTTCTGTCGTGTAGAACTCTGCTTCTTGTCCCTTGGTTTTACACAAAACTTTGCACAGCAGCAAATGTTGAAATGAAGAGAAAATGCTACTGAAGAAAAGAACAATAATAGTGTAATAGTGCTTTGTCTGGGATTTCTATGACTGCCTTTTTCCTAGCAGCGGGGCAAGAAGAGAAGTTACTGCTCAGATTGATGATAAATAGTTGCATGTTATATCCAATGCACAGAAAAACATTAGGGTTACTTTGTTACAATCATTCCCTACTTGTACAACAAACACAGTAAATATTGCCAAAATGAAGGAAAGCAAATCCATCTGCCTTTCAGCAGGAGGTGCAGTCTATGCAGCGTAAGATATAATTTTGGTTTGGGATTTTTTATTATTTGCACTAGCCCCCTCTTTCATTTGGTACACGGTGTGATACTTTCTCTGCAGTGCTTTCTCCAGCAGTTCTGTGTTGGTTTTCCTCCATGTCTTTTGATGAAAAGTCTGTGATCATTTCAGATAAATGAGGAAGTGTTTGCTTTTGACATTGCTTTCTTCTGTATTTGGTAGTATGGTATTTGTCTCAGTTACAGTTTCACCTCCACGTTGTTAGTTACACAGCTCTTCCTCCGGTGGGTGTTGATCCTGCAAGTTGTTTGATGTTGGCAGTGGCCTGCACAGGCCTCAGTGGAGGCACTGGTACAACCTATTCCCCACATAGAACAACCTGCAAAGCCAAGGCTTCAATTTGTTCAGTAAGTCATGGTTTGCAGCTCCCCTGCACAACCTAGGTCATCATCTTCTTGCTTCTTCTACTGCCATTCTGCGTTCTGCATTGTATGTATATGTGGCTGCATTGCAATATGTATGCTTGGTACAAATTGCAATATTTAGCTTAGCAGGGTAGCTTTTTGGCACACCTCCACCATCAGCGTAAGTAACAAGGTGTGAGGTACTGAGAGTCAAACTGTAGTTTACGGTCACTGATTCTGTTTGTTGAGAGCCTGACACAGTGCACAGATTTCAATTTTGTGCAGTAATCTGCAGTGACACTGTTGTGCAGGAAGCCCTACCAGTCAAGTTCAGTCCTGCTAGGATGTGGTTTTTGCCGATTTTCGCTTAGTGCTTTAGGTTTATTTTCAGTGTCAGAAGCATCCTTTGGTGTCAGGCAGGGTTGTTGGTTCCACCAGGAGATGACTTTAAGTGGTGGGAGTGATCATGCACTGATGCAGAAAATGTTTATGCTTTCATTAGGATTTAATTTTTGATTCCCTAGTTCTTTGCAGTTAAAAAGCTAGTATAAATTCAACAAACTTTGCTGTACTGTGGTTAGTATCAAGAAGCAATGTAATTATCCCATGCAGTCATTCATACCAACTGTCTGGAGAATGAGCAGCCTTGGATTTTTACCCTAGCTGTGCCTTGAAAGATATTTCATTGCTTGGGAATACAGAATGCTTTAGATCCTCTTCAGTCCCTCTTTGATTCTGAGCCTATATTTAACTTCTCTGCCTGACATAGCCCTGCTTCCTAACAAGGTTAGCATGACAACCCCATTGCGTTTGGTGTCCATTAAGTCCTTTCTCTTGGTAAACTATTACATGGAACGCCAATCGAAGATAACAGAAAAAGAGCTTCTTGAAAACAAGGCCTTTCTATCCATCAAAATGTACTCCGAGCAAAGGCCTACGACAATAAATATTTGCATTTCTTCCTGCTTAGACCTTTGCCTTTCCTTGAAGGTTTAGTAAATTCCTATCAACCTTGTTACTTCCCCCTGTGCTGGGAGACTTTGACTGCTAGTTAGAGCTTCTCCAGCAGACAAGCTCTACTCCAGCTGCTGACAGGCCTTTAAATCCTATGTCTTTTCCTCATCCTGGAGTTCTTCAGTGATTTATTGTTCTCTTTGATCCCAAGCCTTGGCCTGGAAATAGTAAACCTTGCTAGCCTGATTGCATCTGGTTGGATTGGATCTGGCTAGCAGGGTGGGGATATTCTCCAGTAGCTCCATGCATTGTCCCCTTAGGAAGTTTTAAGTGTGTCACAATTTAATTTCTTGTTTTCTCCACCCCCCCCCCCCCCCCCCCTCCCTTTCCCCCCCCCTCTTTCCTCCCTTCGAAAGCCA